>OY855907.1:29176800-29526800 GCA_963693305.1 Meandrina meandrites | reverse complement strand
GGGCAAAAAATACACTGATCAGTGATGCTTCCCATAAAATAGTTTATAATTAATAAATAAATTACTCAAAACTTGAATATGAAAATAAATTGGTAAATATCCAAGACACTGCAAGACAACCCTTCGAAAGCCACATATTTACCATTTGATAATCTAAGAAACAACTGGCCTGTTAACGTGAAGGCTCCATCTTTAATGGTCCAATATTTCCAATGAAGCTTATTTATAGCTCGAGTAAATACCCTGGTCGCTCTATGTGAAATTACAAACAAGCCGAAGTCCGAGCCGGAATCCATGTGCAAACAGTCAATCATGTCGTTCAGTGAACACAGGAACATCATTGTGGCCATTTCCTTGCTCCTTAGTTCTCATTATGCTGCAAGGTCTCCCGGCAAATAAACTACTTTCACGGAATAATAAACATCCGATTTGCTTCTGTTGTCGATGTAACAGCATATCATCGCACGAGTTCCCAGAGTAGTTTTCGCGTAAAAATTCTGTTCCAGATCTGCAATGGTAAATTCCTCTTGTGATTCAGGATCAAACCTGAGTCCAAAAAACGAATTTCGCTTACAATACTTACAAATTACTTCCCTCTCCGTACAAAAGTCGAAGTTTTCAGCAGCGAAAACGGCTTTGTTTTCATTCCAGAATCGTGACGTTGCAGGCATGCGCGGTGCGTTTTTCCGCGGTGTCCATCGCACTAACCATTAGGCCACCGCACCTCCCACATTTTTCGGAGTACAATACTTCAATAATTGCGATGCTAGTCTGACGAATTAATATCGAGGCATTTTTACTCCTACTGGAGCTACCGATGATATCAAAGACCATTAAATGAAGAAGTAAATCACAGAGCTATACGAGAAGTGTGAAGATGTGGTTGTTGATAAGTCATCCAGCTTGGCCTGTTCACTGATATTCTACATCACTTGACTGGCTGTTTTGTCCTGTAAATATGCTTCAATGACTCTGTAGAAAACCTTCGGCGACTGAAATGCGCACTGAAAGGTTTTGGCGTCCTAAATCGTCCGGCTGTGATTGCTTCGTTGGAAGCAGTAAAGGGGGTAAGCAAAAAGTAAGCAGCATTTTATCGATATTTTTATAAGTGTAATGACCAGAAATGACTGTTTTGATTAGAAAATCATTCAGCAGATATCATCTGTTGAAATTAGAGGTACTTTCATTTATTTCATGTTTTTTGGGGCGGGTGCACAGAATGCTAATTTTGCCAATATTATATGCAAAAGCTCGTTTTTGAGGTTCGTTCGTTAACTGCCTTTAGTAATATAAGAGGCCGCCCCCAGAGATCTTTAAAGATTTAGAAATTAGGATATCTGTGTAAACTACGTGCTTAGTTTCCGGTCTGGAACTGGTGTACTTTTGGAGCAATTCAAGGAAAGGCTTAGCCAATTTTACCCACCAACCAAAATGTCCGAAAACGCACCTAGTTAATTGGCTGTTTAGTCATTGTCAGTTTCATTTAATAAAAAGTCCTATACATTAAAAGTAAACTAGAATGATAGGTTTATATTCGCTCTAAGTCTTAAGCGATAGTGTTTTAATGGACTCAAGAAACAGTGCTTTACATTTTGCACATCAACGAACAAAGGGTGTTGTCATGGCAACAATAAAGTTTCAACCTTACAGGTGTGAAGGTGTACGTCCCAGTCAGGATTGTTGTTCTGCTTTGTACTCCACTTGGAACAGAGTAGGAGAAGCCAAAGTATGTGTTTGTATCAGTGTTACTATTGCATTGTCAGCAATGTATATGTCATGCCCGCCACCAAATGTTGGACCATAACTTGAGCTCCTGTAAATTGCATATTGTGGATTGGTCACAATGCTCTTGAATGGTACCAGGCCTTCTTTGTTGCGGAGAAAAAATATGAACGCATTGGACGTGTAACCGTAGCCAGAACTGATATCCCAGGAGATACACGCATTAGAAAGAAAAATATCCCACGAAATTCGATCAAAATTTGCAACCAATAACTTGATTGAAACATTGTCTTACACTTTTTTACAGCTTTGTCTTTAGCATTTTTGGTTAAATACTTAGCATTAACCCTCGGATTTGCATGGGTGGGGGGGGGGGGGGGGGGGGGGAGAGTGGATGCCACATCTTTGAGGTTTTTTCGTAATTTTCAAAAGGGGATTAACTCTATCGTTCTGAATCTTCCACTAGCTGTTCATTCATCCCTTGCGGAAATTTTGTTGTGTTAAATATGTGCCCATTATTTTTTTGACGTTGCCATTGAAACGTCATAAATATATGCAGGTATAATTCTTGCATTTTTCCAGTTTTCGTGACCAAAATGATGTCTTATGCTGTGATATGATGTCACAGCCTACAAAACCTGTCTTCTTGTAGAGTAAGCTAAGGGCTTTCTACTCGGTGCAATATAATCCTCAGTCGGAGCTCAATCAACGTCTCCCCCCCCCCCCCCCCCCCCCCCCGCTCCGTACCACGTTGGTGGTATGAATTTTCCTATACGTCTGAGGGTTTATTCTGTTTGACTAACTGTAGACGTGTTGTAAGACCGTTGAACCCTATCCAGATTCAATCAAACGCTGCTAAACTTTGCGAGTTTTTCTAAAATTTATCTGGAAATAAATTGGTAGGATAGGTTTGCAAGAAGAATCGCGTTACGTTTTGGTCTATTTGATGATTAAAACAGATGAAATGATTATCATTAACGTTCATAAAGAAAATTTTCTGACGGTGGATCACTAAAATGAATTTTCTCGCCTACCGCAGTTGGAGCGTAGGAACTCGAAGAAAAAAAAAATAAAAGCGCAGAAATAAATATATGAGAAGGAACACAATAAACAGTTCCGCTTTCACTGGCCTGGCCGAGATCATTTTAAAACAGGGATATAGTTTCCCCCCGGGGGGGGGGGGGTAATCCCTATAATGGCTCATACGGGGAGGCTCCGGGGAGGTATCTTCTCCAGGCTTCAGGTATATAAAAGGGTAGGAATTTCACAAGTTTAGGTATACGAAAGGGTAGGAAGGTCTTCGTTTGGGTATTAAAAAGGGCCTTGAATTAAAACAGATCAAGCAGACGCAACTTATGACTGTTTCATTTTAATATATTACGCGCGACGTGAAAGAAGACTTCCTGTTTTCACGATTTACTCATAAGGTGGGCCAGTGACAGTGGTTACAAATTAAACTACAGTATATGAAAGGGTACCTTTTCTGAAAATCGAAGGGCCCTTATGAGTCCACGACTGTTTTGTCTGCTTCGTTTTTTTAATTTGTCGTTCTTTATATAGTTTATAGAAGTTTAAATAATTTTTTGATGCTTGGTAATCTGTGTGGATTATTTTCTATGTTTGTAATTTCACTTTTCACTTTTCAATTTCATTTTTATTTAGTTCTTTTATGTTATATACAGTTAGGGGAACTGGTGTCAATTTACGGCTCTATTTGTCTTTTACTAGTTGTTGAGATCGGGTGAGAGGAACCTAGTTGCAAGCTCTGTTGTAAATGGTAGCCACAAATTATCAGCTTACAGTATAATCACGCTTATTAGCGTCTCAGTTAGGCTGTCAGTTTACGACAAGAAAGGTAAAACAGAAAGAACCAAAACAAAAAATAAATTTTATTCATCGCTTATTTTGTGCAACAATAGAAGATAAATGATGTAATGTATATGAAATGATTCATATATGAACTGCAGATACATGTGAAGGTGATATGTGATCTTCGCAGTGAATTTCCAATTTTAAGCAATTGGAAAAAAGAAGCCTGAAAAAAATCAGGGTTATTATTTTTTTTCAGGCTTCTTTATTCCAATTGCTTAAAATTGGAAATTCAATGCGAAGATCACATATCACCCTTTTAATAGAAGATAAAACCGATTTTATTATGCTTATAAATTGTGATGGCTGATTTCGAAAGACAAAATTTGGCAGCATTAAATTTCCAGAGAGAACCGATTCGGCAATTTCCACGCCAAAAGACCCGAAACTACGGGAGTCGCGTGACGTCTGTCGACCATCTGTAAACCCCTTTTGTATTTCAAAATAATTTGTGACTGTATGGGAGAAGTGTGACGTCTGTCAACGATCTGTCAACCCCTCTTTGTATTCTGGGTTGTACAACGTTTCTACGGCTAAAAATATATTGATGTTGTTGCATATACTGCATGGTGTTGCTTTGATCGATCGCTAAAATTTTAGAGCTAAACTAGCCGGAAAGAGTTTACTTTAAGTGAATTTTATAAACAAGCGTGAGAGTATAATCCAAGCCAGTCAAGGCTGCGGAGTAATCCTCGACGGTGTCATACCATTGTGTAATGATTTGAGAACTTCTCGTGAACTTCATTTAGAGCGCGTGATTTAAGCGACGTCTATCGTCTATCCCTCTCAATTCTTCCCTCGCCTGGTAATCCCAAAGATTTAAATAATAAACCGATTAAAGGATTTACACTAACGTCCTAATCTTCCCAGTAACCTAGTGTCTCGAATTGTTTTTCACTTCCGCACACGAAATCAAAGCTGGTGAACAACCAATCAGAGACAATATAATCTAAAATCTGCAGAGCTACTTCGTCAGCAAGGAATCCTTGGACCAAAGAAAGAATTGAACACGTGACAATATAAATATATACTGACGCGGGCTGGCATTTATAATGTATGTTAAACTCATAACGCTCGCGTTTTCTAGGCGTTAAGGGGAACAGTTTATAGCCATTCAACAAACAATCCTGAATATCCCTGACATTATATTTATTTTTCCAAATACTTTTGTTTTGCTGTCAACTCTGCTACAAGTTGGGCACTAAAAATAATCTTACTTTACGATAAAAAGAATAGGAGATGTTTCGCGTTGTTCGTACTATTTTCTGGCGGAACGCCTAAACTAAACACCACAATACTGACCTAATTTGCTTACATTTCCATCATGGCTGACTGCTAAAAGAATAAAACAACACGAGTCTGCTATGATCGCGTGACTTGTGTGGTTGACTTGGTAAAATGTAAAATAAATTAAAAAGAACAGCAAATGTTTGACAACATTAAATTGATGCTAACGTCGTAAAACGTTTTTGATAGAGGTGATCTTAATGTGATTTAACGAAGGTAAAACACTTCCACCTCATCAGGTGTGAACCAGTAAGTCCCAGCCAGGATTGTTTCCCTGTCCTGAACTCCACTTGGAACAGAGTAGGCGACGCCAAAGTTTGCGTATGAACCAAGGAAGATGTTTGCATCGTCACTAATGTGGATGTCATGCCCTAAGCCAAATGTTGGACCACGAGATTGATAATTGCAAATTGCAAATTGGGGATAGGTCAACATGCTCTTGAATGGCCTCAGACCTTCATTGTTGCGGAGAGAAAATATGAACGCATTGGAAGTGCTACCAAAGCTGGTAGGAAGAGGGGTATCTGAAAAGGGTGCAAAAGGATTGCAAAACATGCATTAAACAAAAATTATCCTACGATATTTCGACTAAACTTGGAAGCAAATAACTTGATAAAGACTTCTCCTTTACGTTTCTGACCTGACATGTTCCACATTTTCTCAACCTTTACGATGTACTTTTTATACTTAGTGTTAAATTTCTTTTGAATAACAATAGACGAGATCTAAGACCATTTAAATCAGCACAGAGCGTTCGAGGCTTAAGGTGGCCCGCGGCTAATTTTTGGGAACGGAGGTGCTCTTTTCTAAATCGAGGTTTGGGCATGTAAACCTCAACCGATTTTTCTGATTTTTGGCAATCGAAATAACAAATGTTCAAATTTTATAAAGCTTTAGATTATAGGGCAAACAAGGCAAACAATCACGAGATATAAGCGCCTTTGAAAGAATATATTTATGAAAAAAAACGCGAATATTTTCCAAACGCGAGGATAGATTTTTTCCTAATTAATGTCAACTTGTTCAAATTATCCAAGTTTTAATGTGAAAAAAATGTCAACGAAATCGCTTGGGTAGAAATTGCTACACATTTGACTGTTGAATTTCTGCTTCAAAATATTATGCTCGTGTATAATTGGGAGCGTTTACAACAACATTTAAGTAATGCTAAGATCCCAGGGATTATTTGAAAGCTTCATGCCAGCTAAAACGTTGCTGAAAAGTATGGAAAGATCGGAAACTCCTAGCAAAAGTTGTACACAAATGAAGCGGAAGAGGTTTACGATGCGCATATTTGGAATTTTGAAACAGTCTTTTTTTTTGGAATTGAAAAAAAATCCACCGATTTTTTTCTTTTATTTTTAAGTATGAGAAAATACAGCATATATGCAAACGGTTTTATCTAGTTTCGTGTGTTAAGTCTCGATGAAACGCGTCGAATTTTGCTCGCTAAGATAGCTACTTCGTGTCTTCCATTATGAAGCACTTTGGAAACCCTTGCGTATCAGTAAATTATTCAAATTTGCCGCATTCTCAAGATTACTTTGCACCTGGAATTGAACATGCCACGCAACATGCCATATTCATTGATAAATAAAATGCATGAATACAGAGCTCAGCCGCAATTTTATCAGTGGCATGTTTATTTCCAGGTGCTAAATAATCTTGAGAATGCGGCAAGTTTGAATAATTTACTATAACAAGAGCGCTTTCAAAGCGCTCCAAAACAGTTGTGTAGCAGCTCTCGTAAGCTTGTAATTCTACTGGTCCTCTAGTGTAGCCGCTGCTATTGTTTTGGGGGCTAGGGGCATTGTTCTTGTTGTTTGTTCTATTGTTGTCTCAGCCACTCATGTGAGACCTTACGAGAGCTGCTACCAATTGTCAAGTAAAGTTGTTTTACCTTTAAAAGAAGTAATGTTATAGCAGCTGCTATACGGCACGTCATTCCAAGCGTACCCATGCTTTGCTCCACGAGCATGCACACAGACTTCGTTTTTGAAGTTTTTTGGTTGTTTTGAAGCCCAGAATCTAAAGCTACTTATTTTCCTGTTTGTTCACACAAATTACCCTTCCACGCCGCGATCATTTAGCCCCATCCATTATACTCAAAAATTCACTCTTTTTGTTAGTTTTACAAAAAAAATTGTCGTCTCAAGAAATTGCAACCACTGCACTTCGAAAAAAAAGAAAAAAAATATTTTTAGAACATCAGCTCCGTCAAAGATTTCATTGACACTCCTGAACATTGCTTGAAGACCAGCGCAGAGTAGAACTACACCACTTGGCCTGCTTCTTGCAAATGGCGTCATCATTGTCCTGTTTAAATGACCGTAATTTCAGAAGTTTGTGAAGATTTTATTTAGTTTTACCATTTTTATAAAGTACTATAATGCACCTATTACTGGTGTAATTCTCATGTTTCTCCGTTAAATACACGTCCGACAGCAAGCATTCAATAAAGGGCTAATTTCGGCTTGGTGAAAGGCCTGTTTTGTGGGTTGCGAGTATCGATGACATTCGCCTCAAAATCTCGAGTATTATCAATAGTAAAATCCAAAGAAATGTGTTTCTTCTTTCTTATATCAACCTTGATTTGTGGAGAAAGTTTGGAAATTTTGAGTTGTCGAATTTTAGGCGGAAAGTAGATAGATAGATAGATAGATAGATAGATAGATAGATAGATAGATAGATAGATCGATCGATCGATCGATCGATCGATCGATCGATCGATCGATCGATCGATCGATCGATCGATAGATAGATAGATAGATAGATAGATCGATCGATAGATCGATCGATCGATCGATCGATCGATCGATCGATCGATCGATCGATCGATCGATCGATAGATAGATAGATAGATAGATAGATAGATAGATAGATAGATAGATAGATAGATAGATAGATAGATCTATCGATCGATCGATCGATCGATCGATCGATCGATCGATCGATCGATCGATCGATAGATAGATAGATAGATAGATAGATAGATAGATAGATAGATAGATAGATAGATAGATAGATAGATAGATAGATAGATAGATAGATAGATAGATAGATAGATAGATAGATAGATAGATAGAGTGAGTGAGTGAGTGAGTGAGTGAGTGAGTGAGTGAGTGAGTGAGTGAGTGAGTGAGTGAGTGAGTGAGTGAGTGAGTGAGTGAGTGAGTGAGTGAGTGAGTGAGTGACACTTTATTTAAACTCGGAATTCCATCAATTCTTAAGTATTGGTTTTCATGAAAGCCGAGTAAGATTAAAAATTTAAACAGAGATTAAAAAGTGGGACAAACTATCAATAACAAGACAATAGCATATCAAAGTGAAGAATATTATTATCTTCCAGTCCTCTTTTAAAGGCTGCAAAAGTATTACCCGACTTAGTTGAATTAGGCAAGGAATTCCACAATTTAGGACCAGCGTAAAGAAAACTCCTTTTCATAAAATCAGTTTTCGGTAATGGTAAATTAATATTTAATTCACTGTTCCTAACATTGTAAGGATTTCTTGCCTCGACTTTGAAAAATCTGTCAGTTAAATAGTTTGGGGCTTCACCAGTAGAAATTTTAAACATTTGGGTGGCCTTATGCTTAGCTCTTCGGGTTTTTAAATCAGACCATCCAAGTTCCTTTAAAACATCCTCTGAGCTTACGTCATAGGCAGCCCTTAAAATGACCCTACCAGCCCTATTCTGTAATTTTTGTAATCTGGTTGCTAGACCTTTAGATAAATTATCCCATACCAAATCACAATAGTCAAAAGATGGCTGGATAAGGGAATTATAAATAGTTATAAGAGTATCATCATTAACGAATTGCCTTATTTGTCTCAAGCCCCCGATTGCAGATGAGACCTTTTTTTGCCACATGGTTAATATGAATGGACCATGATAAACGATCATCAATATGAACACCAAGAGATTTAGCAGAGTAGACTCGTTTTATACTTGTATCACCTAATCTGATCTCAGGAGAATAGACAAGGTTGGCGAGATTGTAATTAGAGCCAATAATCAAAAATTCTGTTTTAGTGGTGTTTAAACTCAATTTGTTTGCTAAGAGCCACTGTATGTGTCTAATATTTTCCAGGTCATGATTTGTACCATTCTGTAATTCAAAATAACTTTTACCAGAAATGGTTAAATTAGTGTCATCTGCAAACATTCTTGGGGTTGAGAAATTTAAGCAATTGGGTAAACCATTGATATATATTAAAAATAACAGAGGGCCGAGGATAGATCCTTGAGGAACACCACAAGGGATATCTGAGAACTCCGAGAGACAGCCATTTAAGTAGCATTTTTGCTTGCGATTAGAGAGATATGAATAAAACCATTTTTGTGCTGTTCCAGAAATACCATACATCTCCAATTTAGCAAGCAAAATGCTGTGGTCAACTGTGTCAAAGGCCTTGGCTAAATCAAGAAAGACAACAGAGTTAGGGAGACCATTGTCAATATTGAAGAACCATTCATTAGTAGCATCTAATAACGAAGTAAGAGTAGAATACAGGGAACGAAACCCAGACTGGCAATTTGATAAAAGGGAATTTACCTTAAGGTAGTCATATAGCTGATTATAGATGATTCTTTCAAAAAGCTTAGCAATAACACAAATGACCGATATAGGTCTATAATTGTTAAGATCATCAGTGTTATCTTTCTTATGTATTGGGGAGACTTCAGCATACTTCCACTGATCAGGGAAGATACCACTCGTTATAGAAGCATTGAAAATCAAGCTTAAAGAATGCGATATTACAGGAGCAGCCTCCTTTAATAATTTACTTGTATACCATCTAATCCAGTAGTCCAGTCAATATATTTATTTGACCCATCACAAATTGCAACAGAAAGTTTTTCTTCGCCATTCATCTCAGAAAAGTATACAAATCAACATATCAAAAGTCTAGAAAAATCTAAGAAGGGGGAAATATAAAATTTTTACTGATTCAATATAGCTCCACGAGTACAGCATGAAAACGAGGCTGCCTACAGTAACCTACTTTGACATTATCTTTTTAACCAAAACTTCACCATAATTCAAAGTTCTACGTCAAATGGAAAAGAAAAATAAACCATTTGTTGAATTCCTCTTAATCAATGCTTTTCTAACTGATAGAAATAGGGTTTTTAAGGTTAGCATGAAAACGAGGCTAAATACAAAGTTACTTCTTATTTATAAAACCACTCTAACATCACTGAAATATAGACTCTCATCTCTGCGACATACAATTTCCGTTAGAACGGATACACAAGTTATCAATCATTGTCACCGTCACTACTGCCTTAGAGTCACCCAGTTGTACAGAGTTAGTGGAGCCCGAGCCTCCGGCACTGACCACAAGTGGCTGAACATTTTAGGTTGTGTTTTCTGCAAGTTCACTTTAGGATGCTTCAATCCGTCGAGCAGTAACACCAGTTTACGCAAAGGAGGGCTTTAGGTGCTGGAGGTAGGGTGGGTCATGACAGGAGGAAACAATCCATGACAGGCCTTCTATCCCCATTCTTCTATGGACATGGTTTCACCAGCTCCCTTCCACTGTTGGACGTGAAAGTAAACACATAAGCTGTGATACATTGCTGCTGATGATGTTGGAGGCAAGCCCTGTAGCTGAACTTGTGAAGTGTTGGTAGCTACTTTATCACAGCACTGTCATTATCTAACAGAATCCAGGCCTTCATCAGATCTCCCATTGTTAAGACAAACCAAAGCCTTTCCACCTGATGCCACTTGCTGTCCAACTCAAGTGACAAGCAATCCTTAATCAATATGTTAAGCAGTTATCTTCAAAAAGTAAATTGTCAAACAAGTCACTCGCAGGTCATTTGCTGCCACAACATCCTTTTTGGAAGCAGATGCGCTGTTAAGCACCTTAGCCTGATCGTGAAAATGATTGTTGACAAGGAACATCTTCATGCAGAGAGGCCCCTTTGCCAATTTCATGGCGCGAGAAGTGGTAGCACACCCTAGGATTGTGTGGATGAACAAAATATGGCACACGTCTTGACCTAGCTTGCCCTTCAGAACTTTTATGTACCAGACTTTGTCTCAGGCTTAAAAAGTAATTCGTGGCCATCAATTTCTGTGTAATAGCATGGTAAAATAAAGAGATGGGTGTCAACCCCAACAGGAATTGTGTTCACCCTTCTCGCAATTTACGCAGCTGTCGGTACTATAATGAGATCAGCATTTGCCTGCGAGTGACCTGTTTGACAATTCATTTTCTGAAGATGACTGATCAGCATATCGATGAATGGATTGCTTGTTGCTTGAGTTGGATAGGAATTGTTTTTTCTTCATGGTCAGTTCATATCATCAAAAAATGTAACGGCTGTCACGGTTTTTCCTCAAGTTTGGCTCGGGTGCACCACGTCTTTGGTGGAAATGTGACTGTAACCATCAAAGACGGCAATTGCAGCACCATATTTCCGTATCACATGCCGACAATATTTGTCAGAGATCTCCCTATATGTGGGAATCCTTGTGGCCATGGTATCCGATGGAGGAGTGCCCTACTATCCAGCACATTTGTGCACTTCACCCGTTGGCCCAGTGGGATCTGAAGGAAGCTTAGCCCAAGGATAGAATCTGCGGCTTGAGTAGAATGAACGAAGGCCCAAACAGAGATGTTGGATAGCTGCATCATAACTCATATTGAAACATGGCGGTGAGCAGGTTTCAACTAGTTTCAAAACGGATGTTTATGGACAGATAATGGTTTACCCTACAACTACTATCTGTCGAACATTCAGTCGCCCTCAACGGCTAAGTTCGCTCGCATTTGTTTTGAATACATATAACAGACACTGACTTGCCTTTTATCCAGACTACTTAACTGTTCACTGAATCAGTAGAGAAATTCCTAAAGTGATCGATTGATCACATGAGTGAAAACTTGAACTTTCTCTGCCTTCTATTCGAGGCCAAAAGCACAACGCGCCTTGAAAAATCTAATAAATTATACAAATCATTTTAAATGCAAGTTTTTCTCAGCGGAATTTATTTCAAGTTTCTTTGGCTTCTTCTTTAGCTACCGTGATGTATCTCCTTTTAATTTTTTTTGTTGCAAAGAAGTAATTTTCTTGGTTAAAGAAAATGAAAGAAAGACCTTTGAAGCTCGTATTTCGATTCACCCCATACATTCACTAGTTCTTTGCCCTATACGATTCGTGTACGATCAAAAGGAAAAAAATCTCCGAATTCTTTCTAAAACTTCTGCAGATCGCTAAGGTATACAAAAATCTTTCTCCAAAAGAATTTCATTTTTCATTTAAAATTTACATTTTTCATTTCCCATTTTCAGTTTTCCTATTTTCAATTTCTCATTCCCCATTCGTCATTCCACGTTTTAGAAACTTCCCCCTATCTGTATTGTATATGCATTGTTGTAATATAGTAACTAAGTCACCAACCAGTATTAAGGTCGTTAAAAACTAAGTGGAATCATGCATAAGAGCACCCAGCTAAACAAGGCAAATCACACGTGGAGACAGCCATAGGCTGCGGCCATATTGAAAATTGCATCACCTTTCTACTTGAGCCTGCAGTCATTACTGATCAGTGGCTGTTTTATTAACAGTCTCAGGATTGTTATGTATTCAAAATATATGGTTCAGTATGATTTGTCATCTTGAACAGGAGGTAATTTTCCTGTAGCCTCGTTTTCATGTTGAGCATTAGGTCTCCATATAAATAATGGATTTTAAGCGTCTTGTTCTAATTAGATTCTTCTAGACTTTTGATATGTTGTAGAGGGCACAATTCTGTGTATGAAACCACCGAGATACCTTCTGTTGCAATTAGTGATAGGTTGACCTGTTATATTCGCTAAAATGCTTGGACTACAGTTGCCTTGGCAACATCTAATTTGTTTATTAGGTCGAAAACGCACTTAGCTGTAATGGACTTTAATTTAAAATCACAGTCAACTGACTTAAGATAATCAACAAAGCAGTAATCAGAGTTGGACAACGATGAAGCAAGCTCAGTTCCAACGGAAGTGAAATGAGAGTTCATTAGCTCACAAATTTGTTGAGAGTCGGTCACTGCAACATTATCAATCTTAATGCTATTAATACCGCTGCTTTTGGCATTACGACCCATTAATTCATTTAACGTCTTCCAGATTGCTCGAGGGTTGCCAGAGTTAATGAGTCAATATTGGATTTATAATAATTAGCTTTAGTCTCCTTTATAATGCAATTTGTCTTATTTTTGACTTTCCTAAACTTAATCCAGTCATCTCGATTGCTAGTCTTTATTGATTGTTTCTTAAGGCAATCCCTCTCTACAATCAGTTTACGAAGACAGACAGACAGACAGACAGATCGATCGATCGATCGATCGATAGATAGATAGATAGATAGATAGATAGATAGATAGATGGATGGATGGATGGATGGATGGATGGATGGATGGATGGATGGATGGATGGATGGATGGATGGATGGATGGATGGATGGATGGATGGATGGATGGATGGATGGATGGATGGATGGATGGATGGATGGATGGATGGATGGATGGATGGATGGATGGATGGATGGATGGATGGATGGATGGATGGATGGATGGATGGATGGATGGATGGATGGATGGATGGATGGATGGATGGATGGATGGATGGATGGATGGATGGATGGATGGATGGATGGATGGATGGATGGATGGATGGATGGATGGATGGATGGATGGATGGATGGATGGATGGATGGATGGATGGATGGATGGATGAATGGATGGATGGATGGATGGATGGATGGATGGATGGATGGATGGATGGATGGATGGATGGATGGATGGATGGATGGATGGATGGATGGATGGATGGATGGATGGATGGATGGATGGATGGATAGATAGATAGATAGATAGATAGATAGATAGATAGATGGATGGATGGAATCTTTTATTTATACACGAAATCTTATCAAATTTAAACATACAGGTTAAAATTTGGTTTCCATAAAATCCGCGAATCAACTAAATTAATACAATACTTTAAAATATGTACTTAAACATAACAATTTACAAGGCGATCTTTAACTAATTACTTTACAAGTGCCGGTAGTAAGCCTCTTTTAAACTTTTCCAAAGACCTTTCTTCTTTGAGGTAGCGAGGGAGAGCATTCCAGACCTTGACGCCACTGAAAGCAAAACTATTCTTATAGTAATTTGTTCTGCATTTGGGCAGTTCTAGGTCGTAATTTGAAGATCTCAGACCGTAATTGTTTAAGGCGTTATTAGAAGTGAACATTTCGGTAAGGTATGGAGGTGCCAGACCGTTAACGATTTTAAACATCATAATGGCCTTGTGAAATTGTCTCATGGAATTTAACTGAGTCCAGCCTAATTCCTCAAAAACTTCTCCAGAAGGCTTACTATAAGCAGCACCAGTAACAATACGAGCCGCCCTATTTTGAAGCCTTTGGAGACTATTACTTAATGTGTCACCTATTGAGTCCCAGACAAGACAACAATAACTGAAATAAGGCTCAATAATTGACCTATATAAAGTGTCGATGTTCTCACTATTTAGAAAAGGTTTGACCTTTTTCAGTATTCGTAAGTTGGAGGACACTTTTTGCTTTACACTTTGCAAGTGACCTTCCCATGTCAGGTTGTTATCAATAGTGACACCTAGGCATTTAGTGGACTCTACTTGCCTAACATCCGTATTAGACAAGGAAAGTTCTATGTTACCGTCAAGAGCAGCAATTCTTTGTCTAGACCCTATTAACATAAAATCAGTCTTTAACAAATTAAGAGTAAGTTTGTTGACATTAAGCCAGGTGGCAATTTCATTAAAATCATTACTCATTTTATTTTGCAAAACAGGCAGACTTCAACTTGTGAAAGTTAAGTTTGTGTCGTCGGCGAACAATCTCGCTGTTCCGTACCCTAAGCATTTTGGCATATCATTAACGTAAATCAAAAACAACAGAGGTCCTAAAATGGACCCTTGAGGTACCCCACAGGAGATTGTCTTAGTAGAAGAGACGACGCCGTTAACACAACACACTTGCTGTCTGTCTGCAAGGTAAGACTGAAACCAATGTAGAGTAATGCCTTCAAAACCGTAAAATTCTAATTTCTTAAGAAGAATCTTGTGGTCAACGGTATCGAAGGCCTTTTTTAGGTCTAGAAATAAGACTCCATTAACCATGCCCCTATCTATATTAAAACACCAATCATTCATCATGTCAAGTAGGGCAGACACGGTTGAGTGGAGCGACCTGAACCCCGATTGGCGAGAATAAAGCAATTTATTATTACTAAGGTGACGGTAAATTTGTTCAAAGAGAATTCTTTCAAAAACACGAGCAGTGCTTGGTAAAACCGATATAGGTCTATAGTTATTAGCATCGCATTTCTCGCCGGATTTAAAGAGCGGACAGACCTTTGCAACCTTCCAATCGCTAGGAAATTCACCCGAGGTGATGGAAAAGTTAAAAAGATCAGTTAAGCTCTTGTAAATAACAGGTGCGGCTAATTTCAAAATTTTATTTGAAATTTTGTCAAGGCCAGTAGCCTTCGCAATTTTGACTGAATTTAATAACTTTAAGACCTTGGAGGGACTGATATTTTTAAACTGAAAACTCGCAGAATGTTTTGTAAGGTAATCTTCTGGCTTTTTGTTGATTTGATCAGATGGAATTTCAGAAGCAAGTCTCGGACCCATGGTCGTGAAGTGGCAATTTAAGAAGTCTGCAATCTCCTCAGGTCTTGTTAGAGTCGCCGAATCTGTCTTTAGCTCACTAACCATTATACTGTCAGACTGCTTTCCCATTAAATCATTCAGAATTTTCCAGGTTGCCCTCTGATCACCTGAAGCCTCTTCGATTTGCTTTTTATAAAAACATTTTTTCGCATGCCTAATCTCCCTATTTGCCAAATTCCTTTGTTGTCTGTAAGCTGCCCAGTCCTCTGGGGAGCAGC
This sequence comes from Meandrina meandrites, assembly GCA_963693305.1. NCBI lineage: Eukaryota > Metazoa > Cnidaria > Anthozoa > Scleractinia > Meandrinidae > Meandrina > Meandrina meandrites. The sequence continues at coordinate 29,510,979 of OY855907.1, read as the reverse complement.
TTTTTGAAGCCGTTTTCTTCAGCCAATCACGCTTAAACATAACTTGTTTAACGTTAGAATTTAGCCAAGGAGACGGTTTATTACGAATTTTGACAATACGGCAAGGCATATGTTTGTCGACCACACCAATAAATACTTCTTTCCACGCAGACCAGGCGTCATTGACATTTTGAAAATTGGCAATTAATGGCCACGTTGAATTAATCAAGTCGCTTTTAAATTTGCTTTCATTAAAATGTCTAAAATTTCTTGTCTCGATTAACCGTGGCTGCTCTCTTGGGATACCAATCTTTCTGACAGCGTAAATAAGGTTGTGATCACTAATTGAGAGAGGGTAAACTCCCGAGTGGCTTAGACTTTCGACGCTATTTGTAATAACTAAATCAATCAGAGTCTTTGTCTTAGGAGTAACCCTTGAAGGTTCATTTAAAACTTGCATGAATTGAAAATTAATCAACACATCTAAAAGATGTTTGGTGTGAGCCTCTAGGGGATCACACAGAAAATTACAATTCAAATCACCAAGTAAATAAACCTCCTGGTATTTCGAGTCAGCTTTTGCCAAAAATGATTCGAAACTTTCGAAATATTCTAAAGGAAGTTTGGGCGGCCGATACCATGAAGCAAAAAGAAATGGTGACGAGTTCGGTTTTTGAATTTCAAGGACGATCATTTCAAGATTTTCATCCTCGAAATCAAGCATTCTACTAAAATTTATAGAATGTCGTAAATAAACACAAACTCCTCCACCAAACTTATCTCTATCTCTACGTATGAGTGTGTACCCTGGTAAATTGAGCAGCCCGTCACAATCTGCACTTTCTAGTTTCGTTTCATTTATGGCAAGAATGTCTAAGGGCTGCCCAACCATCAGAGCCCTAAGCTCGTCAATATGATAGATAGATAGATAGATAGATAGATAGATAGATAGATAGATAGATAGATAGATAGATAGATAGATAGATAGATAGATAGATAGATAGATAGATAGATAGATAGATAGATAGATAGATAGATAGATAGATAGATAGATAGATAGATAGATAGATAGATAGATAGATAGATAGATAGATAGATAGATAGATAGATAGATAGATAGATAGATAGATAGATAGATAGATAGATAGATAGATAGATAGATAGATAGATAGATAGATAGATAGATAGATAGATAGATAGATAGATAGATAGATAGATAGATAGATAGATAGATAGATAGATAGATAGATAGATAGATAGATAGATAGATAGATAGATAGATAGATAGATAGATAGATAGATAGATAGATAGATAGATAGATAGATAGATAGATAGATAGATAGATAGATAGATAGATAGATAGATAGATAGATAGATAGATAGATAGATAGATAGATAGATAGATAGATAGATAGATAGATAGATAGATAGATAGATAGATAGATAGATAGATAGATAGATAGATAGATAGATAGATAGATAGATAGATAGATTGTGCGGGGCAAAGGAACAGCGAGTTTGCCCACGGTGTCTCTCAGTTCGTATTGAGTTATATTACTCCTATCAGTAAACGTAGATTGCAAATAGGTAGGTACAAGACCGTTAAGAGATTTTTACACCATTATTGCTTCTTGTATTTTCCTTTGAGATTCCAATCTTTCCAGCCGTGCTGGAAAAGGTTAGAATACGTGCAGCGCGGTTTTGCAATTTTTGTAGTTTGTCAGAAAGGGTCTTATTACAGTGTCCCCAAACAACACTGCAATAATCAAAATGAGGCTGTATTAAGGCACTGAAAACAGAATGCAGCGTGCGTTGAGGAACAAATCGTCTGCACCTCTTTAAAGCTCCCAGGCCAGATGCAATTTTCCTAGCAATGGACTCGATGTGCACATTCCTTTTGTCTCGACCCGATTACCATAAATTCTGTCTTGCTTGCATTTAATGTTAATTTTTTCGCGATAAGCCATTCATTGACCTTAGCTAGGTCGTGATTTAAGACCTCATTAATCGTGTCGACACAGTTACTGGCAAAGGACAAGTGAGTATCGTGTGCGTACATTCGAGGCTTAGAGATTGAGGGAGATCGTTAATATAGATTAGAAAGAGTAGTGGCCCTAAAATTGTTCCCTGTGGAATCCCACAAGTTGGTGATTGGCTGTTAGAGAGCGAACCATTTACGAAACATTTTTGTTTACGATTATCCAGATAAGAACGAAACCAACAATGAGAAATTCCTTGTACGCTATATTATGTAATTTAGATAAAAAAATATGGTGATCGACAGTGTCAAACGCTTTTTTCAGATCCAACAAAACTACTGCGTTGACACTGCCTTTGTCAATATGGTAAGCCCAGTCATTCGTTACCTCAAGCAAAGCGGTAACCGTAAAATGAAGGGAATCTGATAACAACCCATTTTTAATGAGGTTATCGTAAATTTGATCGTATATAATTCGCTCAAAAACTTTCGCTACGACAGTTATAATCGGAATGGGACGATAATTATTAAGATCAGAGCGAGCCCCCCGTTTAAAAAGTGGAATAACTTTACAGCATTTCCACTCATCGGGGAACACACCTGAATTTATTGAGCAATTAAAAATAGAGCAAAGAGAATTGGCGATCAAGTCTGCACGTACACGTAGCAGTCTTGCTGACATCTTGTCAAGGCCAGTTGCCTCAGATTTACAAAGTTTCGATAGCAACAAAAACACTTTTGATGGATTTGTATTGTTAAGTATAAAGCGGTCTTGACTACCCTTAACATATTGTAAATGAGATAAACCATTTGTGCCCGATTTAATTTTATTCGCGAGTTTTGGACCAACGGTAGCGAAATGGGTATTAAAGGTTTCTGATAAGAGCTGATAATTATAAATAGACTCACCCTTATTTTGGATTTCTTTGATATTAGAATTTGCGGTTTTCCTTGTTGTAAGCTCATTTACAATAAGCCAAGTTTGACTAGAATCCCCCTCATTTTCATGTAGTGCATCCTTATAATAGGTTTCCTTAGCTAATTTTATATCGATATTTAATTGGTTACGGCACTGCTTGAATCTAGCCAGTCTCTTAACATTGAATTAATGTAAACGCCGTAAAATATTGCTGACAGAATTGATCTTGAGGTGATCTAACCAAGGTAAAACACTTCCACCTCATCAGGTGAGAACCAGTAAGTCCCAGCCAGGATTGTGCTCGTGTCTTGTACTCCACTTGGAACCGAGTAGGCGACGCCAAAGTTTGCGTAAGAAGCAGAGTCGATGTTCGCTCTGTCAGCAATGTAGATGTCAAACCCCAAACCAAATATTGGACCTGGTTCAACACTTGGATGCATGCAAATTGCATAATGTGGAAGTTCCACCATGCTCTTGAATGGCCCCAGACCTTCGTTGTTGCGGAGAGAAAATATGAACGCATTGGAAGTGTCAGCAAACAACCTACCAGGAGAGTGATCTGAAAAGGGTGGAAAAGAATTGCAAAGCACGCATTAAACAAAAATTATCCTACAATATTCCCACCAAACTTGGAAGCAAATAACTTGACAAAGACTGGCCTGACTTGTTACACATTTTCTAGATTCATCTCATTTACTCAAAATAAACCTACTTTATGAGTGGAGACATTCTCAAAATTTACGAGAAACTTTTTTTTATAATTTTTTTGTTTATAATTTTTGTAAGTTTTAAATTTGTTTTGAATAACAATAGACGAGATCTAAGACCATTTAACTTTTAAACTAGCACAGAGTGTTCGAGGTTATTAGCGCAGGAACTAAACAATAACATACGTGAACGTCGCGAAAATCATGCAATAAGTTTCATTCATATTTTTATTTTTCATTCCAGGAGTTTCATCCATTTTTTTTTTTATTCTAAAACGTCCTGTAACTTTCAATTCGATCAGGGAATAGTGAACAAAGATCCACTCTAATCTCTGAACATGTTACTGTAAATTCATATTTATTTCATTTTTTTATGATATTTTATTTCTTATTTCTTTCGTATAATGAAGTATCAAAGCGTTGGGTATCTTGCAGTGCACCGGGATAAGACAAAGACACTGTTTCCGTTTCCCAATACCAGAACAACTTATTTCATTTGCATTTATTTATATAATTCATTTTTACGACTGTTTTTGCCCTTGCAAAACGGAAGTTTAGGTATGTATGGAGAGTTTGTGGCGGTCGGTCCTTCCTTCCTTCCTTCCTTCCTTCCTTCCTTCCTTCCTTCCTTCCTTCCTTCCTTCCTTCCTTCCTTCCTTCCTTCCTTCCTTCGGTCGATCATATGTAAACAAAAGGTGTTGACAGATGGTCGACAGACCTAACGCGACTCTCGTAGTTTCTGGTGTTTTTGGCGTGACATTTGCCGACGGTTAAGTATATTGATTTCTTCGCCGATGACTCCCCAAGTTGCCGCGAACTCTGATTTAGTGGTGAGGTCGATGACACATGGAACGATTTTACTATGGAATTCTATTGTGAGTACATCTGAATGACTTAAGAGGCAAGTTGTTTCCTTCTCTCTGTAGTTTTATGAAAGTTTAGAAACATATATATCCCGGCGTTACCAATCAATGAAATCGATGATCGATTAAAATCGATATCAATCGATGGCAATCGATATCGATTAATCGATTGATATTGATAATCGATGAGCAATCGCTGAAGAAGATTTTTGTGACCTTATCGATTGTCATCGATTGTTATCGATTATCACAATGCAGTTTTTCTCTCGATTGTCTTTCCCCTGTCTTGGCCTCTTCTCCCCTTCCGTGTACTTTTGATCCACCTCGGTAGCTCCTATCACGCCCGTGTGTCACGGCTAATTAAGAGTTTAACAAAACATGGTCAAACATGCCGGGAACGTATCATTTGGTCAGAAAGAAATTACAATGCATAAGTGAATTACTCACCACAGAAGTATTGTCAGTTCCTTCTTGCTCCTTCTTCTAAACTCAAGTGAAAGCGTGTCGCGAAGAGGGGAGAAGTGAGACGCACGAAGCGGCGGAAACTCGCCGCTTCGCAGCTCAATTTCACTTGGAACATCTGTCATGAAAGTATTTGCCAATCGATATCAATCGATGAAATTTTTTTTGTGACTATCGATTGGTCATCGATTGGCCGACACCAATCGATATCAATTAACTAATTGTATCGATTGATATCGATTTATTGATTGCATTTCCGATCATCGGTTTCATCGATTGGTAACGCCGGGATATATTTACCGGCTCGATCGCTTTTATCTATCGGTACATTTGTTGTGTTTTACAGCAGCTTTGAGCTGGCGGCTGCCATGCATCGTAACATATACACGGGAGTTTTGACGTCTTTCAAAATCCGCCATCAGAAATTATAAGCATGATTAGTTTGATTTTACCTTCTTCGAATGTTGTAAAAAATTAGCGTTGAATACACCGCGTGCGTGATAATCTTCTGTTTCCTAGCGATTACAGAAACTTCGCTTTGAACTTTAAATTAGCATGAACTACAGCGAGTAGCGGGAGTGGAGGCAGGAGCTTCTAAACTGCGGAGATCTTTGTACTAATTCTCCGTAAAAACTAAAATCTTAAACTTATTTAATTGGCATCTCACATAACATAACCACCATCCAAAGATTTATTTTTTACGGAGCGTTAGCACAAAGTTCTCCTCCGTTTAGAAGCTCCTGCCTCCCCTCCAGCCATATCTTGCAATAGTTTTACCGATTCCAAAACTAAACTCAAAACGCTTGAGTAACACACGAAAAACAATTCATTTCTCTCTTAAACGAATCTATATACATGCATATGACTTTAAGAAAAAAGTGTGAAGGAAAATTGGTCGGAAGATCAATTTTCAGTAACCTTTCAGAGAATACCAATTCGGCAAATGTTACGCCAAAAGAGACCCGAAACTACGGGAGTCGCGTTAGTTCTGTCTACCATTTGTCGACTCCTTTTGTATTCTCGATCGAAATAGATCTTGCGCAATTATTTGTATAACCGCAAGCCTGCGGGACGCCATAACAAGCTTTTGGGAGCCATTAGACTGTCTGCGACGCAGGCTAGACCGCGTTGCGGTTTGGTAAATCCTCGTTTTATCAATTCATTTTCCGAATTCATTGTCTCATAGCCACTGCAAAAAAAAAAAACAGTCGCGGCACATAGGGACTTTGATTACTTTCATTTCCCTGTTTAGAAATTTTGGCAGACAGAAGCAGAAAAACACGTGACGAGGTCATGTGAGAGGGAACTGTGATTCGAACTCGTGCAGTATTATTTTAGGTGGATTGTAGCTGGCAGAATTTTTGACGTTATTAAACAATTTGGGAGTTCTGGCGTCGTCTTCAAATCAAGTAGGGTCTCACCACGAAGACACAAATCATTATTTCTACACGTCTTTTCCAATCTTTTTCTCCTAAAAGCTCTTACCCGCAAGGATTGCATAACATCTTCTCTTAATGAAATATATATTAGCGAATTTTTGATACCAGTACGAGATTGTGCCTTTAACATTACCGCTGATGTACATTTATATGTTTACCTTTCTTACACATCACATTCTATACTTTGGTTTCTTCCCATTTATAAAAAAAAATTCCAGTTTCAACGAACTTGTCCCACATAGCGGTGTTGTTATATTATATTTTGCTCTTCTGTGCGTGAATTGTTTTTTTCCTGCCGAGTTTATCCGCTGTAAGGGAAGATTTGCATCTATTACAATACGCCCAGTATATTATGGGATACAGACATGGAATATTTTATTTACCCCAAGGTATATCGGTGTATCCTCCAAAAACGTACTGTCCGTTTTTGATGATGGTAACCGTATGATTTTTCCAATCACACCTGCTGTGGAAGGTCACGCCATCCCATCCGTGAGCGGAGGCGCGGTAGCACAGCACCCACTGAGGACTACTTCCCACAGCAGGCGTCAGGAACTGATAAAGGTGACTTTGATAAAATGCGTTGTCAGTTAGGATAGATGAGTTCATCCAGTAATCTGAAATAAAAAGAAAACAAACACTACGCCCCATCAAAGCTTAACCCAGTAAACAGGATACTTCAAAGCAGTATCTCATATTTTCCCTTAAAATAGATAGGTAAATTAACCATCGTTACAGAAATAACACTGACAGTTTATTTTTTATAACTAACGACTGTTAAGATTCCATTGCTTTTTTTTTATTTTTCATTTGGGGAGGGTAGGTGGGAGGCGGGGAGGTGGAGAGGGGTACCAGGATGCGATAACTCGATTCTCTGCATATGGGAAAAATAATGCGTACATTAAGGGAATCTCTAAGATTTTCTTTTATGCACAACTGTCTCGTCTACGCATTTCAGTAATTTATATTAAATTAACCCTATTCATAGCGGGCTTTTTTGGATCTTTTCGGACCGGCGGGGGGGATTCCGCCCCCCCCCCCCCCCCCCACCCTCCGTAACTTCCAGAATATTTAAGCAATCGCAATAAAACTTACAGGATATATAGTATGTCCAAAAATCTATCTTTTTATATGCGTGCTTTGATGACGTCACATCACGTGACAATTATATCATGATGTCAAAACAGCCGCCATCTTGGATCCGCCATCTTGGATTTCAAAATTTTTCCAAAACATCAGAAAACCGCCCAAAATTACTGAAAAATACTCAAAATCTATAAAACAGTGCAAAAAAAAACCCTAAAAGAGGTGAAAATAGTTGAATTAAAGTTAATTTTTATTAACAAAAACACAAATTACAAATTTGGAAAAACATGCCTGTCAAAATGACGTTGCCACAACAACCCATCCTATCAATTTATTCCCAGATAAATTTTAGAAAAACTCGTAAAGTTTAGCAGCGTTTGGTTGAATCTTGAAAAAGTTATAAACGTTCAAAGTCAGCGCGGGCACTTTCCGCCCCCCTCCCCCCCCCCCCCCCCCCCCCCCGCCGGTCTGAATAGGGTTAAATTTCAATCAGCAAGAGGCAAGAGGGTATTTCAAGATCACGATGCTTGGTTTGTACATCTACATCAAATAGCAAGTATCAATGTTAAGGCGTTTTAATTAAAAAGACTAACTTTTGAAATTTGGCAATTTTTGGTTTGGTTTTCTTTCGTTCAAAATTTGGCTTAAACTAGTGTCAAACCACACATTGCCAGTGCCTATGACAAATCCGCACATTTAAACTGAACAAGTTTAGCATATCGCAGAAACACACCAAACAGTTATTTTTTCAATAAATTTTGTGATTTTGTTTTCATACCAGTCCAAACCTACCATTTTAAAAGCAGGCGTTTCCAATAACAGTTAATAAAAGAAATTCGGTTGACACGATTTTTCATGCAACATACGTTAAATAATCAGAATACATTTCATTTACTCACAAGTGCAATTGTTGCTATCTCCCTCAAATCCAGGTTTACAAGTACAGTTGTAAGAACCCACGGTGTTATTGCAGACTGCATTAGCATCGCACACATGGGAATTGGTAGTACATTCGTCTATATCTAAAACAAGAACAACAAAACCACATGCCAAGAAGCATTCCTAACTAACTCAAGACAAAGGGCCAACTGGCCATCCTTTTCCTTCACTTGTCCATCTTATCTTTAGATCATCGAGCTACATGCTCGATGTCTAAGATGCGTCTCAGCCATGCTGAGAAGCTCGATACATATTGGATTTTCCCAATTATGTGACACTCTACCTCTTGGTACACGCTGAAGTGTATAACCAGTTTTTGGTACCTGAAAACGGTCAATTCCAAACAAAAAACGTCACTTTTATTGGATATCAGATTTTGTGTTCCATGAATTGTGTATTGTAACCCCGTGTTATGGCCTAGCTCCCAGAGTGTCCTGTCGCTAACTTTGTGATGTAGCGTCCGAGCGGTGTTCGGAAGCTCCTGGGTTCGACTTTTTCAAGTAGCTTGTATTCAGTACTGATTGACCAAAAGTTTTCTCAATGTGTAAACTATCGTTTCAATGACCCTGTATGCCTAAAAGCATAAATCTATGCGATGGCACCGTTTTTAAATTAGATCGTTTTTATTGACTACTTTTAAGCCATAATAAAAAAATATTGATATTTAACAGTTACCAAAACATTTTGTTCCATTTCCATAGAAACCAGCTTTGCAAGTACAAGTGTATGATCCCACAGTATCCTGACAGATGGCATTAACATCACAGCTGTGGGTATTAGTAATGCACTCATCTATGGCTTAAGAGGTAGAACACGAGTAAGTCATGCAGCAGCATTCATATATTTTGCTCTTATCATATCAATACTACGCATAAATTGAGAAACGACATAGGTCACTTCATTTTGGTCTGAAAAAGGAAGCCATGAATGGAAGATCCAAAAGAGGCAGAAGGACTAATGTGGAAAAGGAGCTGACACCAGTTCATCTGTCTTGGGGTAGCGCCTTGAATTCGGCAGAGGATGAGGTGCAAAAAACAAGCACTGCAGAAGCTGCAGAGTACAAAATTCACTGCAAGCACTGCAGAGTACAAATTCAAACGACCAATGATGAGATATCGTAATAATTAACTGCACTGTGCTTTAAGCTTCTTGCCTTTCTTGACCATTCACTTAACTAACAGACAGTATATTCGAGAAGCCGTTGTTGCACCAGGATGCGATACCTCGTTTCTCTGCATATGGGAAAATGTTGCATGCATTAAGGGAATCTCTACGACCGTGTATTTACTTAATTTAGGTTGTAAGTTTGAATTATACCAAGATTTTTTTTTTTTTTTATGGACAACTGTCTCGTCTACGCATTTCAGTAGTTTATGTTAAATCAAATTTCAATCAGCTAGAGCATATTTCGAGATCACGATACTTGTTTGTATATCTATATCAATTTTAAGGCGTTTAAAATAATAATAAGATTATAACTTCTGAAATTTCGCAATTTTTGGTTTGGCTTTCTTTCAAAATTTGGCTAAAACTAGTGCCAATTCCCACACTTCCAGAGCCTATGACAAATCCGCACATTTCAACAGAACGAGTTTAGCAGAAACACACCAAAAAGTTTTTTTTTGTCAATAAATGTTGTGATTTTGTTTTCATACCAGTCCAAACCTACCATTTTAAAAGAAGGGGTTTCCAATGACAGTTAACAAAAAAAATTCGGTTGACGCACTGATTTTTCATGCAACAGAACTTAAATAATCAAAATACATTTCATTTACTCACAAGTGCAATTGTTGCCATCTCCCTCAAATCCAGGTTTACAAGTACAGTTGTAAGAACCCACGGTGTTATTGCAGACTGCATTAGCATCGCACACATGGGAATTGGTAGTACATTCGTCTATATCTAAAACAAGAACAACAAAACCACATGCCAAGAAGCATTCCTAACTAACTCAAGACAAAGGGCCAACTGGCCATCCTTTTCCTTCACTTGTCCATCTTATCTTTAGATCATCGAGCTACATGCTCGATGTCTAAGATGCGTCTCAGCCATGCTGAGAAGCTCGATACATATTGGATTTTCTCAATTATGTGACACTCTACCTCTTGGTACACGCTGAAGTGTATAACCAGTTTTTGGTACCTGAAAACGGTCAATTCCAAACAAAAAACGTCACTTTTATTGGATATCAGATTTTGTGTTCCATGAATTGTGTATTGTAACCCCGTGTTATGGCCTAGCTCCCAGAGTGTCCTGTCGCTAACTTTGTGATGTAGCGTCCGAGCGGTGTTCGGAAGCTCCTGGGTTCGACTTTTTCAAGTAGCTTGTATTCAGTACTGATTGACCAAAAGTTTTCTCAATGTGTAAACTATCGTTTCAATGACCCTGTATGCCTAAAAGCATAAATCTATGCGATGGCACCGTTTTTAAATTAGATCGTTTTTATTGACTACTTTTAAGCCATAATAAAAAAATATTGATATTTAACAGTTACCAAAACATTTTGTTCCATTTCCATAGAAACCAGCTTTGCAAGTACAAGTGTATGATCCCACAGTATCCTGACAGATGGCATTAACATCACAGCTGTGGGTATTAGTAATGCACTCATCTATGGCTTAAGAGGTAGAACACGAGTAAGTCATGCAGCAGCATTCATATATTTTGCTCTTATCATATCAATACTACGCATAAATTGAGAAACGACATAGGTCACTTCATTTTGGTCTGAAAAAGGAAGCCATGAATGGAAGATCCAAAAGAGGCAGAAGGACTAATGTGGAAAAGGAGCTGACACCAGTTCATCTGTCTTGGGGTAGCGCCTTGAATTCGGCAGAGGATGAGGTGCAAAAAACAAGCACTGCAGAAGCTGCAGAGTACAAAATTCACTGCAAGCACTGCAGAGTACAAATTCAAACGACCAATGATGAGATATCGTAATAATTAACTGCACTGTGCTTTAAGCTTCTTGCCTTTCTTGACCATTCACTTAACTAACAGACAGTATATTCGAGAAGCCGTTGTGGCACCAGGATGCGATACCTCGTTTCTCTGCATATGGGAAAATGTTGCATGCATTAAGGGAATCTCTACGACCGTGTATTTACTTAATTTAGGTTGTAAGTTTGAATTATACCAAGATTTTTTTTTTTTTTTTATGGACAACTGTCTCGTCTACGCATTTCAGTAGTTTATGTTAAATCAAATTTCAATCAGCTAGAGCATATTTCGAGATCACGATACTTGTTTGTATATCTATATCAATTTTAAGGCGTTTAAAATAATAATAAGATTATAACTTCTGAAATTTCGCAATTTTTGGTTTGGCTTTCTTTCAAAATTTGGCTAAAACTAGTGCCAATTCCCACACTTCCAGAGCCTATAACAAATCCGCACATTTCAACAGAACGAGTTTAGCAGAAACACACCAAAAAGTTTTTTTTGTCAATAAATGTTGTGATTTTGTTTTCATACCAGTCCAAACCTACCATTTTAAAAGAAGGGGTTTCCAATGACAGTTAACAAAAAAAATTCGGTTGACGCACTGATTTTTCATGCAACGGAACTTAAATAATCAAAATACATTTCTTTTACTCACAAGTGCAATTGTTGCCATCTCCCTCAAATCCAGGTTTACAAGTACAGTTGTAAGAACCCACGGTGTTATTGCAGACTGCATTAGCATCGCACACATGGGAATTGGTAGTACATTCGTCTATATCTAAAACAAGAAAAACAAAACCGACATGCCTAGAAACATTCCTAAACTAACTCAAGACAAATGTTCACTTGTCCATCTTATCTTTAGATTATCGAGTTACATGCTCGAAGTCTAAAATGCGTCTCAGCCATGTTGAGAAGCTCCATACATATTGGTTTTTCCCAATTATGTGACACTACCTATTGGTACATGCTTAAATGTATAACCAGTATCTGGTGTTATTTTCACCTCTTTCGGTTTGTTTGTTTGTTTGTATGTATGTTTGTTTGTTTAATTTTTTTTTGCACCGTATTATAGATTTTGATTACTTTTTACCAATTTTGAAATCCAAGATGGCGGCTGTTTTGACATCATGATGTAATTTTCACGTGATGTGAGGTCATCATCCCACGTGAAGTATATCAAAAGATCGATTTTTGGACATACTATATATCCTCTAAGTTGCACTGTGATTGCCTGAATTTTCTGGAAATTGCTGAGAGGAGGGGGGGGGGGGGGGGGGAGGGGGAGGGGGAAACCCCCTTTTCCCCGGTCTGAGAAGATACCAAAAAGCTGGTCTGAATAGGGTTAAGTCGTAATAAAAAATATTGATATTTAACAGTTACCAAAACATTTTGTTCCATTTCCATGGAAACCAGCTTTGCAAGTACAATTGTATGATCCCACAATATCCTGACAGATAGCATTGACATCACAGCTGTGGGTATTAGTGATGCACTCATCTATGGCTTAAGAGATAGAACACGAGTAAGGCACGCAACAGCATTCATATGTTTTGCTCTTATCATAACAATACATCGTATAAATTGAGAAACGACACAGGTCACTTCATTTTGGTCTGGAAAAAGGAAGCCGTGAGCTGACAGCAGTTCATCTGTCTTGGGGTTGAGCCTTGAATTCGGCAGAGGATGAGGTGCACTAAACAAGCACTGCTGAAGCTGCAGAGTACTACATTAGAACGACCGATGATGAGATATCATAATAATTAACTGTACTGTGCTTCAAGCCTCCTGCCTTTCTTGAACATTCACTAAACTATTAGACAGTATATTTGAGAAGCCCGTATGGTGCAAAATTCAAACTGATGAAACATATCCAGGAAAAAAACGCTTGATTCACGGCCTTCTCAGATTATTTCAATTACAGCCTCAGATTCATTTATTTCAAACAGCTCTTAAAAGGGGTTAGGCAGGTAATTGTCAAGTAAAGTTGTTTTACCTTTAAAAGAAGTAATGTTATAGCAGTTGCTACACGGCACGTCATCCCAAGCGTACCCATGCTTTGCTCCACGAGCATGCACACAGTCTTCGTTTTTGGTTGTTTTGGAGCCCACAATCTAAAGCTACTTATTTTCCTGTTCGTCCACACAAATGACCCTTCCAAGCCGCGATCATTTAGCCCCATCCATTATACGCAAAAAAGTTCACTCTTTTTGTTAGCTTTACAAAAAAAAATGTCGTCTCAAGAAATTGCAACCACTGCACTTCGAAAAAAAAAAAAGAAAAAATATTTTTAGAACATCAGCTCCGTCAAAGATCAGTGTCATATTCCATTGACGCTCCTGAACATTGCTTGAAGACCAGCGCAGAGTAGAACTACGGTCATATGTCATGGGAATAAAATGGCAAGAATCAAACTTTGCTTGGCAGTAAAACGTTATTTTCAAAGGCCCAGCCACAAATTTAAGAAATTCGTCTAGTCCCCGTATTGATGGGTTGTATGTATTGTCACAAAATGAGCTTTCACTGTGAAGACAAGGGATCAAGAGAACGTGTGTAAACGAGATGTGCAGTGATAGCTGTGTACTAAAACTCCTACCTGGCAAAACTGCATACGAAATGAAGAGTGGATCATATTTTGCTTCATACATTTCCTTGAAACAAACGCGGAATCCTGTCTTGTCAATATACTGTAGAATGAGAGGAGTTAATATGGAATCAGTCCAAAGATTCCAACTGGAAAGATTACTACAATAAATGATATATCATGTGGCCGCATTGTTTGAGATTATTTGTATATCATATTTATAAGCCAGAATTTCCAGTCAGCTATCCTACCTCTACCCATGCAGCTATGCCATTATGATCTGGGCTGAGATATCCTCCTTTTGACGAATAAATAGCAGAGATGAAAACATTTGGGGTTGTGCTGTAAGCGTTGGCGAAGTTAACATCCTGTAAAGCGAACAAAGGGCTTAACATGTTTTACTCCCACAATTATCAATAAACGCCTGCCAGTTTGTTAACGAAATACACAAAACAACTAATCCTAATAAATAGAATTATCTATCAGTTGACAACAACTAACCTTGCAGAATGCGTTGTCATGATCGGCAGGAGGAGGTTTATTGTTCTTAAAGAAGATCGAGTTGTGTTCAGAAATTTGAGGCTCCTGAAGATGCGTGAACGCCAACCAATTCTAATAAGAAAGATATATTACCAGCATGCGCAGGTTCAACAAACAAGCTTTGGAGAACAAAAATGCGAAAGAGAGAAGTGATCTGAAGAAAAGAAGTAATGAATGGCGGGAGATCCTATTCATAAAATACCAAGGATGAAATTGATTATGTTGAAGATCGTTACACAAATTGTTACCCTGCGAGCAGAGTCTTCTTTAATCTTCCTAGTTTAGTCGGGAAGAGGAAGAAGACTCTGCTAACGGCCTCGAGTTTCTTTGAATTGCCCCTCATCCAAGGAAATGGATGAGTCAGACCAGTTTAGACCTGGTCAGACTGGTTTTCCACTATTGCACATGATTAATCGTATGAATTGCTGATTTCTTGACTGCGCCTACGGTAACTCGTTTAGAGTCGATCCTTGAAAATTGTGGCGGCTTCGCTTTCGTACAAAGTATTCGAAAAAGCAGCGAATTCTGCTCGTTGTAAACTTCAAATCTGGCAGGTTTCCAGCCTCATGGAACCGTAATCACGTCTCCGGTTTAGTTTTCGAAGCGGCAAATATCCGTTTTTATCTCTTCCGACCGGACATGGTAAATAGTTGATTGACCAAATCTGCCCGATGGTTGCAAAGGAACTTGCATCAATGTAGCCTGCGTAGCAAGCGTTCCCGTACGAGCGAAGTGCTATGTGTCGCGTGCGAGCGAAGATTCTAGTCGCGCGAAAATTGGGGCGAGAGCAAAAAAGGGAAAGGAGCAGGGAGGGGGTGGGGCAGCGAGGGAACGCTTGCAAGCAAACCCCACGATTCTGAAAAACCCGTTCGCCCACGAACGGGGCTTCTGATTGGTGCGGCGCGGTCATGCTGATTGATAAGTGTATCGAATTCACCTGATTGATTTGAACCAGGCGCGAAATGATATTCGAGCGTGACTCGGGCGACAAGGACAAAACGAATAATTGTTTGAATCGTTCTAGCTTCGATAAACTAGATCTGAGCTCAGCGGAATTCGCTTGTTCTCTGAAGATGGATCAACGTAGGGTATTATATGCCATCAATTTGTCTATTGATTGTGCCTGTCTGATGGATTTGGCAAAAGCGTTTTTTTTTCTTCAGCTCAGTTGTGCGGGTGCGAAGGAAAACGGCAAGGAGGAACAGGTTTTGCCAGCATTATTTGGCAACTTCAACTTAGATTCCGAGTCGTTTTACTTATTCTGACGTGAAAGAAGTCGGCGGCGACTCATCCTTTGTTTTGCAAAATTTAAAGCCAGCCAATTTGCTCACGCTGACAGTTTTCAAAACAACCGCTTCCAGTGCGGACGCTAAACGGTTTTAAATATTTTTTCCCCGTAGGACAATATAATACCGTTAAACTGCTAGACTGTAGAAGTTCAACCTCACGAAAACCTGCTCTTTAAGCCGAACATTCTACTAATTATTTAAAAGCTCCAGACAAACTGTAGAGCTTTTGTGATTTCCCTTTGTGAGTTTCCGGCCGATTGAAATGTGAGCGGTCTTGTTCAACACGCGAAAAATTGTTCTGTTTCGAATTTAAATTAAGCTTATAGTTAAAGTGTTGACACCATCACTTTCGCTAGATGGAAAACGCTTCTTTTATTCCCCGAAAATCTGAAGTATTTTGGCTTTTAAAAAGCATTTTGAAGCTAAATGATGCTGTTGTGTGACTCGCTGAAAAATAGCGCCATTGACAAGTTGTCAATCTATGAATGAACTCACCCGTGAAGAAATCGGTGGGCGTTTTTCAGAATCGTGGGGTTTGCTTGCAAGCGTTCCCTCGCTGCCCCACCCCCTCCCTGCTCCTTTTCCTGTTTTGCTCTCGCCTCAATTTTCGCGCGACCAGAATCTTTACTCGCGCGACACATAGCTCTTCGTTCGCACGGGAACGCTTGCTACGCAGGCTAGCATCAATGGAAAACCAATTCCCAACTGAACCAATGCTCGTCGATATCGATCCTCTGAATTCCCTAATTGCCGGCCGACCAAATACAAGTTTTGAGCAAGTAGCAATCGGTAAATTAATTTCAGACTCGTAATAATGCAGTGTAGTTTCTTGCCAGTCATTTAATCACAACTTGAGAGTGAGGCTCTGCAAGGCTTGGCTACATTTGGTTTTGGAGCATGCTCCATATGAATTCTTGAGGCCGTTGGCAGTCTTCTTCCTCTTCCCGACTTACCAAGGAAGATTGAAGAAGACTCTGCTCGCAGGGTAACAAACTGTCGGGTGAACAGGGTTACTTTACTACTTACAACAGAAATGTCTTGGTGAGATCCTGCGTAGTTCGGTAATTCTCTCAAACAAACTTTACAGGAAGATGGCGTGACATCTTCAATCCACACACTGGCTGCATCACGTTTTAATCCGAAATGATGGTGCTTAGCAGTCACAAACACTGAAGGCTTGACGATAAATTTCCCCTGGAAAATTAAAATATATTCCTTTGAGAGAATGTCCAATTACTGCTCTTAAATTTAAAACGATATTTACCTGTCTTTTTTTGTTTTAAGACCCGATGATCAGCATGTATCTATAAACATCGCTGTAGCTCTGATTTTTCATTCATCTTCAAAAGATGAACATAATTACTAGCGAGGAAATCTAGGTGTTGTAATGTGTGCGCGCATAAGACGTACTTAACCGGGATACTGTATCCTTTTTTCACGTGGGCAGCTGCTACATCCTGGCTCTGGACATTCTCGCTGATAACTTGGCCTGTGCATCGTGTATGCTGTTTTTTCCTATTGTATAGTTGGGCGCTATTTATATCTATCCTGCACATG
This sequence comes from Meandrina meandrites, assembly GCA_963693305.1. NCBI lineage: Eukaryota > Metazoa > Cnidaria > Anthozoa > Scleractinia > Meandrinidae > Meandrina > Meandrina meandrites. The sequence goes on along the minus strand of OY855907.1, from coordinate 29,493,693 downwards.
ACCTATACCTATAATTTATTGGTATCTCCTCTATTTTCTCTTTTTTTTTTCTTAGTTTGAAGCTATATTTTATGTATTAAAAAAAAAAAACATCGCTTACCGATGGGAAATTCACAGTTTCACAAGTCGTTCCAGTCCACCATTGTGATATTCGTACTTCTCCTGCAACACCACCAACTGGAGCTCCCTGGTATGCCATCCAATCCACTGTCACGTTAGCATTGGACTTTCCCTCGTTAAAGCCTGCAGCCATTACACACGCGGTGAATTGTTCGTAATTGACATTTTCGACCCAAGACACAGCAGCATCATGTACGTATGACTTGTTACTGGTATATATATGATTGACAGTGGTCTGCAATTCAATGGGTTTGCCGGGATTGAACAGGAAAGGATTGAGACGAATTACTTTACAGTGAGAGTAACCCAGTGAAGGAATATGTGGCATGTGACGACGACCCCATTGAAAAGGAAATCCTAAAAAAATAAAAACCAAAGCAACAATAAGTAATACATGCAGCATAATTATATTCTTCTAAACGCTTGATAGCGGAGCTCCCGCTGGCGGGGCATCCATACCTATAGAAATAAGTAGACCCATCAAGTCGAAAAAATTTGGCGGTCGCCAGCGTATGTACGTACGCACGGATTAGGCCTGGAGACGAGTTTGCCCTTGTCCTTGATTTGGAGTCCTTCTTACGCAAAAAGTAACGCAGACACATTTTTTGGTTGGTTGAGAGCTAACTTGTCGTAGAACACTTTATTACTTCAGTTCTTTTTTTTTTTCGCATGTTAAAAAAGTGATCTGGACATTTCATTTCAACTTAAACGAAGCGATTGTATGAAAAGGCGGCAAAATAGTTGGCACGTTCACCTTTTAACCTGAATGGAAGACGCGAATAAAGTGTGCTGGAAAACAAACATATTCGTGAATATTTCTCGCTTGATTTACTCATCACCATCATGGAAACTCATGCTAAATATTAAGGATATCCTCTTAACGGGAAGATCCGAAATAACTGCCGACCTGAACATATGTCGGACAACGGCGAGAGTTGAAGCACTGCGGCTGACCAAGGCTGAAAAATTAATTGAGCTGACGTTGAGCAGAAATAAAAGTGAGCTCAGAGCCGGTCAAGTTCACTGAGTGATGGATAAAAGACTGATAGCAGCTACATCGAAAGGAAGAAAAAGATCTGTCTTCGCTGTTAATTTAGATAATGTATATGTCGGTGGTGTTGGAGTAAGCTTAGAACGAAACTGGCGTGTTTCCGATATTATTTTGCTGGTTTGAAATTTATGTCCTGCAAATTTACATGTCTTCTCCAAATATGAGGTAACAAACGTAAATGCATGCACTTAGCTTTAAGTCTAATTTGTGTTTTAGTTAATGGAGTTCACTGTGAAGATTGGGCCGAGTGATGGCGGAGTAGGAACACGCTAAAAGCCGTCCGCCTTCAAATGGCCGAAAAGCTGTCTAGCCTTATAAGAAAACGCAGAAATAGACCGTCCAAAAGTTCTGGAGACGAGACCTCGCCTTTGCACGAAGCAAAAAAACTCAAGGATCTTGCAGAAACATCAGACGAGAACACGAGCAGCGACCACGAGACAAACGACGCAGACGACGAAATCATGGAGGCTCTCAGCAAAATCGAACAATTTGGAGAACAACTGAACTCCATCATCGCGAGACTGAGTAAGCTTGATTCAATCGAAAGTTCCGTCAGAAATATAGTAGTATAGTCGGAATGAATCAAATACCATCTCGGGCGCACCTAAATTACTCACCTCTTCAGGAGACTAGTAGTCAGGGACCAAAAATCAAACCACGCTCGCATGCTCGCGTGCCTTGATTTTAAGTCCCTGCCTATAGTCTCCTGAAGAGGTGAGTAATTTAGGAGCTGCTCGATAGTATTTGATTCATTCCGACTATACTACTTAGGAAAAAGGACGCAGGAAACATAAACAGAGGGCGGCGGGCCGACAATACTACTAAGGAAACGTAAAAAGAGGGCGGCGGGACAAGCAATTAGAGAATTGACACCGTGCTGTATAAAACGCAGAAATGGGAAGAGGCAGAAATCATATCATAGATCAAACCAGGACTAAACACAGAAGAAGAAAGGCAAATTTTGAAGTATATCGGTCAACCACCAACAAATACCAAGCAAATAGCCAGCCAATAATATTGGTTGATAATGACATAGTGGCACAAATGCAAAAAATGAGCCCACAAGAGGTAATGAATCTTCTTTTACCAAGTAATTAGAGAAACACACCAACAAGTATAAACATGGGCACATTAGAACTAATACAAGCACTTCCGGCTGAACTTCGAGAAAAAATCTGTACAGAGCATATTATAATAAAACTCTGGCAGCGTAAAATGCTTGGCTGGGACAAAGTACACCAAGATTTGCAGAAAACCCCTTTTTGTCAAAGACGGCAAAGGCCTGTGAAAGTTATGTTTTGTCTTGAGCACGAAAATTGCGGCGTTGATGGTATATGTGTTCCGTGTATACGAAACGACTCCATCAATCATTACGCTTCCTCAGACATAGACGAATACAACACCCCCAGACGCTGTATTGAGATATGCGAAGAGGATCTTGAACATGCTTGGATCCTTTGTAAGTTAAGGGTTTAGACCCAATGCGAGAAATCTTTCAAAAATTTTACTGAGCGACCGTTGCGTGACATTTTTCTCAGAAAGATACCGGAAACCAATATTTTTCTAGTCGAAGCGGGGGTTTCCCTGTTTGTCGAAGCGGGGGTTTCCCTGTTTTAAGAAACAGGTAAGCAAAGGGGGTTGTAAGACAGAAAACACAACAAGAGTGTAAAATGAATTAATTTTATTCAAGTAGATTATAAATTTTATGCAACTACAACATGACGTCACGACACAGCTGTGTCGGTCCACAACAATGGAAACAAGATAGAAGCTGGTGATTTGCATAAGTCCCACGCCGTGGGACACACACACACACCAAATAAAAAAATTCGGTTACGGCGTAACCCATTTCTGTTGTTAGTCTAATTAATGCTTAAAATTCGGTTACGGCGTAACCCATCTTTGTTGTTATTCTAATTAATGCTAAAAATTCGGTTACGGCGTAACCCATTTCTATTGTTTTGAATCAACAGTTCTTCAGTCAGCGTAGTTCAGCGTAAATTTTAACAACTCTTCGAATAGCGATTTAACATCTTCACTCCCGTTTGAAGCATTCACGAACGCATCTCACAGCTTCCCAAGATCAAACCGCGTCTTGTTCATTTTTTTTTTTGTTCTAACCAAACGACAAGAACTGTCTATTCGCTGGAAGATGAAGCAACTGAATAGATTTTAAGTGTGTTGTACTAATAAAGCAACGGGCTTTCACGCTTCGCCAAGCATGTCAATCAAAACACGTGAAACTTGTCTCTAGAACGTTCTGTCACGTGCCAATAACACGAGGCAAAACACGTGAAACTTGTCTCTAGAACGTTCTGTACACGTGCCAATAACACGAGACAGGAAAAACTACATGCATGGTTACACGTCGGCAAACTTACTTCTTAAAAGAAAAATCGTCTATTAAAATTAAACTTACTAATACACGTTTTGTATTAGATAGGCCTTTATCTGGGTGGTCGTGTTGAGATAAATAAACCCCAAAATAGTCTCCCGGGTCTATTTTTTTTCTTTCATCGAAATAACGGGGCTCTGCATATTGGTATTTTAAACCACCAGCATTACGTACGCTTGTAAATGGGAAGTTACCTCGTAAACTAGATAAAGTAAAATTAAAACCTATTCTTTCATAAGTTCTAGAGGCACCCTTATTTTCAATAATTAAAGCTGAGATACCATCGAGTAAGCAAGGAAATGGCGCCATCACACGAAGGTTATTACCGAATTTAACAAAAGTTCTATTACCAGTAACATTTTCATCCGAGTTCCATTCGCCAGTTATTACTATTCTAGGTTGGAAATTCTTTAACGCATTACCGTTAAGATCTAAATCTTTTTCTAACTTGATTGTATCGCTGTCTGTTGCGAAGCCTGGATCATAATTTTTTATTTGAAAAAAGTTCATATCTAAATTTGTTTGTAGAGTAAAATCACCGTCGGAAGCGAGAAAGAAAACATCATCGTAAATAATTCCGTCTATATCTGATTGATACCCCTTAACACCGTAAATGATTAAAGCGGCCTTTTCACTAGGTGCTGAACCATCATAACCCGGATTTAAAATGTCAAAATAGATAGTGTCGTCATTCTTATCTTTTAATTTGTAAGTATTAAAAATGATCCTTATATACGGAGGGTTATGGGTGGCAAAGCGTTTGGTGTGGTAGGTAATAGTACTGGAGGCCAACTTGTTTAAAGGGTTAAGAAACCAGTTTTGGTCGTTTTTGTTTTTAGGGTAAAAGAACTCAACACATATAGTGTACTCTCCTTCTTTTAGAGGTGTTTTATTCAACGCCAAACGCGAGTTGAAAGAATTGTCACTTGTTTTTATAATGTTAAAAGTGTAAGCCTTTTTATTGACACTGTGAAGGTTGGATGTAAAGTCTTCAACGGTAACAGAAGAAATATTGTTTACAGCTGAAACACCAACCCTTTGGGTTAAAAAACCTAAGTCATTCTTTTTATGGGCGTGCCCAGTTGTAATTGCAGAGGAGCCCACATATTTTTTCATTGAAGTAAGATTGACAGCATCTTGATCGCCGACAGGATTTGCGAGCTGTTTGATTGCATGGTCGTTCATGACAATGTCACCAGTAACGCTAGCTGATGACATATTCCCACTATCACCCTTTTCCCCTTTTTCACCTTTATCCCCCATAGCTCCTTTCGAACCCGCAGGTCCAGTTGCTCCAGTAGGCCCCGCGGGTCCCGTAGCCCCCGTAGGCCCTGTAGGTCCCGTTGCTCCCGCAGGGCCAGCAGGACCGGGCGGCCCCTGTGAGCCTCTATCACCTTTTATTCCTTTTTCCCCAGCATTGCCTTTATCTCCTTTAGGACCTTGCGGGCCAGTATTGCCCTTATCACCTTTTTCGCCTTTAGGGCCAGCGGGTCCAGTTGCGCCAGTCGGACCAGCAGGGCCGGCAGGGCCGGTTTGCCCTCGGATTGAAGTAGACTCTTCATGTGTTTGAGTTGCACCCGTCGCACCGTTAAGATACCCCATCTCTATATATTTTCGTCAAAATTTTTGAGTGTGGTTTTTTTTGGTTTGTCGTAGTATAAAAAAGAATATTTAGCATCGGTAGCCCTTTCAAGCAGCTCTCTGTCAATTCCCAATTCATCAGCAATACGGTTATTTTCTCTGGGAAGAAAGTTGAAAATGCAAAAGTGGGTGCAATTATCTCGGATGTTTTTGGGGGTCTTGAAGTAGCTTTGAGAAAGATAAATGACGCTGCAATTGCGCTGCCGCCCGTTCATAAAATAATCGATAATGTCGTTTTGGTTTTTTTCACAAACCATATCATCAAAGATTACAATTTTTTGGTTGTCAGTGGGCAGCATCTCAAGAGGAATAACATCGTTAATGCCTTCAATAACATTATACCCAGCCGCAGGATTGACTCTTTTATCGAAATCATCAATCATATATTGGTACTTATCCTGATGCAGGTTTTTTGTGCAAAGGTAAATTTTGTCGTAGACCAACAGCCTGTAAAGCATATGCATGAGAATATTTGTCTTACCAGAGTTGCTTGGCCCGCAAATAAGCATCCGAAAGGTATTTGCTGGCATACAAGGGTGGCCTTGCTTGTAATTACTTTTTGTAGTCAAACTGGGGTCGTAATTGGGAATTTTCATTTTTTTCTGTTATATATACGGCAAAAATATGTCCATGAAGAAGTGGCGAAAACTTGTTAGCGAAAAGGCTGAAGTTGAGCAGCAGAACGACAGCATTCTCGCGGCAATAAAAAATAACAAAATAGAAAAAGAGTTTGGTCAGCTATCAGGTGAGGATTTGTTCAAACCTATCACATCGCGGCTTGACAAACTCCAAGTAGGGGCGGCACCAAAAGAAGAGGAGGAGCAGATCCCAGACTACGGTATGGAAGATTTTGATTTAAACAACCCTTTCGATGAAGATTTTAAACCGGATGAGGAAACTCCACTACCAACACCAACACCATCACCAACACCAACACCAACATCATCACCAACACCAACACCAACATCATCACCACCACCATCTCCTACATCAACACCGTTACCACCTTTGGCTGAAGAGGAAGAAATGGAATTAACGGAAAGCCCAGCGAAAAAACCAAGTAAATGGGGACCACCAAAAGAACTGGTTATGAAGGGATCAGAGTCAGTTGACCTGCAGACACTGAGCAGCATGTTAACAAAAAAAAATAAAGACAACCCTAACTATGTGGTAAAAAGTAAAAAATCAAAATTCTACGGCTACACATTGGAAGACATAAAAAGTGCAAGAAATGAAATTCTTGCCAGGAGACAAGGGCAGTTTATGCCCCCCGCCGATTGGATACCCCCTCCACCTGATGAGGATGAAATGGAAGGAAGCGGAAGTGTTGATCCAAACGCTTTGGTTGAAAGGCTACACTTAAGCTTGGCGTCTATACAGACGGGCAACACTTCACTGAAGCTGAAAAAACAGGTCAAGCAGATGTTGGGGTTGCTGGTAAAGCTAAAGGAAATAACCCAAAAAGAAGCCCACAAAATTTTGAGTAATATTATATAAGCAACATGTCAACCCATTTTCATTTCAACCTGTTGCTCGACTCGCGGCTGGCCAAACAAAACAACGCCTACAGCAAGTCACATGACTTTACAATTAACTTTGACCCGCCAATCGCTTTAGATCCCTTCAAAAAGTACAAGGCGGCGTTAAATGAGCTGGTATCCATGTCTTATTCGTGGTACAACATCGCGAAACGGTACAACAACAACGAGTTCAAATGGCGGAAAAAAACAGAGAACTGGAAAACCGTGACAATTCCGGATGGAATGTATGATTACAAAGGTCTCAACACCACCATCCAGGCGCTTATCGGAAGAGTGGATCCCAAGGATGAAAAATCCGAGTTTATTGTCCAGCTGTATTTTCACAGCACAACGTATCGGGCGGTCATTCTGTTGCAGGACGGCTACGAGCTTGACCTAAGTGGAGGTGAATTCGCCGCGTTGCTGGGTTTTGACAAGAAAACAATAGACGGAGCGAACAATAGGAGCGACCGCGTGCCAAATATAACAAGAGGCGTCGACTGGATCTACATCCATTGTGACCTCATTACAAGGGCTGTGGACAACATCGGGGGTGACGTCATGTTCTCTTTTTCAACCGCTGAACTCTCCGTCAGCTACCCCTTTTCAAAAGAGCCCCGCCGTCTCTTGTGGCACCCGGTGAACAAAAATAGAATCAATGCCATAAATATCAAAATCACGGATGGGCGCAACAACATTATAGATCTGAATGACCAAGACGTGGCTTTAAGTATAATCATCGAAGAAGAAAAAGAAAAATAATTTACATATAAGTATAATAATGAATCATCCGAGCGAGTGGGCGAGATATTATGACGCGCCGAAGGGAACATATAGATACAAACACAAAGGTACGGGGGTTGTTAGAGACACCCTGATGAATATAAGAAAGCGGTTCAAAAAGAAGGTCACCCGTCAGACGTTGAAGAAGGCTGTAAATGAAGCCTCGAAGCAAATGCTGAAAAAAGCTGCAGAAAAAGCAGAAGAAAAAGCGGCTGACAAGATACAAGCCGTTTTGCGAAGTGGGGATACCCCACGCCCCAAGAGTAAAAAGACCCCAAGTGTAAAACCTAAGGGTAAAAAGACCCCGCAGCATACACTTAGTAGCGAGTCGCGGCAGAAACTGAAGAAGATGCAAAGTGGGGTACCTAAAACTAAACTAAGCGGGGATTCACGGAAAAAGTTAAACCAGATTTTAAACGCGGGTCGGGCTGCAAAGTTGAAAGTAAACCAATTGATAGCAGAAAATTAAAATAATTCTTTTAAAAGATATATAGGACGCAAGATGTTCAGAAGCCACAGGCATTTGGAAAAAACAGAGTATGTTCAAATCGGGTTAGACAAACCGATTAGTATCCCGGGAAACAATCAGCACCAGGTAAAAACAAACTATAAATTCTCACTCACCGACCGAGACAACTGGTATGACTGGTATAACGCCTACTTCCGGGCTGATTTCACTTTCGAGGCAACCGCGGATGGCGCGGCAGTTGCAGCAGACGCCCGGTCAGCGCCCATTAACGGCTCATTTTCACTGATAAACAAACTTGTGGTAAAATCATCGGGCAAAAACATTTACAACGTAGACAACATTCACAAGTTAATATTCATAAAGAACTTGTTGGATTTTTCTGATGACTTTGCGAGGAGCGCAGCGAAAGATCAGTTTTGGTATCTGGACACAGATAATAGCAATGTGACAGCCGCCGCTGCCACTAACCTTGGAATCAGAGAAAGGGGCTTGCTTGCCCACGCCGGCCTCACGGTTGAAACCCTCATACCGCTTAACAGGTACTCATTCTTCGAAGAGCTGAGTGACAAGCTTCTTCCCCCCATGCAGATGGAGTTCGAAATTGAGCTACAATCGGATGCAGAGCTGATTTGGCAAAACGATGGCACCAATCGTAGGGTAGTGGTGAGAAACTTCGAGCTGTGGGTTCCAATGCTGCGTTTCACCAGCGAAGGACAGAAGCTCGCAAACGAAAACTTTTTGAAACCTCAGAAATGGACGTACCTGAATGAAATGATCCAGCCCAGCAGCAGCCGGCGTGACGCTTTCGGTTCGTGGCAGATAAATCCCGGTCTAAAAGACGCAAAACATGTTTTCATTTTCATTCAACAGTCAAGGAAGCAGGACGCCTTGACTCAAAACCCCTACTTCTTTGACACCTTTGACATTGACGGAGACAATTCAGCCAAGCTAGCGACCTGCCGGCTGCAGTACGGCTCTTCGCAGTTCTATCCGGAGCTGGAGTACAACGAAAACTTCAAACTGCGCATTCTTAATGACTTAAAGAACTACCGGTACCGCAAAAACGACTACAACACCGGTGTTCAGCTTCAGCCCAACAACTTCGGGACGCTATACCCAGTACTCTATTTCGACCTACGTGAAAACAAGGATAACAAGACCAACGACTCGAAGCGGATGGTTTTTCACTACAAGCTCAACGAGGCGGCCAACGCGCAAGACTACACCATTTATGCAGGAATTTTGTACGAGTCCGAACTTGTTCTCAGGCAGGTGGGCAATGAGCTGGTTATGGTTTAAAATAATTTTGTATGAAATATAAGAGATGACGACTTACTATCCGCACAAGATTTCACTTTCAGACGGGCAGAAGGTAAGCCTCGCGCGGGCCTTTGGGTCAGGAGAAGCAGTTACGCTCAGATTTAAAAACGAGGCCATAACCGGCGGTAGCGACACTTTGCACTTGACCGCCAGGCAGATCAAAAAAATAGAGCGCGCTATCAAAAACAAAACGGGCGTGGACATAGACATGAGCAAGACACAAATCAGACATGTGCGCAAGTTGGCGAGTGGGGCCGGCATGCGGGTAAAACCCCCAACAGGAGGAAAGGGAATGCGCATCAACCCTCCACCATATATGCGCCCGCCACCATTTATTGGTTCTTGGGGTGACCAAAAGAAAGCCCGCCTTCGTTGATGTCCCCTTAACCTATTATGACTTGCAGCGATGGTGCCAATACTTGAAAATCCCCATCAAAGGTATATTTGCGAGAGACGAGATCCACGTGAAAAACCACTCCCCTTGTATAATCAACATGGATGATCTTGGAGGGCCAGGCACCCATTGGGTATGCTGTTGGGGCGGGCGCGAATACTTTGACTCTTTCGGTTTACCTCCGCCCGCGGAATGGGAAATTGAGTTGATTCTTGAGGGCAAACAGACCTTTCTACGAAATGACAACCAGCTTCAGTGGGAATCCAGTGTGCGCTGCGGCTACTACTGTTTGCTTTTCCTGAATGAGCGTAACAAAGGACGGTCGTTTCGAGATATTTTGAGCATGTTTTCTGAAAATACGCACGCCAACGAGGCTGTGGTGAAGGATTATTTTACACATAATGTATAAAGATGGATGTTTACTGTGTGAAAGAAAAGCGCTTCACACCTAATGTGGTGGGAAGTGAAACATTTGCAACCGCAAGAAATGGTAAAAGGTTGCTTAAAGTAAAATGTGCTAGCTGCGGCATTACCAAGACAAGATTTGTCTCTGCTCAAGAAGGAGGTAATATTTTGGATCCAATATTTAAGTGGACCAGAAGTGGTTTACCCAAAAAGAAGAGAAAAGAACTTGCTCGCGCTGAAAAAAGAATGTTTGGAGGTGGGGTTCTTGATACAGTTGGAAATACAGCAGCTGAAGCTTTCTTTGAGTACGGAGTTCCTTATTTAGCAAAGCAAGGTGTGAAACAAGGAAGATACTTTGCAAGCGAGTTTCTGAGACAACCAGAGTATCAGAAGAAGTTAGCCAATAAAGCCAAACCAATCGCGAGAAAAGCTGTTAATTACACAATTGATGCTTTGTCTGGGGATTTGTTGACTAAAGCCTCAAACAGATTAAGACCAAAAGATATGATACCGGGAAATAAGGTCAAAGGTGGGTGTCACGCAGCGGCCTGAGAATTTTCTTTAATTATATAAGATGGAGGTATACTGCGTGAAGGAAAAGCGTTTCACACCCAACGTACCGGGGAGCGAAAAAAACACTACCACAAAAAATGGTAGAAGAATGTTAAAAGTAAAATGCGCAAGTTGTGGCATCACCAAGACACGGTTTATATCAGCTCGAAGTGGTGGTAATTATGATATGAGAATTTATGCGGGTAATAGAGTAGATGACCCAACAAACCCTCTTTATGAACGACCCCGCGGTGGGGCTTTTGATTTGCATAAAGCCATCGGCAAGCTGCCTAAGCCAAAAAAGGGGTGGACACTTCCGGGCCACAACTATACAGGGCCGTACAATCCTCTTGAAAAACAGCTTTCTTACGACCCCAAGACGGGGAAGATCTTGAAGATATACCAGCAACCCACAGGCGCCACGGACGCAGTTGCAATGCAGCATGACGTTGATTACGCCGTCTGTGCAGGCAAGAAAAATGAGAAAGGCTGCAAACATGATGCAGACAAAAAAATGGTGAAGGCGCTTGACGCTATTCCCAAAAACAAACGGCAATGGGGTCACGCCGCGGCGCGTAACGCAATCAGCTCGAAGCAAAAAGTAGGATTGGGTGTCGGTGAAACGATCAATAAAAAGATCGGCGAAAAGATTCCAGGCTTTCAACAGTCTCAAGATGTGGCTGCTGCAATCATGGCTATCACAGGTGGTGATAAGGATTTGTTTAAAAAGTATTGGAGTGGTGACATCGCAAAAGGTGCCTTTAACACGAAAACCGGTCTGTTTAGCAAAAAGTTCTGGACACACCCTAAAAATACAACTGGGCCATGTAATCGGGTTGTATATAAAAATGGAAAATGGCATAACCAATATTGCGATTAGATTACACATTTTTTAAACACATATATAGGAAATGGATTCTGTAACAAAATTCCGGCTGGCTGAAATAGAAATGATGAAGAAAAATCTTAAAAACCAGTTGGCGCATTACTACCAAACCTCAGCCAAGTTTAGACGGTGGCACACGCGTTGTCAAACAGTAAGCGGGTTAACAGGCGGAGTTGCTGCCCTTCTTACAGGCTCTGGGCTGGGCGCTTCACTTTCTGCGGTTGGCATTGTTGTTGGTGGGCCTTTAATCGCAACTGGCCTCTTGTTTTCATTGATGTCAACCTCCTGCATGGGCCCCATCAAATTTTTCCGGCGTAAAGCGAAAAAACACAAAAAAATGCAGACTTTGGCTGAAGCTACGCTGAGCTCAATCAACACTCTCATATCAACCGCTCTTGACGATGGTGAAATCTCTGACGGCGAGTATCAAGATATTGAGAAAAAGTACAACACCTTTACTACTAAAAAAACAAAACTGCAGTTTTCAAACCACACTGACAGTGGAGACACCTCTAAGGTAAAGGGTTAACAGAACATCAAAGACAACTTCTGTTTAATCGTGGGGTGTTTGCCTCCAACCACCATTCGTTGAAACTTTTTTCGGCTTTATTTCTGGTTTGTACCATCTTCGGCAATCTTTTCGTGAGCTTTTTCAGTATTGCATTTTTCGCCGGCCAATCTCTTGTTGAGACCTTTTGAAAATAGTTGTATAAAAAACAAACATAGTTACACGATCCGAGATTTACCTGCTTGAATTGGTGAATGATATTACCCAAAAAGGTCAGCCCCATTTCGTCACCGACCTGTTCTAAAGAAATGCCGGTTTTTTTTAATACTGCAATTAAATACCATAATTTTGGTTTGGGAGGGTGACCCATCTCTTCGGGCTCAGGGTAGAATTCCCCCTCGTAACGGTCGTCAAGATCTTTTTCGGGCTTGATTTCTTTTATTTTCGCTTCCTGCTGTTTTATCAACATTTCTTTTAGCTGTTCTCTGTGGGGGTATCCCGCACCCCTTAGGTAAGGTTTTGTAGCCATGTATATATGCCCGCGCATAATTATTTAAATGGACAGAAAATTGGCGCGGCGTTACTACAGTCCGCAGGGTTACTGGAAAGGCATTTCTGCCATTAAAAAATTAGCGGTCGCTGCAAAGGTTCCTGAAGTTGTTGCCAAAGAATGGTTGTTCAAACAAGCGCTCTGGCAGATTTACCTCCCCGCACCGCGCTACATTCCTCGCCTAAAATTCGACGTGCCTACGCCCAACAAAGTGCATCAGGCAGATCTTCTTTTTCTGCCACATGACAAAGTGGGCCGTGGCACTTACAAATACGCGCTTACCGTTGTTGATGTTGCCAGCAGATTCAAAGAAGCTCAGCCTTTAACTTCTAAAAACTCTGATGAGGTTGCCAAAGCTTTTAAGACAATTTATACACGTGGACCTTTGAAATGGCCTCAACTGTTGCAGGTTGATCCTGGGCGTGAATTTATGGGTGCTGTTACAAAAGAAATGGAAAATCACAAAACTTCTATCAGACGTGGCCACCCTGAAATTCATAGAGACCAAGCGATCGTTGAACGTTTCAATCGTACCTTGGCTGAGCGTTTGTTTGGCCACCAGTACGCAGTTGAAATGCGTTCGCCTGAGGGTTTGCGGTCTACTGTGTGGGTAAAAAGGCTCCCCAAAGTTGTTTCTGCTCTGAACAACCAAGTCACTCGATTGATTGGTATGAAACCTGCTGCCGCAATCAAGAAAAAAAATGTTTATGCGGAGCCGTCAACTAAATATTTGAGACCCGTTGGTTTGAACGAAAAAAAGCTCCCATCCATCGTTATGGTTCGGTATTTGTACGAACCTGGTGAGCTTGAAGGCGGGACAAAAAGAGCCACTGATCCAATCTGGTCTTTGAAAGCCTTTAACCTTGAACGATCTTTTACCAAACCGAATCAGCCCGTTCTCTACTATTTGCGCGACGGGCCTAAGCGCGGTTTTGTACGTGAAGAACTGCTTGTGGTACCTCCGGATACAGAATTACCTCCAGCTGTAGGGTAATCCGGAACCCTCTGCGGGTATGGGATGTATTGTCTCAGGCTCTGCACTTTTAGCTTGCTGAAATACCTCACATTCTTTTGAATTTCCATATTTACCTTTTCCCACCCGAGCCTTTCACGGTGTCTGAGTTTCATTTTGATGTATTCTTTCATGACTCGTTCGCGATGCGGTCCTAGTTTCTGTATTCTGTCGATTATGTCGTCCATTATATTTATTATGCAAAGTTTCTTTGGTGATATTCTATCGGTTCTGTGTGAATGCCATCTGGCAGCACCCATCGTTTGTCATAATATGCACTCAACCCCAGCTTCTCCTGTTCGTAAGTTACTATTTTTCCATCCCGCATCCGAAACCCTCTGTTTGTTGCCATATCCTTGTTTCCTTCTAACGCTGCCTTGAAACGATACCAGTTTATTTCGTTTTGGTTCTTAGACATACCTTTTGTACTTAGCTTCTTTTTTTCGCCTCGATCGTCCGCATAATAACATTTGGAGCACAGCGCTATCATCCGCTCCCCCGCAAACTCCTGCTTAAACAGACCGGGTGTTCTACCACTCCACTTGTCCCATGCCAACCAATTCTTTTTTTCTTTCTCGAATTCTTCTCTCAGCTCCGGCTTTACGATGTCTTCGAGCTTTTTTCCTGATATTGCCATATAGTTGCTGTCAGTGTCCATCTGGATCAGCTCAAAATCTTTTCTGTCTATGTACCTGTCCAAGAAATCATAATAAAATTCTAACATCCGCAGCTTGGCCAGCTGATATACCGAGATCCCTATCTGAAATGGGCGTCTGATTGTTATCCGCGGTTTCCGGCTTTCTAACTCATACGCCGCGCCTATCTCAGCTATATTGGCGAAATACGCGCTTCTCAGCGCTCTGTCTACCACTTTCTCATCTTTTGTGTAGATTACGTTGGTTTGCCGCTCTAAGGCTTCGATCAGCTTTCCGTAGCCGCTGTTTCCCAACAGTTTGAATATATCCGCCAGCAGTGCTTTGCTTTTTTCCACATCTCCTGTCCGGCGGGCCTCCGTGACTTGTTCTACGAACCAGGGGAAGATTTTTACCGGTTTGTAGTCAATTGTTCGATATACCTTTGTTATATCCGCCCCGTGGTTTATGTACCATTTCAACAGCGGTGCATATAGTAGTATCCTCTGTGCCGACAATGCTCCCACGAGTTTTCTCCCGTCTCCGCGGTTTCTGCCTGTGTCCGTCAAGTATTTGATCATATGCTCGGGTACTGCTTCCGCTGGCACCACTTTGTTGTAGAAGAATGGGCACATTTCTTCGAACTTCGGGTTTAAGTGCTTCGGAATCTCTATGTCTACTTCCGCAAACCCGAACCAGCTTCCTTCTTTGAGATTTTGTGTTAGTACCATGGGCATTACCATGTCGTCATCGTAGCGTTCAACTCTTTCTTTTCCGCAGGGCATGTCTTTTAGCATTGTTGAGAGATACAGCGCGTTGGCATCGTAGCCGAGAATGTTTTGGCAAAGTTTTGGCTCAGCAACTTGATGTGACCTTATTCTGGTTTTTCCCACTTCATGGTACCTTGTAAAAACGAGGCTCGGCCCTCCAACAACAGCTTCTTTTAACATCTCATATGCTTCTTTGCTTGGGGCGTATAGTTCTGCGTTGCGCTCTATTGCTCCCTTTAACAGGTAGTGCAAGCTTACACCTGGGATGCTGACTGCATCTTTCATTATGTCGATCCCCTTTTCTGTGTAGAAGTTTCTCATCTTTTCCAGCGCCTCTAATCCTGGGGCTACATCTAGATTGTTGTAGTACCGCACCCAGTCTTTAAATGTTTTCATCCCCTCTTCCCAGAACGTCCGTTTGCAGGCTTTCCATTCTGTCAGTTTTAATGTAAAGCCTCCTTTCAATTTTGAGTACCAATCTAGGTAATCCGGCAATCCTGGGTAATCCAGCTTTTTAATATCGTCGAACCACTCGTATGGGAGCCATGATTTTGTTGTCTCGCAGTCGTAGGCTTTTACCCATTTCTCGTATGAGGTTCCTGGTCCGAGGTAGTTCATTATGTCTAGAAAACGGAAGCCTTTTGTCAGTAAGAACATTATTTTGTTACTGTTCTTCGCCACTCTGACTTTGCTTGCTGTGTCCGCCAGCTTTTTAACGAAGTGTGCCTTTATTAGATTGAGATCGTATTTCCCCGAGTTGAAGCCGAGTACTGGGACCTGGTCGCACCATTCTTCTATTTTTTTCTTTTGGTCTTTTGGCAGCAGGGTGATGTCTGCTGGCATAAATTCATCTCTTACTCGTTTCCTGATGTTTTTTCCGCGTCTTTCTAACTCTTCTGCGAACTTGCGGATCAGGTCTGTGGGATCTTTTTCGCAGATATGGGTTGGCTCTCTTTCATGCGTGTCGCCGATGCTAACCGAGACTGGGACGTGTACGTTCTCGATTGTGAGTCTGTCTGTCAGCTCCTTCCGCTGATTTTTGTCTCCGTATGCCTCAAAATCATACAAAATTGCGTGCGGGTAACTTTTTGTTTTTGCTTCTGGGAGTTCTTCTACATATTTGTCTCCGACTTCGCACGCCCAACACTCTATTACTCTGTAGCCTTTCTTTCGGAGATATGCCGTTCTCCTCTTTGTTGCTTGGTAAAGTTCTTCTCTTGTTCTTCCACAATGCTCTACTACTGTGTTACGATCACGGTAACATTTTGAACACCCATGCCAGTGGCATCCGTGATATTGTAGAACTAACTTTCTCTCATGGTTATACCCGTCAACTGGCCTGTTTTCTACCCATCGCTCTCCTCCGTGCCCTGACATTGCGTGGGCTATTGGAATTTTCCAGTGCTTTGCCGCGTACTCTAGCCACTGTATTGATTCTTTCGAGGCTTTTTGCTTCGGGTAAAATGCTTTCTGATACGCTGACTGCGGCGCTTCCACCTTTTCTCCTGGGCAATCTATTACAGTTTTCCCTTGGGCGCATCTTTCTGCGTGACGTTGAAGATTGTTTGATTGTGTGAATCTTGCGTGGCAATGGTTGCATTCGTAAGTTTTCGCTAACTTTGTTATGTCTTTTATCAAAAATGCGTGCTCCCCGTAAATTCCTATTGTCATTATGTTTTTTAACTTTGGAGACGGATTTCTTGTCAGATGCCATACTACTTCTTTATCATCTAAACGCTCTGGTATATAAACTCTTATTCCGAGCCAACCTGAGACAGCAACTCCCTTGTTCAGGTGCATTTCTACCTTTTCTATTTCATCTAGTGAGGTTTTTACACAATTGGTCGGTGTTTCGCGGAGCTTGAAGAAACTCTTGGCCAGACTGCGGGCTGCTTCTGTGCTTCGATCTGGCCTTGCACCTTTATGCACAGCAATACAGCGCCATAAACACAGGTTATCTCTATAGGTGTCCAGCGCCACCATTGCTTGTCCTCTCGCTGCGTGTGCAAGGTTGCGCAGCCAGTCTGGTAATGGGCATGTTCCCAACAGCGGTTGGCGGTCAATCACAACTCTTACATCTACTGCGAAGAAGTGGTCGAAGATCCATTTTGTGTTTGGTCTTTCGATATTATCTATTTCCAGACGTGCTGCCTCCTTTTTCCTTATCCAGTTTTCCGCGTCTTCTAGTTTGTTCATCCTTTGCGAGCGTTTTTCAGCTTGGTAGAAGGTTAAAAAGGTGCCGTCTTCAATGTTGCGTAAACTTATTGCGTAATTGTAAAATGTGAAAAATGACGTTCTTACTTCCCTTCTTATTTTTCCCGTGAATTTTGCTGTTTGGTCTTTATTCAGATCTTTTATGATTCGCCATCTCTTGAACCGCCTCCCGCTTTTCTCTTCACCCTCAAATTTTATGTCTTCATAGAGATTCATAATCTCATTTTGATAGTCTGTCACATTTCTTATGTTATTCGGTTGAATGGGGTCGAATTGTCTCAGAAGTTGTTGTTTTCTGTTCCTTTTTCTTGGTGGTGCTATTGGTTGGTAAGGTTTTGGTTGTAATGGTGGTCGTAAACGCTTCTTTGTGGTTTCTGGAATTGGTTCTTCTAGCACATTCCTTATTATCTTTTTCACTACAGGCACGTTTTCTGTAAGAAGTTGTGATAAATACCGCAGTTCTGCGGGGTCTATTTTTGCAAGTTCTTGTTCGAGAGATTCGAGGTCTATTTCGTCCATTGTATATTATGTAGAAAAATATTTTTAATAATTAATTAATTGTTGTTAACTTAATGTTGTGTTTCTCTAATTGAAAAAACTTTTATACAGCACGGTGTCAATTCTCTAATTGCTTGTCCCGCCGCCCTCTTTTTACGTTTCCTTAGTAGTATTGTCGGCCCGCCGCCCTCTGTTTATGTTTCCTGCGTCCTTTTTCCTAAGTAGTATAGTCGGAATGAATCAAATACTATCGAGCAGCTCCTAAATTACTCACCTCTTCAGGAGACTATAGGCAGGGACTTAAAATCAAGGCACGCGAGCATGCGAGCGTGGTTTGATTTTTGGTCCCTGACTACTAGTCTCCTGAAGAGGTGAGTAATTTAGGTGCGCCCGAGATGGTATTTGATTCATTCCGACTATACTACTAATATAGAAACCAATTTGGCGAACCTCAAGGCAAGAACCGCCAAGCTTGAAGAGTTTGAAGCAACGACTAAGAACGATATAGCAGAATTAAAGAAGTCTTGCAGCTTTAATGGCGACAAGTGTAAGGAACATCGAGATGCGTTAAAGAAGCAGATGGAGGAGCAAACTAAACGAATAACCTCTCTGATTGAGAGCGAGAGAAAGCTCACCGACCAAATAAACGACATCAACTCCAAGAACCTCTACCTGGAAGCTTATTCCAGGAGGGAAAATATAAAATTTTTCAACATCCCAGAAGTACGAGAAGAAGATACTGAAGAAGTGCTACGAAATTTTATGGAACGAGATCTTGGCTACCGCAACGCCCGCAGCGTTGAAATCCAACGTGTACACCGTCTAACGACCCGATGAAATTTATGTCCTGCAAATTTACATGTCTTCTCCAAATATGAGGTAACAAACGTAAATGCATGCACTTAGCTTTAAGTCTAATTTGTGTTTTAGTTAATGGAGTTCACTGTGATGTTCATTTTTGGATTTTGAAAAGATTATTAAAATATTGAGCAACACGGATCAACAAAACGATTTCTTGCAAATATTTACAAACTACACTTACAGCAAAATCCCACAAACTACTGAGTCCAAACCAAAACTAGCAGAACTACTCAACGATACTGCAAACCAAAATGTATTTAAGCGATTTATTATCCAACTGCTCTGTTTTACTCACTTTCATTTTTACCTCATGGTATCATGAATACCATGAGGTATAGTGAGGGTTGGATGTCACTCCATTCCCGTTAAACAATAAATTAAATGTATGCATTAAATCCCAATTAAAGGTGAATTTAACAAGTTTACCCCTGTCTCCCCCGCTAGGTTTTGATTTGTCCACAAAGTCGGGCCATTGTCTTATGTTCATATATGTGGGGGAGGGGGTGGAACAAAGGCGGCAGTACATGTTTACAACATGGAGAGAACCAATATGGCGGCAGTTGGCTCGAAAAAACAGATCGCTTTTCGTTGCATTCAAGTCATGATCATATCAAAATACACGTTTGTGGAGTTCTTAAACGAAATGGAATCATGCTTAAGAATACTTGACTGCAGAGAAATGAGCACCAAAGTCTTAAAGCGATGATAATCGATCGTTGGGAAATGTTTACATGCATTTGGTGATTTGGATGGCGACTAAATGACTACAATGCAGCCGCAGCAAGAAATTATGCTGCAAGCTCAAATGAAATGAGCGCTTTACTAGCTGGAAGGAAAGGTAAGATTCCCTTACCATCGTATTTCATTTTGTATAAAGCTTGTAGCAAAAACATTTGTTCGGAGACTTGCTTCATAATTTCCTGAAAAAACTACGAAAACCGTTTGTATTTGTGGCATTCGTTTCCGTCGATAATAACAAGTCTCTGTCGTTATTTCTTTTAGGTGTTCATATAAAAAGCAGGAGTTATTTTTCTCATGCAAGCAGCAAACCGACTTGGCATGTGTTTGCTGGAACTAGTGCTATTATTTGTTCATCTTCTTCGCTTCAGTTTGAATGAAATCGGGGTGATGAAACCTTAAACTATTTTTTCGAGTTTCTTTCATTTGTCCAAATGCGAATTTTAGGTTAATTTCAAAATTAAATATACAACCAGTTAATTTAGAGTTGACTTGCATTTGTTTACTTGATAAAAATTAACATACTCACGTTTTTGGATAATATTATTTACAACAGTTTAAATCTCAAGTGTTGACCATAGCTCATTGCGATATATGAATTTGACCTTTATAACACAAGCTACATTTCAACTATTATTTAGTTTTAAATCGATACGGTGAATGTTGTTTTTGTCCTAAAGACAACTATCTGACGATCGAAAGTGAAGTTTCTGTAGTCACTAAAAGATTATCATTTTCACACGATTTGCTACAAAGGACAACAACAAGGCAACAGATTTCAAAATTTTATTGTGTGCAAATTTTGCACCAATTCAGAAGAAGGCAACATCAAACTTGTCATAATCATAAATTGTACTGATGGATTTATGAAAGGCAAATATAAAACTATCTACAGTGGCAACTGCCAAGCTCAAAGCTGATAAAACACAACTGATGTGTCTATTGGTAAGAGTAATCACAGTATGTAACTATCAAACACATATAAATTCCCACTCTACTTGAGACTTGCTGTTAGTTCTTCAGAAACTCTATTACAACTGCATACAGTTGCTTTTAAGATTCCTGTAATGATTTGTATTTCTATACATAAGGTTCTTTCAGTGCAAAGTTTCAATCACAATGTGCTAGCCTAGTCTTATGGAGCAAAAATTGCTTGAAACTCCACCCTGCACTGCAGCACATAGCATGTATATGGAAGTACGCCCCCCCCCCCCCCCCCACCCAACCTTTGGGTAGTAACGATCATCTACAAATATCTATTTTATCTACATAGAGGTCAAAGCTAAAATAAAAAAAAAAAAGTATAAAATAAATAATGACTCCAAGTGTTCTACAAGCCAACATCAGATGGAAGCGGATCTCTGATCACCTTCATAGATAATATTGTACATCTTTGTTGCACCATACTCTTCCAAGTGTGGTATTGGTCTGTTTAATAATAAAGATTCTAACAATAACTAAATTTTAGCAGTTTCAATCACGTTTATATTTATAACTTCAGTTCACTTGACCATTTTTTTTTTCTGGACCAAATACTTCTAAGAATAGCAAAGTGACACAAGGCACTGACCCAACACAGCTTTTCGTTGATAATTTCAAATCACCATGCTGGAAAAAGTACTCTGTTCTAAATTTTCCAAAAGTTTACTCTGCCACAAAAAACGACACTATATGAACGCCAACAGGCTATGGTACACTTAGGACAAACAAGCTGTTTTCGTGTACCCCGACTTGTTACTACAAAAATAGCTTTTTCCACGATCCAAAAGCTTGACTATGCTTAATCCCCCATTTCTCTCCGCAACATGATTTTTTCGCATAATGGCTCCACTATAGCCTGTGTACAGCTGTCCCGCTTTACTACAACCTCTCTCTCTCCCCGCCCCGCCCCACCCCCCAGAGCGAGAAGAGGGGGGAGGCCCTGAGAACGACAAAGGCTCTACTAATCATTAGCCAAATTAGCACGCTCCCCAAATCTTTCTGGAATGACTTTCATTCCGCAACAAGTCCATTCCATCCTCATATATTTCTATTGCGCTTTTCAACTAAAACAGTTGGAAAAGAGGCAAAGGTTCAAAGAATAATAACCAGATACCATGAGGTGGCTCGAAGGAGACTTTGATTTTATCATTTCAGTGAGTGTATTGAAATCTCGTACGCGTGATTTAAGATTCGTAAACGAATATTTACGCCGGTTTCCTTACCAGTTATCTGTGCTTGGGTGACTGAGTTAAGACTTTTCCTACCCGCGCACATTTGCTTACCAGAAACGAAGGAAATTTATTCAGTTCTCTATGTAAAATTCTCTAGGCAACGTTTACGATGAAAACAGAATAGTTAATCATGCAAAACAAACTACATTATTAGCTTATTAGATTGACTAGATTGTGTAAGTAATTTTAAAGTAGTTTTTTGTGTAAGAGTTGTGGCTGTTTGCGATATAGGAAGTGGCGCTCGCTAATAACCGGCTCGCAATTTTGAATTTATTTTGAAGCCGTGATTTTCTTTGTTGTGGTGTGTCAGCTCATTTGGTTTAGCCGCGAGATGACTTTGTTTTGTCGTATTTTTTTTTTTTTTGACTTTGAATCAAAACAAATTTCTTCGCCTCATCAAGGTCCTTTTTACACTGAGTTGCACTTATAGGGGGAGGTTAGCGTACAGTAAGAGTTGTAAAAAAGTTGTTCTACTAACCGTCACTGGTGATCATATCCCAAAATATTTCCATTTTGCTCAGTAACTTCAACAAGATAAAAATAGATAACAGCTTCTATTTTCCTAATCAGCTGCATATTACGGCAAAAAAAAATCATCTAGCGGCTAAACCAAATGAGCTGACACGCCACAACAAAGGAAATGTTTCGTTCATGACGGGAGAAGGATTGTTCGGATTTTCGGATCAATAGATCAAACACGCCACGCCATGTTTTCACTTCGAAGAACAACAACATCCGGGACTTTCTTGGCGTCAGATTTTATACATATTAATCAGATCATCCTAACAGAAAATCCTGGCTTTAAAACAAACCTACCAAATCCATTGCGAGCTGGTTATGTAAGTCAGTTTAAAGACGTTTTTTTTGTGTAGAAGTTGTGCCTGTTTGTGACATAGGAAGTGGCGCTAGCTTTGTGCTTGATAAGCTTACAATGTAGTTTTGAACCGTCTTTGTTTGGTTGCAGGATTAACTATTCTGTTTTAGCGTAGACGTTGCTAGATACTTAAAAAAATTCTACATAGAGAGCTAATCTAATTCCTTTCGTTTCTGGTAAGCAAATGTGCGGTAGAAAAAGTCTTAACTCAGTGACCCAAGCTCGGGTAACTCGTAACGAAATCGACGTAAATATTCGTTTACGAATCCAATAAAATCACACATACGAGATTTCAACACACTCGCCGAAATAAAAAAAAAAAATCAAGCGAGTAAAATAGAGCAGATGGATAATAAATCGCTTAAATACATTTTGGTTGTGCAGTATCGTTGAGCAGGTTTACTAATTTTGGTTTGGACCCAGTTGTTTGCGGGATACATTTGTAAGTGTAGTTTGTAAATATTTGCGTGCGCAAAATCGTGTTTTTGATCCGTGTAGCTCAATAATTTAATATTCTTTTCAAAATCCAAAAATGAACATCACAGTTAACTCCACTAACTAGAACACAAAATTTCAAACCAAACGTCTGTATAAAATGTACGACAGTCATTAAAGCTAAGAGGTTTGAAAGCAGCATTAATGGAATTTATAATTTACGCTGGGAAAGTTCTGAAAACCTACCCAACTTCGAATTCGTTTATAAATGAAGTATAAAAGTATAAACTTAATCTAAGGGCACACATTTTCGTTTGTTACCTCATATTTGGAATTCTGTAGGGCAAACATTTCAAACCAGCACAATAATATCGGAAAAGAACACGCCAGTTTCATTGTACTTCAATATCACCGACATATACATTATCTGAATTATCAGCGAAGATCGATCTCTTCTTTCCTTTCGATATAGCTGTTAACAGTCTTTTATCCATCACTTAGTGAACTTCACCGGCTCTGAGCTCACTTTTGTTTCACCTCAATGTCAGTTCAATTAATTTTTCAGTCTTGGTCAGCCGCAGTGCTTCAACTCTCGCTGTTGTCCGATATATCATGTTCAAGGCGGCAGTTATTTCTTATCTTCCCGTTAAGAGGATATCCTAAATCATTTGGCACGAGTTTCCATGATGTAGACGAGTGAATGGAGTGATAAATATTCACGGAGAACTATGGTTTCCAGCATGCTTTGTTCGCGTCTTTCATTCAAGTTAAAAGGTGAACAACGTGCCAGCTATTTTGCCGCTTTTTCATAAAATCACTTCGTTTAAGTTGAAATGAAATGTCCAGATCATTTTTTTTATCATGAGAAAAAAAATCTAAGGTAATACAGTATTCTTACAAATTTCTTCGACGAGTAATTAACTCTCGACAAACCAAAAAATGTTTTTGCGTTTACTTTTTCGCGTAAGAAGGACTCCAAATCAAGGACAAAGACAAACTCGTCCCCAGGCCTAATCCGTGCGTACGGACGGACGGACGTGACATCCAAATTTTCTCTGCCTGATGGGTCTACTAATTTCTATGGCTCCACTTTAAGGCCTTTGGACGTGCGCGCGCTGTGAGCGCCCGCTAATGACGCAATAAATCGTGCGCGTTAAGGATGCGAAATGCAGATTGCCTCGTTGGCCGGTCCAATTGTAGTGGCCACTGGTACAAATTTACAAACTTACCAACGTGTGCTTGAACGTCCGCTCGAATGTTTGATAGTTTGTTTTGCAACAAGGTTTCCTGCTGGGCCAAATCAGCTGGCAATTCGGGTACCTGTTGAGAAGGAAGAGATAATATTTTTTTTTCATATTGCGTAATCATGCATGTGTTTGTCTGACGTACAAAATTATTATAAATTAACTTAACTTGAAATTGAAAGAAACCTAATAAAGTTAAAGTTTTCTAGGTAGAAAAACGCCAATGAAGTACTAATAAGCCAAAAAAGAAATATTAAGAAGGATTACGAGCCACAAATTGTGCGACACTTTAGAAATATTGACGAGGAAATATACGAGCGAGTGCTTCGATTTTTAAATATCAAATACGGGTTGTCAGGAGTTGACATGTTTTCCGTTAGACGGTTTAGAAGGATTACGAACCACAAATTGTGCGACACTTTAGAAATGGCGGTGCTAATTTAAAGTTAAAGAAAGTTAAAGAAAGTTAAAGTTAAAATATTTATTCATTCATCTGTTCGTTTAGAAACGTAACGAGTCAAAACGGTACTACGCGAAAACAACTATTCTTTGTCCTTTATCAGCAACTGCGAGAAACAAGAAAACCCGCCGATAATATATCAATTTCAACAGATTTGTAGTGCTTCCTTATGTGCAGGGTGTTTCTGACAGAATTGGTCGCGTTTAGAAACAGCAATTAAACAAGTCGAAGTGTCGTACAGACCTCAAGCAACTATCGTCCTAAAGTGCAAGATGATTCTGACCTGTCAAAGATCAGGCATAGTGTACAAAATCAGTTGCACGCAGTACAGTTTTGTATACTATGGCCAAACAGAAAGACCACTAATTAAAGACTCTGATTGCGGAGCACAGAAAAACAGTGTCAAGTTTCGACCACAACTCTAATGCTGCGGCCCATGTTCACCAATTAAACCACAACATGAATTTTGAAAACGTCAAGGTTGTTGGATTTGAGGCAAATTACCACGAGTGACTTTTTCTTGAAGCATGGCGCTCGACAGAAGATCTAAATACTGGGAAAGATCAGATCAAAATCCCAGAAACATACAAATGCATCGCACGAACTTAATTGATTCAGCAAGTAAAACTTATGGTCACGCGTATGAGCGCAAGCCTCGCGCTACGTTCTTTTTCAAAGAGCGTGTAACAACGAACTCGCTTTCATTACTGATGAAGGCTCAAAGGTCCAGTAATACGGGCAACATTTTGTTCAACTTGTCTCGCAACATTGCTGCACTGCAAGTTGAACGAGTTGTTGCCCGTATTACTACCGCGTGTTCAACTTGTCTCTCAACAAATGTCAGTGTTGCAAGTTGAAAAAAATTGTTGCAAAAAGTAGAAGTCGGTTCTACTTTGTGCAACATGTTGTTGAAACTTGCAACACTGAAATTTGTTGTGAGACAAGTTGAGCACGCGTTAGTAATACGGGCAACAACTCGTTCAACTTGCCGTGCAGCAATGTTGCGAGACAAGTTCAACAAAAATGCTGCCCGTATTACTAGACCTTAAGTGTTAGCCGAAACTTCTAACAAACAATCTAAAACAACCCGTCTAACGTAAAAATATGAGTGCTTTGATGAAGAAAACTTAATTTGACAGCTAAAATTTTGGCTACAATGGCGAGATTGCCTCACAGACGAATTCAGTGTTATAATACAAAAAGTCAGATATGTCTTAAGCCCCGGCCAAACGCTCGCAACAGTTCAACGCAACATATCGCAACATTGTTGGGCACAACGTGTTGCATACTTTTGGCCACCCTGTTACAACATGTGGCGTGTTGTTGAGTCAAGTTTGAAAATGGTCAAATTTTTCTCCAAACATTTTGGATGTTAATTGATGTTGTACTTGTTTGGCCACGTTCCTACAACATTGTTGCGCCGCAGCATCTCACAAAATGACCCAACAAGTTGCGATATGTTGGGTTGAAATGTTGCGAGCGTTTGGCCGGGGCTTTACGTACTGCGGCTTCAAATGGATTATCCGCCAGTAAGCAGACCAAGATGGCGAGGATGAAAAACAGTTTCATGATATCTCAACCGACGGAATTTGACTCAAACGAACTTGGCAGAGAAAGAAAACCAAATGAGCCACCCAAGCAGCGACGCTCTAGCATATATTCCGCCGTGGGAACCTAAGGTGTGTGTTTACGGATGGCTGATCAGAAAACAAGACGTTTGTGAGCCCATGTTTAGACAGCTTTCTTGCAAAAGTTTATATTAGAAATTAAGTGAAAAAACGTTCACAACTGAATAAATAAACATTAAAACTGAAAACACGTGGTATTCAATCTTTATCAAGGTTGCTCGTAATGGTTTACATATTCCCGTTCTTGGCATTTTCTTCCAGCAATAACAAAAACGTTGAGATTTAACTATTAGTACAACTTTTTAAACGCTTTACTGATGTAGAAATTGGGGTCACTGTGATATCGAAATTCGTTGCCATTGCAACGGCAACAGTGGTCAAGTATACCTTATTTTTTACTCTTTCGTTCTTGAGCCCATTTTCAGACAGCTTTCAAGCGAAAGTTTATATAAGAAATTAAGTTTGAGGTGTTCACAACTGAATAAATAAATATAATAACTGAAAACACGTGGTATTCAATGCGCTTTATCAAGGTTGTTCGTAAAGGTTTACATATTCCCGTCCTAGGCATTCTCTTCCAGCAATAACAAAAACGTTGAGGTTTAACTTTTAGTAGAGTCAACTTTTTAAACGTTTTACCGATGTAGAAATTGCGGTCACTGTGATTTCGAAATTCGTTGCCATTGCAACGGCAACAGTAGTCAAATATACCTTATTTTTTTACTCTTTCGTTCTTGAGCCCATTTGTAGACAGCTTTCTAGCGAAAGTTTATATAAGAAATTAAGTTTGACGTGTTCACAACTGAATAAATAAACATAATAACTGAAAACACGTGGTATTCAATGTGCTTTATCAAGGTTGTTCGTAATGGTTTACATATTCCCGTCCTTGGCATTCTCTCCAAGCAATAACAAAAACGTTGAGGTTTAACTGTTAGCACAACTTTTTAAACGTGTTACCGATGAAGAAATTGGAGTCACGGTGATGGCAAAATTCGTTGCCATGGCAACTGCAAAGGTGGTGAAAGATCCCTTATTTTTCACTGTTTGAGGCTAATAAGTTAAAAAAAAACTAAACAGTGAAGGTTTCTGTTTTTGACATATTTTAGTTTAACGAACGAAGCAAACAAAAAAGGCAGTTCGCACTAGTGTTTTTTAACAAGTAACACGTTAATAAAGAAATCTACCAATTGTTATCAAATTTATCCGCTACTGCGAATCGACCATCAGTATAAATAAATCTACTGGACGTTCACAACAAGACAGGCTATCGTTTTTATTGAGTAATGATAGAAATACGTCACGACAAACGTAGACAACTTGCAACTGCAACATATTGCACTGGCTTCTGTGTGCGCCTTTGTATTTCTTCAAGATTTATTAAAACCGTCATTTGCACGAATCTAAATTGAAGAGCCCAGTTTTTTATTATAGGATGACAATCAAAAGATATACTGACGTAAAAGTATCCTTTGGAAAACGTTAATGAGTAAAAATTTATGAACAGTTGAACGAGTCGCTTGCAGGAGGAAACTGAATTTACTTCTATGTTTTGGCCGATTTTTTGCCTTACAAAAAATCCGTTTCAAAATGAAAGCAGCACGTGTGGACGGGGCTTAAGTAAAATTTAATTCCACAAACACACTAAACAGGTTTCAACGGGGAACGAAATTTCAAGACCCCACTCAATATCAGAAAAAGAGTGTCTTTCCTTGAAATTTTTCGCAGGTTCCATGAACCTAGAAAACCCAGTGAACCAGCAAAGCAGTAAAGCTCTAGCATATAATACGCCTGGGAAGCTTAGTGTGTGTTTACGGATAGCTGATGAGAGAAGAAGAAATTCGTGAGCGAATGTTTAGACAGCTTTCGAGCGAAAAATTATATTACAAATTAAGTAAGACAGTGATTTCGGAATCACCTCTGAGAAACGTTCACAACTGAATAAACAAATATTAGAGCTGAGAACACATGGTATTCAATCTGCTTTATTAAACATCACTTTTCAGAAAATTTCTTAGAAGAATTATTTTTCGGTAACCCACTGATTCAAATTTCTCTTATAGTAATATTACGTATGTAATATAGAGCCAAGTGCAGTCACGCACATAAAAAAACTATGTGACTATATATCTCTTTCGCTTAAGATTTCTTTACTTTTTGTTTAACGGTACAAAATACATGTATAAGAATATTACCAGTTTATAGTCAATTCGCTTCCTTGTACGCATTTTTCCCCCAATCAGTTTTTGCCAAACACTCTACGTTTTTCAGTTTTTTCTCTACTATCGCTAGTCCGTTTGAACGGATTTACACAATCGTCAAAATTATCGAGACTTTAATGCTATTGTTTGGATATTTTTCGTTGGATATTCGAGGAATCTAAGCATTTGAAAAGCGAAAAGCGATTTTTCATTGGTGCATAAAATGCAAAGCTGATATTTTTTGGTGCTATAAATTAAGTAGAGAATAATTAGAAGTCCCGCATAAAAGGAGAACTCACTTTTGGCTGAGAGGAAGTTGTGAAAGTAGGACTTGTCTGCAAATAGCGTGAAATGGGTCGGTATTTTATTTTAAATGGCTGGTCTGGTACAAAGTTGCGCTTCACTTTTATTTTCGCTAATATTAATTTTTATACTCTAATTTTTTATGAAGTACTTCAAAATGAGATACAGAAATACTGGCGGTGATTTAAATGATCCTGATTCAAAAGAACCTTAAAAATATACACATAAGATTAATTTAGTTGTTAAAAACGATCGCAAGATTTTCACCTTGATGTCCCTTAGCTTGATGTAGAGATGATGGTAGAAGAATTTTTTTCTACCTTGAAAATTAACTCTGGTATAAAAAATGTTGTGTAAGCACGTTCTCTATTGTAGTGTTCCCCACTCCGCGACATAATGATTAGACTGCGAGCAGTCTCTCGCTTTGCCGCTTACCGTTCGTCGATTTCTCAGCAAAAGAGACACTGCTCGCAGTCTACATAATGATCGACAGTAGAGGGGCATTTCAAGCGTGAGAGTATAATCCAAGCCAGTCAAGGCTGCGGAGTAATCCTCGACGCTATCATAGCATTGTGTAATGATTTGAGAACTTCTCGTGAACTTCATTTAGAGCGCGTGAGTTAACCGACGTCTATCGTCTATCCCTCTCAACTTTTCCCTCGCTCGGTAGTCGCCCAAGATTAAAATAATAAACCGATTAAAGTATTTACACTAACGTCCTAAGCTTCCCAATAACCTACGAAGTGTCTCGAATTGTTTTTCACTCCCGCACACGAAATCAAGGCTGGCGAACAACCAATCAGAGACAATATAATCTAAAACCTGCAGAGCTGCTTCGTCAGTAAGGAATCCCTGGACCAAAGAAAGAATTGAACACGTGACAATATAAATATATACTGACGCGGGCTGGCATTCATAATGCATGTTCAACTCACACTCTCGCGTTTTCTACGCGTTAAGAGGACCAGTTTATACTCATTCAACAAACAATCCTGAATACCCCTGACGTTATGTTTATTTTTCCAGATACATTTGTTTTGCTGTACAAGTTGGGCACTAAAAAATAATCTTACTTTACGATAAAACGAATAGGAAATGTTTCGCGTTGTTCTTACTATTTTCTGGAAGAACTTCTAAACTAAACACAAAAATTAGCCAATTAGAGCGATTGCTTTCTATCGGCCACAACTGTCATTCATAATAATGTGCTACATACCGACCTAATTTGCTTATATTTCAATCATGCCTGACTGCTAAAAGAATAAAACAACACGAGTCTGCTATGATCGTGTGACTTGTGTGGTTGACTAGGTAAAATGTAAAATAAACTCAAAAGTACAGCAAATGAAAGACAACATTAAACTAATGCATACGCCGTAAAGCATTTTCGATCGAATTGTACTTAAGGTGATTTAACGAAGGTAAAAAACCTCCACCTCATCAGGTGTGAATTTGTAAGTCCCAGCCAGGATTGTTCTTCTGTCTTGTACTCCACTTGGAACAGAGTAGTAGTGGCCAAAGTCTGTGTATGAATTAGTGTTGGTATTTGCATTGTCATCGATGTAGATGCACCCTCCACCAAATGTTGGACCACAACCTGAATACCTGAAAATTGCACGTTGTGGTATTGCCACCATGCTCTTGAATGGCCCCAGTCCTTCTTTGTTGCGGAGAGAAAATATGAACGCATTGGAAGTGTAACCCCACCTATAATGGGTATCTGAGGAGAGAGAACAAAAAAATTACAAAGCACGCGTTAAAAAATATATATATTTATTATCCAACACTGCTTCGTAGAGTACAAATAACGCCCAAAACGAGTACAAATATCACACGATATTTGTACTCCAGAGAACTGGTTAGACAGGTTTTTGACGTGTTCTCGTGCTCTTGACCAATCAGTTAGCTGGATATCCTGCGCCAATTCCGTTCCGCTTCGCATACTTCTGTCACGCATTCGCGGCAAATAAATATCCGCGAAATTCGCCCGCTTTGACTAGTTTGACATAACATTTTGGCTTGTTGGATAATAAATCTCTTATTAGACGTTTTGTTGTGTAGTATCGCCGAGAATTTTTACTCGTTGTTTGTATTTTGACTCGCCCTACGGGCTCGTCAAAATACGGCACAACTCATAAAAATACTCGGCGATACTACACAACAAAACGTCTAATAAGATATATATATCCCAAGAAATTCTATCAAAATTTTCAACCAGTAACTTGACTCAAACATCACGCTACACTTTTCTTTGTAGTTTTGTCTTTAGTATTTTTGGTTAAATACTTAGCATTAACCCTCGGATGTACAAGGGTTGGGGGGGGGGGGGGGGGGGAGGGACGTGGATGCACACCCTTGAGTGTTTTTCGTAATTTTGAAAAGGGGATTGACTCTATCGTTCTGAATCTTCCAGTAGCTGTTCATTCATCCCTGCGAAAATTTTGATGTGTTAAATATGTGTCCATTTTTTACGTTGCCATTGAAATATCATAAATATATGAAGGTATGGCCAAAAAACAAAATTTTCGGCATAATTCTCTCATATTTTCCAGTTTGGGTGACCAAAATGATGTCGTATGACGTATTATGATGACACAGCCTGCAAAACCACTGTCTTCTTGTAGAGTAAGCTAAGGGCTCTCTACTCGATGCGCAAAAACAAACATATGAGAAGGAACAAAATAAATATTAAAAGATGGATATATTTTCATTCATTGGCTCGATAACGTTTTTTGAAAGTCCTATAGTTTTGCGATTAATGACTCCGACCAAAATTTTCTAGATTTCCTTGTCCAAGTTCTTTTAAATCGTTGAATAAATTTTCTTCAGTTAACCGTTTGCCTTTTTCCCTTCCTTTCTGGTGGATTTCGTGTGTGTAAAGCTGAACCTGTGTTTTAACCTGGTTTACCGCGTCATCCGATGGACGTGTTGGGAATAAGCCACTTGATCGCTAGAAAAGATTTACAAGCTTTTCGCGTGTTATCACAGCATCCGCGTGGGTTTATTGCAAAGGTAAACCACTAGAAAGTGTGGTCTATTGCTTAAGTAAGTTCATTTTTACTTTTATTTTCGAATGATGAAGCAAAAACATCATTAAAGCATTTCCTTTCCTGTGTATAATATAAGAACACCGACATAAGTCTTTTGAAAAAAGACAGTTTCTGGTTTCCGATTTCATTATATCTTATTTCTACACGTATATTTATCCAATCCTTTTCTTCTAAAAGCTCGTACTCGCAAGGATCGTGTATCATCTTCTGTAGCCACAGAGACGTTATCATTAATTATTTTTTGTATGTTCATGTTTTGGACCTTTTGTTTTGTTATTGTACGTAGTTTTTTTCGCCAGTTAGTTTTTAGGTTGCGTAACGTGTGTCACAAGAGGAAAATACCAACCTGAGTATAAATTATCTTTCTGTGTATTATTTGCTATTTCGTCTATGTTGAATTAAGTTTTCCAATCGTTATTATATGTAATTTCCTTATCGTAACTGTAGTTCCGCTCTTAGCTAAGAATTGTAAACTAAGCGTTATCCCTCAGGAAATGCAGAATCATTACAATATGCTCCGTGTTGTTTGAACAGCCGGTTCTCAGTTCGTTGATCTCTAACTGGAAGCAATTCCTATTACATTACATTTTGACTCAACTTAAACTATCATAAAGGAACGTCTCGAGCGTCCATAACGCGCTATTATTGTCAAACTGATATTTAACGTAAAAGGAATTTCTGTTCGAGTCTTACGGACACTTGTCCGTTGTATTTCACGTAATATCGGTAATTTCAGATTCATCTTGCTCGCTGTAAATGCGACGTAAGCATATTCGAAAGTAACACTGTTGTTTGCCTACATCTTGGGCAATATCCTGGAGTACATCCGGAACGGAAGATTTAAGTGTTAAGCAATTTCCTTTCTAAAGATCGATATTGATAAACTCGATGTAGTTGTCTATTTAGCTTTAAACTTCATTCAAACTTGTAGTTTCACCTGTCGTTAATTATCACACTCTAAGGATGTATAAGTAGCCTTTGTACTGTACAACATTTGAATGACCCTAAGCTGCCATCGAATTACCTGAAGCTACCACCGAGTTACCAGTTACTAGTTCTACGAGGTTTATTCAACAATAAAGAAGATAGACGAGTTCCAGGTCTGTGTTAGTCCTTGCTGTTACGCTGTTCGACCGACAAGAAACAACGACCCTGTACTTCTGGCATTTCAGTAACGTGTGCCGTGCAGCGAGCCTGTGCTCTACCAAGCTTTTCCCCAACCAAGTCCGTTTATCCGTCCATTTCCAGCGCCCCAGCTGAGAGTTCATATTCATCCCGTAAACGCGCAGTATCGCCGAAATCATTACGTTACACGTGTCATATTTCTGTGTCAGTGTATTTTGATCTATTATTTCTATTGCCTTGGAGAGCGTATTCTCAAGTTATTGTTCTAGTTTCGTTGACAGTGTTTCTGTTACGTCTAAGTATCCACACAAATCTTAACCTTGTAAGTTTCATTATTTTTCTTTTTTTTTTTGCCCGCTTTATTTACATTTTGTTTTGTTTCCTGTTCTGTATGTTTACATGTAATTTGTATTTGTTTTCAGCGAATCGCTAGTTAAAGTGCGCATTTTCAAGTTGTGTGCTTTTTGTTTACATCTTTTTTTTTTTTATGAAATGTTTATTTAGCGACCTTCAGATAGCAGTGTGAGCTTGACATTGAGTACGAGCACGATTTTTGAATTCAAATCAAGGTGCGTTAGTTCCCAGGGCTATCACTCTTTCCAGCTGCTAAATAGTTGAACAGAAGACTATATATCGGAACAGGATTGGTGTAAAACGTGGTAATCGTGGTAATTTTGAAAGTCTTACTTGTACTCAAATTTGTGCGGTCCATATTTTTTATAACGCGCTTTGCAGTTTCTAAATGAACCCAAGCAGTCTTATAAAAACACTTGCATGGAAAGCAAGGCAAATGAGAGATATTCCACAGCCGGAATGCATGGTCATAGTTTTGTTATATTTAGATACATTTTTTTTACGATTCCGCTCATCTGGTCATTGCGAATGATACCTTTTTATGCAATTCCGAGGGCAAAGGTTGTGCCCTAAACATCACCGCTTAGCTACGCTTACACGTTAACCTTTAATTTACTACACATCACATTTCCATACTTTGGATTCTTTGCGTCTATTCAGTTTAGATAAATTCGTCCCACACAAAGGTGTTATTGTATTATTGTTTTTGCTTCTGTTTGTGTGGATTGTTTTTCTCCTGGGGAGTGGGCTGAGGTTTGGCCATGCATTGTGAGAGAGGCTTTGCCTGTTTTAACACACGGTCAGTATGTGAATATTTTATTTACTCCAAGGTATATCAGTGTATCCTCCAAACACGTACTGTCCCTTAATGATGACGGTCACCGTGTTAGGTTTCCAATCACATCTGCTGTGGAAGGTACTGGCAGCCCAGCCGTGAGTGGAGGCGCGGTAGCAAAGCACCCACCTAGGGTTACTTCCAACCGCAGGCTTCAGGAACTGACGAAGGATACTTTGATACTTCAGTCGGTAGTCTGAAATATAAAGAATACAAAACTACGACTAATAGACGTTTAACCCATATTTTCGTTTGAGATTTGTAGGGTAAATTATAATCAACGTTTTAGAAATAAAGCTGGTAGATTTGTTGATATTTAACGGTTGTTAAGAGTTCATTAACTTCTGAAATTCTTTTCAAACCTTTGCTAAAAAAAGTGTCAGTCCCCACA
This sequence comes from Meandrina meandrites, assembly GCA_963693305.1. NCBI lineage: Eukaryota > Metazoa > Cnidaria > Anthozoa > Scleractinia > Meandrinidae > Meandrina > Meandrina meandrites. Next base: position 29,459,261 of record OY855907.1, on the reverse strand, counting down.
CTGCCAGACCCTATGTCGAATCAAAACGTGTGAGCTGGAAGAGAATTTATAGCAGAAACACATCATGCAATTAATAAGTCAATAGGTTTTGTAATTTTGAGTTTATACTGGTCCAAATATGCAGTGGCATTTAACAAAAGAAATTCGGATGACCCACGGCTTTGTGTTTCTTTAAATCTAACTTTAAAATACTCTCATATTTGACGTGTCACGAAGTATAACTTATATAATATATATATATAAAAGATCAATATACCCACAAGTGCAATTTTTGCCATCTCCTTCAAATCCAGGTTTACAAGTACAGTTGTAAGAACCCACGGTGTTATTGCAGACTGCATTAGCATCACAGCTATGGGAACTGGTAGTACATTCGTCTACATCTTCAACAAGAACAACAAAACCGACTTGTCTAGAAACATGCCTTACTAACTCAAGACAAATGGCCAACTGGCCATCCTAGCCGTTCACTTGTCCTTGTAATCTATACATCATCGAGCTACATACTCGAAGTCTAAGAAGCGACTAAGCCATGTTTAGAAGCTACATGTATACTCTATCTATGGCTACATACTGAAGTTCATAACCAACTTTTGGTGCCTTGAAACTGTCAATTTAAGCCACAAACGTCACTTTTTTCGGATATCTTGTTTTTGTTGGGTTTGTTTATTATAACCCTTTTTTTATGTTCTATCTCCCAGAGCCTACGGTAGCTAATTAAATGTTAGAGCGATCGACGTCTGACTGGTTTCCGGAAGCTCGTGGGTTCGACTCTCATACAGTGAAAACATGGAGTATTTTTTTTTCCAAGTGGCTTGTATTACTGACTGATCAACATCTTTCTCATGTTGTAAACCATCGTTTCAATTACCCTGTATTTCTAAAAGCTTAAAGAAAAATATTCGATGGCACCTTTTTAAATTAGATTCTTAATCTCGACTGCGTTGAAGTCTTAATAAAAGAGATTATGGTATTTCATAGTTACCAAAGCATTTTCTTCCATTTCCATGGAAACCAGCTTTGCAAGTACAAGTGTATGATCCCACAGTGTCCAGACAGATGGCATTAACATCACAGCTGTGCTTATCAGTGATGCACTCATCTATGACTAAGAGGTAGAACAAGGGTCGGTCACGTAACATATATATTTGCCCTTATCACAAAAATTATTCGCATAAATTGAAAAAAGACATAAGTCACTTCACGTAATTGAGGCTTTGGTCTGGAAAAAGGAAGCAGGGAATCGACGATCCGAAAGGGACAGGAAAACTAATGCGGAAAAGGAGCTGACACCAGTTCATCTGTCTTGACTAGTAGGGCCTTGAATTCGGCAGAGGGGGAGGTGCACTAGAAAACCACTGTATGGGTCGCATAGTTAAATATTCAAACGACCAATGATGAGATATCATAACAATTAACTGCACTGTGCCCTAAGCTTCGTGTCTTTCATGGCCATTTACTGAACTATTAGACTGCATATTTGACAAGCCCGTAGGTTGCAAAATTCAAAATGTTTAAAACATATACAGGGAAAACACCAGCCTATTCAGATATTTCAATGACAGCGTTAAAGAGACTTTCATTTTAAAGAGCTTTTGAAGGGTTTTAGGCAGATTATTAAAGAGTAAAGTTGTTTTACCTGTAAAACAAGTAAATTTATAGCAGTTGTTACACGGCACGTCATTCCAAGCGTACCCATGCTTTGCTCCACGAGTATGCACACAGTCTTCGTTTTTGAAGTTGTTTGGTTGCTTCGGAGCCCAGAATCTAAAGCTACTTATTTCCCTGTTTGTCCACACAAATGACCCTTCCACGCTGCGATCATTCAGCCCTATCCAGGATCTCTCTCCATTATGGCGGTGCTGAATATAAACGTTTTCTTCTTGGTTGTGAACGGTCACTAGATGAGAGCCCGTCGTTGAACAGTTTGACACAGCAGCCAGCCATGAAGCGCACACAGAGCTTGTGAAGTAGCAATAACCATTGAAATAACCCCACCCAGGCTGGCATATCTCTGTATCGAGGTAGAGAAAAAATATAACTCATCATGATTAGCCAACGTCGTCTTCAGAAAGTGCAAACACTACACTTCGAAAAAAGGTTATAGAAAAGTTTCAAAATATATTTTTAGAGCATCAGCTCTCCGTTAAAAATCAGTAGGGTAGTCCATCATTGCTCCTGCTGCTTGAAAACCAGTGGAGAGTAAAACAACCTTAATTTGTTACATGAATAGAATGGCCAGAATCAAACCTTGCCTTCTCACTGAAATGATATCTTCAAAAGCCCCAGCACAAATTTAAGAAAAATACGCATATCCTTCATACATATATGCGGTGTATGCATTAATCAGGCCATTCTAAAATAAAAGTTATCCAGGCCAGGGATCAAGAAAACGTTTGTTCACGAGATGTCTAGTGTACGGTGTGTCACTCCTACCTGACATAACTGTATACGAAATGGAGAGTGGATCATATTTTGCTTCATACAATTCTTTGAAACAAACGCGGAATCCTGTCTTGTTGATATACTGTAGAATGAGAAGCGATAACATGGAATCAATTCAAAGAAGGAAGCACTCTACAACTGACTGACGTATCATGTGGCCGCATTATTTGAGATTACAGTAAAAACCCGCATATAAGAACATGTGGATTAAGAACACCCAGGCTGAAATTTGGTAAAAAAGGAGCACATATATAAGAACACATTCAGCCTGAAAAATAAAAAAAAAATGTTCTTACATATAAAACCTCTTCCTTTTACATGAGGAACATGCAGTGTCTGTAACCTCACTATGGCATAAATTATTGTAAGGAAGTAATTGAGAATTAATTAATTAATTAAAGTATTGTGTTGCCCACTTATTTCATCATAGTCTAGTATGTCCCTTACAGTTAAAAATAAGAACACTTAAGAACACTTTCAGTCTGATTTTGCATTAAATACCCGACATATAAGAACCCAAAAAGGTTCAATCCCAAAAATGGGTGTTTTTATATGCAGGTTTTTACTGTATTTGTATATTGTATTTATAAGCGATAATTTCCAGTCCATCATCCTACCTCTACCCATGCGGTTATTCCATTATGAACTGGGCTGAGATTTCCTCCTTTTGACGAATGATTAGCGGAAATGAACACATTTGGGGTTGTGTTGTAAGCGTTGGCGAAGTTAATATCCTGTAAATGGAACAAAGGGCTTAACATGTAATCCTCCCACAATTGTAATTAATAAGCATCTTTATAAGAATCATCGCAAAGTGTCCTCAGCAATAAAGGATCCCCTTAAGACACATAATTCTGTGATATAAAAAGGGGCAATAACCCAGTCACTTGAAAGTACTTGTTAAACAATACCTCAGTACGTTCAATCCTGGACATGTTGTTGGAATGAAAGTCGTCGTGCTAAAATTGAACCTATAGAGACAACTAATTCTACTAAACAGAACTATATATCAGGTGACAACAACTAACCTTGCAGAAAGCGTTGTTATGATCGCCAGGAGGAGGTTTACTGTTCTCAAAGTAGATCGAGTTGTGTTCAGAAAAGGGAGGCTTGTGAAGATACGTGAACGCCAACCAAGTCTAATAACAACAAAAACATAACGAGCAGGCTCAACCAACAAGCATTGAAGATTTAAAATAAGAAATATTAACATTCAAAGAAAAGGAGTCCTAAAGGGTCGGAGATCCTATTCATAAAATACCGAGGATGAAATTGCATATATTGATATCGTTAAACAAATTGTTAGCTGAACGAGGTTGCTAATGCTTACCACAGAAATGTCTTGGTGAGATCCTGCGTAGTTCTGTAATTCTCTCAAACAAACTTTACAGGAAGATGGCGCCACATCTTCAATCCACACACTGGCAGCGTCACGCTTCAATCCGGAATGATGGTGTCTAGCAGTCACAAACACTGAAGGCTTGACTAAAAACTTTCCCTTGAAAATAAAAAAACACGGCATATTTATGTGAGACTCCCTAAGAACACTTCTCCGAGAAAGTTATGCAAAGTTAAAATGACTTTTTTTTAACACTGATTCTCCCCCCCCCCCCCCCCCCCCCCGTCTTCATTTTTTGCGCGGATACCTAGAAAACAACCATATTTGGATTGGCAGATGTGTCGCTGTCATGGCAATCGCACTTTATCGCTCCAGCCTTAAGTCTATGCTTTGAGCAAAAATTTCACTCTCAAAAAGACAGTGAGTGCAGACATTCTCCTGTTCATTAAACTCACTGTAAAATAGTTTGCGTTCTATAAACGACAAAAAAACAATGGTCGCTATACCATGTCTCCTGTCAGCCATTTTGACAAGCGGGAAAATTAAGCACTACCATTTTAACAATATTTCCGAAAGTACTCTTTTCTTTGAAACCAAATAAGCAGCAAAACTAACAGATATATAAAGGTTTCTGAATATAACATCATCAAATTAGGAAAAGTTATACTTTGGCCATTTATGTTGTAGACATATTAGGCAAAAATAAAAGAAGAAATACAAAATTGGCCATTTTGAGGGCTCCGCTTTTTGGCCCAGAAAAACATGAGAGGGGGCCTTAAGTGTTTTTGTCCCCAAAATGCAAAACTATAATCCCTGGTTTTCAACTGTTAGGAATAATAAAACATTTCTTCACTCGATTATGAGCCTGCATCAAGAGAGTATGAAGTGAGAGACTTAATCCCCCATGTAGGCCTTATTCCAAAGGTAATTTCTCTAAGTTATTTTTGGACATAGTACCCAGTTCACCTGCGGAAGTTAACGCGCGCTGCGTGGATGTTCTCGCGTGTTTTTTAGAGACGATTTAATGTCAGGAAATGTGGTGTGAAAGTGCTTGTATTTATTTTGTCCACGAACTTAAATACAAAAAAACATTCCCATAAAATAATCTGAAGGCTAGAGGGATACAAGTGTCAAGAAAAACTATAAGAAGAAGTGGTAGCACTGACCGAACTTATCTTGAATTTGTCGCGATCGAGTGTGAGTTTATTAGTTCCAGTTCTGTTAAACTTTTATTTCGCAACAAGAAAATTACCCCGGCTGGAATAATCGCCAAACTATCAACGCTATCACTTACAGGTAAGTGAAATAAAAAGCTGTTTTTTAACCGAACATTTGTCGTATTAACATGAAGCGAATTCAGAAGCCGCATTGAGAGAGTTTGTCGATCAAAGAAATCCGTGCCAAATGCCAATTGCCAGTTTTTGTCAAACAGCAGACGTTTGAGAAGACGCTGATTAGGTGGTGTGCATACTTTGCATTCTATTTGTCCCTCGTGCATCTTGCAAGGACAAACACATAGTCAATCGCATGCAAATACTTGTACCCATCTAGGATGTAACTAGGCTGGTTTGTTTCTGGTCGCATTTTGCAAACAGTAAAGTATTGTAAAGTATAGTTAGAAGACACATCCCTAAATGCAATAACACATTACTTGATGACTGGCAAACTGCTCATTATTACCGGTTGAGTTCGAGTTTTCTGAAGACTGTTTTTAGATTCTGTATCATGTTGTAAAAGGCCAATATGCCTTACGCGGGTCTTAGCTTAGCTTGAGGCTAAATATTATAAAATGCAAAACCATAGCTTACTGATGGAAAATTCACAGGTTCACAAGTCGTCCCAGTCCACCATTGTGATATTCGTACTTCTCCGGCAACACCACCTACTGGAGCTCCTTGGTACGCCATCCAATCAACTGTCACGTTAGCATTTGACTTTCGCTCGTTAAAGCCTGCCGCCATCACACACGCAGTGAATTGCACGTAACTGACATTTTCAACCCACGAAACAGCGGCATCGTGGACATATGATTTGTCACTGGTATCGATATGATTGACAGAGATCTGCACTTCAATGGGTTTGTCGGGATAGAAGACGTAAGGCTTGAATTGAATTACTTCACAGTGAGAGTACCCCAGTGATGGAATATGTGGCATGTGACGACGACCTCGCTGAAAAGGAAATCCTTAAAAGAAACAACAGGAGTAAGGATTTTTTAGGTCGTCACTAGAAAATAACTGAACTGGAAAAGCATTCCTTTCATAGAAAATACGTCATTTAGATGTGTCTATATTTTGTTGATCGTTTTGCTAAGTACAGTATTAAACAGTCTCGGCTAAAGGCGAAGAAATGAAATGAAATTTCTTGCTATCGTTTCCACTTTTGCTGGCAAGAGGAGAGCGAAATGAACAACTTACTCAACATAGGAATGTGGAAAACAATAAAAGTACTCCTTACCTTCGCAGCTACCTGGGTGTTGTACAGTAAAGTTCAGCTGAAGAAGACACATTTCTTGCTTATACGAACACTCATTGTCGTATGTTGTGCCATTAGATGAACAGACGGGTTCGTGGTAAGATGGACAACTGTCCACGCACACACAGCGGGCATCATGAGGCCCAAAAGCCTTGCACAGACCATGATAATGACATGTCACGTCCAGGCAGGGATCCAAGTCTGGTAGGAAAACATGCATTTTGTCAATTTGCGACAGAGATGAAAGCTGAATGGTATTCCATAATTAAATTTAAGAACATAAAGTAAATAATTAAAGGTGGCACATATATAGCCAAAAATAAACACCAAAGCTTCATGCAGTTAAGCTCAATGATGAGGTAAGACGAGAATGTGTTTTTTTATTGCTATAATCACCTTCTTATCTTGGAAGAGGCCAATTTCTTATAGCTTTGAATAGAAGGTCTTATTTCATGACAGGTTTATGCACATTTCATAAAAACATGTTTATAGATAAACTCCACAAAGAAGCTTAAAAAAACAAGTTGAATTGCTGACTGTCCCAACTACACTATCCTTAAACTTTGTCTGTCAAAAATATTGTTACCTACCTCCAATCACCATATAATCGACTGTAATGATATCCTTATTGTTGGCGTTGTGGTTATAGTTTCTCACGCACACTTTTGTATCTTTTGTGGATGTGTGCTAAAGAGAAACATAGGCAAGTTAGTACGTTCGTGTGATGCATTGAGGTAATTTAGAAATCCGTCACAAATTGGGTGAAAGATGATGGAACTGTTTTCAGTTTCGAGAAAACCAATCAATCGGTAGGTTAGTGGGTGGGGACAAAGGGAAGGGGGGGGGGGGGGGGGGTCTGTACCTCCCACTTCCCGTATCTTCTACTCCAGCTTCCCGTACCTTTTACTCCTGCTTCCCGCCCCTTTCCGTAGTGGTTTCCTCCTCTTTGTCCCATTTCTATTGCAAAATATTACGAAATGTTACGAAATTTTTCTCAATTTCTCCCGGTTCCCACCCTCTCTTCTCCCGCCTACCGAAACAAGCTCCCGCCCTCCTGTCCCAGCCCACAGGTTAGTGCTTGCTCTATAAGATGGCAAGAGTTTCAGTCGACCATGATGACGTCATAAAATCCGGCTTCTTGGATCGGCTCTTCTTTTCTTCCCCCTTTTTACTACTTCAAAATAGTAACACGTTAGGTAAATTTTCAGCGTCTCAGAGCAAAACCATCCTTCCAAACCAAATTCCTTCTACTATTCGTCCGACTTTACATCTTTTAAAACTGTACGTATTTTTCATCAAATTTGAGTTCTCTTATTATTACATTATAAGAACTTAAAAAAGCTCATTCTGGCCATTAATGGATAATAAAAAGAAATACGTAAACAGCCTACCTCCGCCCAAGCGGTAACAGCGTTACATTGAGACAAATGTGAATAGTTATTGGTATGACTGTGCTTTGGCGTCACTAGCACCACAGGAGGAGAAAAGAACCGATCCGTGAAGGTTATCGTCTGAAATGTGAAATTTGAAGTCTGGTAAAATGCTTGATGCACAAAATTAACGTAATTCAAACTCCAGGGAACATCTGAACAAGACAAACGACTATCACTATTATTATCACTGTCACTATCACTGTCACTATCGCTGACACTGTCACTGTCACTGTCGCTACCAGTGTCAACGTCAACGTCACTGTCACTGCTATTTGCCATTGTCACTGTCACTGACAGTGAAATCACTATGACTGTCTTTACCACTACTGCTGTCATAGTCACATCGGATGACTTTGAATGATAGAAATTTCTAACTCATACATAAGATTTGGAATATATTCTTTCTTGTTGGTGCATGTCAGTTATAAATTCAAGTCAAACTCAACACCGAAATGTTACCAAATAATGCATAGAAAAAAATAAGAAACCCTGATAGCTGATTATTTGCCAATGATTGCCAATAAGTGTTACCTGTTTTTAATAAAGCAGTTATCGATTTTAAACAAAACAGCTAAAGAAATGTTGCCTGTCAATTTTCTTTTAATTTTGATCTTTTACGTTAACTTTTTTACAGAAGAACCAGAGCTGGCTCTTTCTTGTTGTTGTTTGTTAACTTACTTTGCAGAAGGCGTGATTGTTTTGATTGGATCGTGAGCTTGTGTTTGAGAAAACCAGGCTGTCGGTTAGGGTAAAGTTGTCAAGGGTTAGATTATTAAATGCCATCCAGTTCTGCGAAAGAAGCAAAAGAATAACTTTGTCACCCATATGTCACCCACATCTGTTATCAAGTTAACATTCAACAGGAGTATTGGACAGAAATAAAGACTGAAAAAATAACAGGAAAAAGGTAACAAATAGCGTTGACTTTCAAATGCTATTGATTTCACATACTTTTTATAGGCGGTTGAATGGAATGCAGGGGAAACAGTCTGTATAAAAAAGGGCTTCAATGGTATAAAAAGTTTAATTACGCAACTTCTTTCGAAAATTAAAGTCACTCACTATTTTTATGTTTTCATGTCTTCCATCGAGGATCTTGGTTTCTCGGAGACAAATTTTAAAATTATTTTTTTGCAAGTCCTCCACCCACACCGCCATTGCGTCCTGGGGCCTCATCAGAACTTGGTGAGTGGCAGTTACAAATAAAGTTGGTTGAGTCTTGAAAGGCTGAAAAATGAATGTAATGTACCTCTGTCGATATAATGAAATACAATTTAGACGCTAAAAATGACGAGATAGAAAAGTAGCAGAAAAAAAAAGCGGAAAGGAAAAAAAAGAAAAATGAATGTTGTCTCGCAGCTCACTTCTCGTGACTTATTTCAAAACAGTGACAAGAAGAAACAAATGGAATGAAGAAATGGAGGAATACAAGAATGAAGAAATGGAGAAATACAGGAATAAAGAAATGGAGGAATGCAGTAATTAAGAAATTGAGGAATGCAGTAATTAAGAAACGGACGAATGCAAGAATGAAAAAATAAAGGAATGCAGTAATTAAGAAATGGACCAACGCAGGAATGAAGAAATGGAGGAATGCAGGAATGCTGAAGTGGAAGAATGCAGTACACAAGAAATGAAGCAATGCAGCAATTAAGAAATGGAGGTGTGCAGTAATGAAGAAATGGAGCAATGCAGTAATGAAGAAATAGAGGAATGCAGGAATGAAGAAAAGAGTTGAAATGGATTAATGCATGAATGAAGAAATGGAGAAATACAGGAATAAAGAAATGGAGGAATGCAGTAATTAAGAAATCGAGGAATGCAGTAATTAAGAAACGGACGAATGCAAGAATGAAAAAAATGAAGGAATGCATTAATGAAGAAATGGAGCAATGCAGTAATGAAGAAATAGAGGAATGCAGGAATGAAGAAAAGGGTTGAAATGGAGGAATGCATTAATTAAGAAATGGAGTGAAGCAGTAATGAAGAAATGGAGGGATGCAGTAATAAAGAAATGGAGGAATGCATGACTGAAGAAATAGAGAAATGCATGACAGAAGAAATAGGGGAATACAGTAATAAAGAAATGGAGGAATGCAGAAATGAAGAAATGGAGGGATGCAGTAATTAAGAAATGGAGGAATGTATGACTGCAGAAATGGGTTGAAATGAAGGGATACAGAATAATAAAGAACTGCAGGAATGCTGGAATATAAAGAAATGAAGAGATCAGGAATGAAGAAAAGCAGATATGCAGTAAAGACGAATTGGAGGAATGCGTGAGTTAAAAAATGAAGAAATGCATGACAGAAAAGTGGAGCAACGCAGTAATGAAGAAATGAAGGAATGCAATAATGAAGAAATGGAGCAATGCATGACTGCAGAAATGGGTTGAAATGGAGGAATACAGTAATGAAGAAATGGAGAAATACATGACTGCAGAAATGGGTTGAAATGGAGGAATACATGACTGCAGAAATGGGTTGAAATGGAGGAATACAGTAATGAAGAAATGAAGGAATGTATAGTTATGAAGAAATTGTGGAATGCAGGAAAGAAGAAATGGAGGAAAGAAGGAATGCAGGAATGAAAATAGAGAAATGAAGAAATGGAGAAATAAAGGAATACAGGAATAAAGAAATAGACGAGCGAAGGAATGAAGAAAAGGAGGGATGTTTGGCTGAAGAAATGAATGCAGTAATGAAGAAATGTAGGGATGCAAAAAAGAAGACATGATTGAATGCAGTAAGAAATGGAGCAATGCATTAATGACGAAATGGAGGAATTCAGTAATGATGAAATGGCAAATGACAAAATAAAGAATAAGAAATGAAGGAATACTAAAATAAAGAGAAGAAAGATACAGGAATAAAGAAATATACAGGAACAAAAAATTAAGGAATGAATAATTAAAGGAATATACAGGAATTCAATAATGAAGGAATTCAATAATGAAGAAATGAAGGAAAGCAATAATAAAGAAATGGAGAAATGCAAATTTGAGAAAAAAGAAGATATGCAATAAGGAAGAAATGGAGGAATGCAGGAATGAAGAAATGGAGGAATACAAAAATGAAAAAATGGAGGAATACAGGAATGAAGAAATGGGAGGATAAAGGAATGAAGAAATTGAGAAATGAAGGAATGAAGAAATGAAGAAATGGAGGTATAAAGGAATTAAGAAATAAAGGAATAAGCGAATGATGAAATGCAGGAATGAAGGAATTAAGAAATTGAGGAATGCATGACAGCAGAAATGGGCTGAAATGAAGGAATACAGTAATGAAGAAATGGAGGGATGCAGTAATGAAGAAATGCAGGAATGCATGAATGAAGAAATGGAAGGATTAAGGAACGAAGAAATGGAGGAATACAGTTAAGACAAAATGGTGGAATGCAGTAATGTAGAAATGGAGGAATGCAGGAAAGAAGAAATGGAGGATTAGATGACAAAAGAAATGATGTAATACAAAAATGTAGAAATGGAGGAAGAAAGAATGGAGGACTGCAGGAAAGAAGAATGGAGGAATGAAGGAATGCAGGAATGAAGAAATGGAGGAGTGAAGAAATGGAGGAATGCAGTAATAAAGAAATGGAGGAATGCATGAATGCAGAAATGGGTTGAAATGGAGGAATACATTAATGAAGAAATGGAGGAATGTGAGAATGAAGAAATAATTGAATGCAGTAATGAAGAAATGGAGGAATGAAAGAATGGAGCAATGCAGTAGTGATCAAATGGAGGAATGTAGGATTGATCAAATGAAGGGATGTAGAAAAATTGAAAAAGAGGAATGAAGGAATGAAGAAATGCAGGATTGCAGTAATGAAGAAATGAAAAAACTGCTTGAATGAAGAAATGTAGGAATACAGGTTGACGAAATGAAGGGGTACAGGAACGAAAAAATGGAGTGAAGGAATGAAGAAATTTAGGATTTTAGAATTGGAGGAATGTAGGAATGACAAATGATGGAATGCAGGAATTAAGAAATGAAATAATGCAGGAATGCAGGAACGTAGGATAAAACATGAAGGACTTCAAAAATGAAGAAATGGAGGAATGTAGGAATGAAAATGATGGAATGTAGGGATGAAGAAATGGGAAATGTAGAAATGAAGGATGATAGGGATGAAGGAATGGAGAAATGTAAAGGAACGAAAAAATACAGGAAAGACAGAAATGAAAAAATTTATTCATAAAAATTAGGAAAAGTGGAAGTGAAACAATAATAGAAAAAGGAATGATGGAATTAAAGCAAAGCAGAGTGAAGGAATGAAAGGTTGCAGAATGTAGGAGGTTAGAGAAGAAACTGAAATAAACCTTACCTTTTGAAAATCAATCTTTTGGCATTCGGTTCCAGTAGTCCAAGTTTTTAAAGACGAAGTTCCAAGCTGGGATTGAGGTGGAGTAGATTGCAACGCGACCCAATTTACCTCAGCTGTTCCGTTAGATCCATCGCCAAATTCCAATACACAGGCGGTAAATCCACTTATAGAAACAGACTCAACCCAGATAGCAGCGCCATAACGATGAGATGGGCTCCTTACTGCATGGCCAACTGAAGCAAAGACCTTTACTTGCTGACCGCCATAAAAAGGATACTGGAACGAGATCTTTTTACAAGCAAACAGACCTGGTGCGGGGGTGGTCACGTTTTCTTTTCCGGCCTTGAAACTCTGAAGCGCTGTGAAAAAAGAAACGTCAAGTCAAACGATTACTTGTAAAATTTCGCTAGTCAGGACATGTCTCGTTGTCTTAGAGAATTTTATTTGTCGGGTCTATTTGCTGTGTGGCCTCTCTCGTTTGGTTTCAGTTTTGTCGTTTCGATTGGCTAGATAAAAAGGAGAAAGCTAAGCCGTAAAACGATAAAATTGCCATTAGATATAGGCCGATTTACCTTGACTGGCATCAGCAACAAGAATGACCATGACACAAATTAAAAGCAAGGGCCTTAGCGGGAGATGATGTTCGGAGGGCATCTTACTTAAACTGAACGGAAAATGTGCTTAGAATATATTAAATGTATTACTCCTCGTCATCGTATTTTTTCTACATGTAAAGACACGTTCAGTGATACGTGTACGGAAGTTGTTTATCGAATGGGGTCGGGGGACGCGATAAGAATACTCCCCACTACCCTGGTTAAAACGCCACCGCATGCCAAAGCTGTATATAGTGCAAGCAATGGAAGTAGGACCCACCCCTGGTCACAAACTCACTCTTAAAAGTTGCTGTCACAATCCGATGAGTGTTCTCAAATTGAAAGTTTTCTTTATTTGCAGACCTAACCGATAACTCTGAAGTAGACTTTTTTTACGGATGGCCAGTACTTGCTTGAGAATAACTGCGTTAAAACTTAAGCGCCACGCGCTAATTATTCATTATTACAGACCTTGAATCCGGTTTAGATACTAAAAAATGTCGCTGCACACACCAAGGTATGATATTCTGTGTTTTTGGGCGGTAAAGAATTACGTCCAAATGAAGGGGTGTCGAATGGTAAATGCGAGACTTTGCGAGACGGCGAGACTGATACATTTTCTGCGAGCCCGAGACTTCCTTAGCATTGAAAAAGAAATCGAGACTCCGAGAAGGCCCCCCATAAAAATACGAGACGACGAGACCCCTGGAATTTGGCTTAAATTTTGCGAGACGCGCATTTTTTGAAGGACCATTTACCACCCCTAAATGAAAACTGAGAGATATATTTTCTTAGATATATTTACACTAATAAAACGGGTTTCCAACTGAACCATTAGTATTCAGGAGTTGTGATTGCCATAATTCACTATCCTTAATTTTACTTTTCTTGTTGGAGATCCTGCTTCCACTTTGCCAGACAATTTCAGTGGGTATTTATAGAGAAAATCGCATTAGCCATTCCATTCGATTGCATTTGCTTTCGTCGGTTTCCACTAAGTTTAATGCGGTTTTAGTTAGTCATTTGTCTTTAATTAATAGAGATTCCAACCAAAGCATTTTACTCAATTAAAACAGCATGATTTCAAATGCTTATAAATCATAATATTAAGTACATTGATACTACATAAATTTATAATCGATTATAACTGTTTTCCCCGAGTGAGATCAATCTCTGTTACTAAGTATCCGATAGATCAAGTCTCAGATACAAAATATACCTAAAATTGTGTTAACTACGTAGCATGATACAATATGATATTTTCTGTTCATAGGCGGCGAAGAATTCGTCCAAAATAAAACAGGATGATATATTTTCTTGGATATATTAATACACTAATAAAAGGTTTCCATGTGAACCATCAGTATTTGTGAGTTGTGATTGCTATTAGTCACTATCGTTTACTTTTCTTGTTGAATATGCTGCTTCCAATTTGCGAGACGATTTCAGAGCGGGTAATTGAAAAAAAATCGCTCTTCCGGCCATTTAATTCAATTGCACTGACTTTCGTCGGTTTCCACTAACTTTGTTTAATGTGGATTTACACAGTCATTTGTCCTTTATTATAAAATGAGCAAAACCGAAGCATTTGATTCAAATCAAAACAGCATGACTTCAAATGCTTATAAATCATAATAAATACATTGATACTATACATAAATTTATTCTGTATATTTTTGAATATGCTGCATCCCGTTTGCGAGGCAATTTGAGCGGGTATTTGAAACAAAAAATTGCTCTTCCCATTCCATTCAATTGGACTGACTTTATTCGGTTTCCACTAACTCTGTGGATCTAGATAGTAATTTGTCCTTTATTAATTCAGAGTCCAAGCAAAACCGAAACATTTTACTCAAATTAAAACAGCATGATTTCAAAATGCTTTTAAATTACAATAAATACATTAATAATACATAAATTTATAATCGATTATAACTGTTTCCCCCCAGTGAGATCAATCTCAGTTACAAAGTATCTTATATCAACTCTCAGATACAAAATATACCTAAAATTGTTGACACGTAGATAGGAAAATAGCCGAACATTTTGGTCACAGAACGCAAAAATCCAATTCATTCTGCTGATAGCTGTTGTGTTTAGAATGATTCTATGCTCGATTTATTTTTACAAACAATGAATTTTCTTTGACTTACCGTCGCGCGCCAGGGGCGAAAGTGCTTTCCAAGCAAAACGACACAGCGGCAATTGGTAGAAAAAACCTTGGCTGTTTCCATGTCTTATCGACTAAAGCTTGAGTTAGATGCTATAGAATCCGTTTGCTAATTATTTTAGTTATATGTTATGCAGGGTTCGCCATACCTTTGGGTTTCAAATGTAAAAACTACCTTCTTCAGCCCCAATAGCGGTTCCGGTTCGAACGCGTTGCCGAGACAATGAAAAATCAATAATTGCTTTAGGTATCAATCAAAAAGAGATTTTTCTGGTGACAGCTATTATAATATATTTCATTTATAAAATAACAATGACTGTTTTGACACCAATGGCACCAATATGATCAATGTCAAAACATTTCTGTAAAATTCAAATTCTTAAATAATCATTCAACCGAGGTAATGTTATGTCTTGTGTAGTTATGTCTCGTGTGATGGCACCTCTTGTTTTGAAGTTTTTGATGATTTTATGAATTTTAATCATTTTTTATTGCAAGCGTTTGAAAATTTCGAACTGAAATTTCTAAATTAATTTCTCAGTCAGTCTAAATTCTCACTCGCAGACGGAGCTTTTAATTTATATCGTTTCCCGTGCCTACCCATTGAGAAACAAAGTTTACTTTTAACAGTTTTACAACGTTCTCCTTAAGGATTTTTTTTATTATGTTTATCGGTTAGCGAATGTTTATTAATAAAAGCTGAGCGAATATAAAATACGAAATACCGTCCGCGAAATACAGAGTTCAGTAACGGTGAATAACGTTTAAAAAGAAAGGAACCGAACGGTAAGATAAAAGTACCTAACGAGGAAATTCAGTCAATTCAGTCGGAAGGCTTGGAATATCGTTGTACTGTTTTTCTTTTTATTGTATATTTGTGTAAACTAACACACCTAAATGTTTCGGATTTTGTAGCTTAATGTTTTAAGTGGCACAAACTTTTCGGGAACAAAATCTCATTACGCAAATTTGAGAGCAGTTATTTTACCTTTCCAAAAATCGTAGCTGGCGTTCACAGGTCTGCCAAACAGATATTCACCGAAATGATCCGTTGAGTGGATTCAACAATTACGAATATGGACAAATATTTGCGATGCTGCTGGTGGGGCCAGAAGCGATTTTTAATTTATATGGGGATTACGTTCAGTAGTTGATTAAATAAAATGAGGAACGCCTTTTTTTTTTTTCATTTGAATTAAGACGGCGCATATTTCCTGCGAAAACTATACTTTCCACGCTGACGTCACGCTAACATTTGAAGTCATGCTCAAGTATAATCATCTTTCTCCGGTTAGTTAAGGAACATAAGAAGTTTTTTTTCTATACTCGTGGATAAAATAATTTTGTACAACAGAGCTTGTATCACGAATTGAGATTTTGGTTCTTTAAATACAGCTATTTCAATTAACGTTGTCGGATCGAGGCTCAAAGCTTAAAGACAAGACCGAAAGGTAGTATGGGCGAAGAAAGAGTGTTCCACGCGTGCTGAATACTAATGAGATACGGCGATATAGCAAACGAGACGTTTTTCGTTTCCTTTCTCTTCAGACATGTGTAGAAAAGATCCTTTTTCGCCTCATTTCATTGAAAAAGAATAATCCAAACCACATAACGGCGAAAGAAAAGATACAAGAAAGGTTTCACTGAAAGAAAAACAAATATTCCACGTGCAAAAATACAAACTTGTAGATTTCCTCAATTAGCCATGTTCTAAACGAGCAGGCGACTGGGTAAGAGCATATTTTCTCCTCGGTACAAACATTCAATATCGATTGAATTGAAAAATGGGGCACGTCATCTGAAAGAGCATCCAAAAATTAGAAAATTGACCAAATTTGACGGTTATTGGTTTAAACCCAAAGGCATGGTACACTTAGTATGGATTGGAGGGACAGGCGTCCTCCAATCCATACTAGGCTCTCTTATTTTAAAAGTGTACCATGCCTTTGCGTTTAAACCAATAACCATCAAATTTGGTGAATTTTCTAATTTTTGGATGCTCTTTCAGATGACGTGCCCCATTTTCAATTCAATCGATATTGAATGTTCGTAGGTAGAAAAAATATGTTCGTACCCAGTCCCCTGCTCGTTTAGAACATGGCCAATGGTGATATGCGAATTGCAGTAAATACCCATGGCACCATTCGGTCTTGACTCGTAGGTTGGAAGATTTAATCCGACAACGTTAATTGAAATAGCTGTATGCATGAAGTTTGATATCCAATATCACAAAATTTCGAAATGTCATTTTGAATTTTCCCGCGAAGATTTTCGGATATATGTGAAGTTTGTAATTGCCGAGAGCCGTGGATGCACAGACTATGACAGTGAGTACATTAACTTTAACAACTGTGGCTGGTACGTTATAAATGTAAACAATTCACTCGGCAGATTTACCCTTTCCAATATGCTTGTCTTACTTCATTCTCTTTCCATTTTAAAACATCAATTCTAAGAAAAGATTATGTTTTGCGTTTTTGAATTTTTGGGAATAAGGAAATATCAATAAAAAAATCAAGAAAATTGAACTAAGAACAAGTCCGGTCAAAGAGGTGACATTGTAACTAAGTTATAATGAAATAAGAAACTGCTTTTTCGATTGTTTCGTCCTTTTTTCCCCTTTTTGCTTTTTCTGAATTTAGATTTGTATGTTCCACAGTTCTGCGGCTCCTTCGCCCTTCCAATGACCCTTCCGATCTTTTCCAGGAGCCATTAGGATAACCACTGACATCACTGCGGGCTCCATAGCTGCGTCCGAAAATTTCCGTGCAGACCACAGGTGTCTTACTAAATCCCTTAAACATCGAAATCCTTCCCAAAGATGTCTTATTTGCACAGCAACTGGAGAGATCTTGAAGTGAGTAACATTCGTACTGTTTGATCTGCCACTAATTTATTTAAGTTAATTTTTAACATTAGCGTGGGAGCAGGCTTACCTTTGGGTCACCAAAGGTGAGCTGCTCGCATTCTATTTTAGCATCAGCGAATTGTCTTTATCTGGCGAGGGTTTTAGGTCGTTAAATTAATTTGTCTCTATCATACGCTGTCTAATCGTCAAAGAAAAAGCGTAGTCGGTGCTTTGTTTTTTTTTTTTTTTTTTGCGATAACGACATAACATTCCAAACCTGTTTGATCGCGAGGTACATTAGGGTACATGTAATGTCATATTTACTCCTCCGCTGTGTAAATTACTAAGCTTACAGGAAGTCAGTGGACCATAATCAAAGATTAGAGGAGTTTGTTCGACTTAAGATGGATACCTCTAGCTAGCCAGGATGTAATAAATCGCGAAAAAGATGTAGACTGTAACAATTTTTGAAATGTTGTGGACGAATTTTTCGTTGTGACCATGTTTATATTTTTATCAGTCCAAATGATAAAATTTGCATATCGTGTGAAATAACCATCATCTGTCTCCACAGGAGTCATCAAATAATGAACAGAACAGCAAAAACTATTGACATCTGAATAAATGTAATACAAACTGCAGTCACTTTTTGCACTGTCATGTGACATTCACAGCGTGTATACAAAGCCAGTAACGCATGGGCAATTTGTACTTATAGTGATAATTTCATTCACTCTTTATGGAAGAGAATACATGTACAAAAATAGTTATTTTTAAATAATATTTCACTTGAATTGTTATTGTTTGGCACCAAACTACTTCTGGAACTCAACAAAGTTCATCCAAAAATCTCAGTACTGAAATAATCTTTCAATTCCATTTCAAATTCCAGATGAATTATTTCAAAAGATACCTGTAGGCATTACATGGGAACTTATCATTCATAGTCCCTGCACAGGTTTATGGTCATTTTGCCGATGAATAGGTTCGCCAATGGGCAGTTCACTTTTATAGTCAAATTTTTGCTCATGCTTATAAGAACAAAAAATATTCATGATATGAAGTTGGAGTTTTGTACACTTAACAATTACTCACCAAAGTGGAGGTGAATAATGGTGGATATTTAACGAATCACAAAGCGGTGCCGTAAATATCCACCACTTTCACCAACACTGAGGTAAATAATTGTTTTGGTAAATCGGCAGACCATTTTGTTTCTCTTGGGCTGCTACAAGGTGAATATAGTACTTTGCTAATCACCTCCAAGTTAACCAATCAGCGCACACAGAAAGCACTATTCGCGTGTGTGGTATATGTACTAATTCAGTTTATTGCAATATACTGCAGCTGATGTATTAAATGTATATGAGATGTAAGTGAACTGAACAGGCTATTGACCTGTTACCACTCTACACATAACATTCAATTCTCAGCAAAGCGACTAAAATTTCTGTGAATAACCATGTATCACAAATTGATTTTCATTTAAAATGAACCCCCCCCCCCCCCCCCCCCCCATTACATGCACCAGCTGCAACCATTTTTATTTAATTTTTATTTTAATTTATTTTTACAAGATGCCTGTGGCTGTGAGGTATGGTCATTTATTGTTTCTTTGTACTAACATTCAGTTCATTCAATTTTCTTGAAGGCTTGGAGAAGTGAAGGGTTGCCATTGACAACAACCAGTAATGAGGCAGCAAAAATGTATGATGCTACTTTAACACAGGTTAGTTTTTTTAAGCTGGTTATTTACCCAGTTTGGTTTTTGTGATATCCAATAGAATTAAACTCTTAATTAAGCGCTAGCATCCATTCATGTAATCTATGTACTTTGTAGCTGAATATTTATAATCAAATTGCAAGTATCATTAGTTCTTGATTATTCATCAAGTGTCAAAGAAAACGTTTTTTTTTTGTTAGATACTGTACACCATCCAAACAAAACATGTTTTCATTTATAATATGTTAAAAAAAATATTATAATTTTTATTACGGTTTGATGTTAAGAGTCTTAATAAGACAACATTATCTATAGGTCTCCTGCGCTGACAGATTCATGCAAGGATTCCCCTTTTTTCGACTATTTTGCTTGGTTACCAAGGAAAATGGTAAGAATTGGGATCATTGGTTGCACTC
This sequence comes from Meandrina meandrites, assembly GCA_963693305.1. Lineage (NCBI taxonomy): Eukaryota > Metazoa > Cnidaria > Anthozoa > Scleractinia > Meandrinidae > Meandrina > Meandrina meandrites. The sequence continues at coordinate 29,439,490 of OY855907.1, read as the reverse complement.
TCTGACACACATTTTTGTATACTCTCAAGGGACTGTTTTAATTTGTCAAGGGAATACTTTTCGCTGTGGGCGATAAAAACGTCACTGGATAGGAATGCGTCCGCAGTTTTCGATCCCGAAATGTTATTTTCACGCGTCGCTCGTCATTTAGCCTGTCTAGCCTTTTGCAAACTACAGGTAGGTATTTTTTAAAGATCTGTGCTATTCATCGATTGAATTGCTTAGTTTTACATGCTTAAAAGCTGCTGCGAATCTTCATTGTCAGAGGATATTGGCCAATGCTATTTTTTATTGTTACAAGTCTATTGTTTGTAGTCTTCATTGAAAGAAGTATTTTTAGCTCGTCACGCAATCTTTTGTTTTGACCACAATTCACGGACTTGATCACGACAGCAGCTTCTCAAGACTTCAGACAGGAAAATGGTAATGTACAATATTGCTTCGAACTTAAATGGAATTTTTAGAAGGATCGGTAAAGCCACTTAGTGAAAAATTGACTGCAAAAAGCCGTCGGGCTAAAATTAAACTTACGCTTTAGCGTGAATAATGCAGGATCTCACGGCTTCAGAAATATGCAGAATTTTGAAGCTTTGATACATTAGTAGCTACATCTTGAAATGAGAATTAATCTAAAACAAAACTTCCTTCAAGTTTCTTTCATTTGCCCAGTTTACGTTTGGAATTTTAGGCTTCCGAAGCATATTGATTTGAAAAGCGCATGGTGACATCTGATATGAAGCGTGTGGCCGACTTACTGTACCATCGCATTGTTGTTTATTTAATAATTGTGTTCAGTTTACGACCTTTTACATGCAAAGATTTACTACAGTACTTCGGAAAATGCAAACAAGTATTTTTTTGTTATTAGTTACAGTGATGGATAGCATAAAAAGCAATCTGAGTGTTAATTTTGTGGAAGGAATTCAGTAGTTTTCCGCTATCTCACGGCAATCTCACGGCTTATCTCCAATTACCGCTTTTCTGTACCAAGATAATACCACTGGTGGTTAAATAAATGTCAGTGACCGTTATACAGAATGAAAACCTACCTTTCATAAAAAGCAATGTGAGTGTTAATTTTGTGGAAGGAATTCAGTAGTTGTCCGCTATCTCACGGCACCATGATTCGCAAATTATTATCCCCAGTTACCGCTGGTGGTGGTTAAATAAATGTCAGTGACAGTTGTACAGAATGAAAGCCTACTTTTCACCAGAGTGTTTCGAACTAGTGTTATATTTTGTAGAAAGAGTTCGTGTTTTTGCGAGTTGTTAAAATGACGCACGGGAGTGAAGAAATTTTTTTCACCGTCTTCATGTTTGGTTTGGGATCAATTTATCAAGGTTGATAATTAACATTTCAAACCATGAATTGGTCTTTCAGCGTGTCTAGTTGTAATAAACGTTTACTTCAGAAAAGAATTGTTTGTCTGAATTTAGTACACATATGGTATATTTTTTCCCACTCGCACGTTTGTGTTAAAAGCCGTAAAAGAGCCAGGGATTTTTTTTTTTTTTTTTTTTTTTTTTTTTTGGGGGGGGGGGGGGTGGGTGGGTGAGCGCTAATAAAAGCCTTCTAGACTGTGAGTCAATGGGTTAGTGCATCACAAATCGCTTTCAATACTAACATTTCCCCAACGCATACTCCATGCGAAATAGTTGAATCTCGAAGAGATCTTTGATTTTCTGTACCAATGGCATTTTTATTCTCATTGCATGCATGCATACTTGAATGTGTATCATTCATTAAGGAGAATTCACTGTTTTATTTTTCAGTACACAGGATGGTATGATGACCCTGGTGTTGATGGGATTGAGGGTTCAATCACCAAGATGCTAACAGCTGATCCAGAGTTTGGTAATTATAAACAAATCACAGACAAATACTGCAATGTTCCAGTAATCACCCCTGCCCTCCCTTCTCCCCCCTCCCAATGTAGCAACCCTCGAGTCAAAAGTATTGATCAAATTTCATGGTTGTTCGCAAATGTTATTGTAATCAAAATTCTCATAACCTTTACTGTTATGTGGTATTGATAGTGGGGAGAAATCTGTTGTTAGTCACCCTTGGGACTTGAACGGTTATATAAGGGAAAAATCTATTTATTTAATATTATATCATTACTTTCATACTCCAGAAATTACATATAATAATTATATGTTAACAGGGGTTCATAGAGTAGTCTAGATAAGCAGCAATGGCAATATTAATAATTAATAAACCCAATTAAATAAGAAGTCATTTTGTTTTAATTAGCTAAACTTAAGGTTACATACTACAATTTGTTGTTGAGTAATATTAAGTCTGTCCTTCCATCACTTGCATTTTTATTTTTTATTATTAGAACTTAAATAATTATTGTACTCTGCGAAATTACAAGAAAACCAACCGGTTACAGCTGACTAATTTACCAACTGCAGCTTGTACAAGTACTTAATATTACCATGATTAGATTTTAGACAAAAAAAAAATTAAACTGTCAGCTGTGAAATAGACATTCTCCTAATCATTCTCTTTTTTTTTCATTATAGACTGTTTACAATACAAAACAAAACAAAAAAAAAATCAAACGAAAGATCAAACAAAGTGAATGCAAGTGCAAAACAGGGGGGAATGGTTTATGCCTGCTCAGTTGTGCACTTAAGTCTAGTGCCCTCTGAATTATTTTCCCATGTTTAACAGTCAAAGGAAAATATGAGAAAATAGAGGACTGTGAACAATGTATATAGACATTATTTTTTATGAGTGTGTAAACAATTAGCCTCAGTATTGTGTTTTGCACATAATTTGATAGACATATCTTTTCAAATGACATGAGTATTTTTTTTCTTAGTAATGGGTCATGCGATATTTTGCGGTTTGGAGCTGATATCTTCTGGCAAAGGGATTCACGTAGATCAAGAGCTCAAGAATAACATGCAAGCACTGGATACATTAGCAGCTAAAAGCAACATTACAAATCGAGAGAAACTCCATGTCAAGGCTGTGAAAGAGTGGGCTGAAGGGTAAACACTTTAATACTGTCATATAATGTAGTTTAATTTATTTACAAGTACAATAAAATCAATTGTGTGGCTCTGAACAAGTCCCTGATTGTCATTTAACAGACATATTCAAGGATGAGTTATTTAATATTAAGAGTATGAAGTTTCAACTGCACCTGTAGATGTTTTATCTGTGGCAAACATTCTCATCCCCAGAGGCTGTGTTCCTTCTGGTCTGCGCCAGGGATCGAGACCTGGCGCAAGTCCAGAATTGTGGAAGTCACAGACTCATTGTCAAATCTGACAAATCTGATTGGGTGAAAAATGCAAACTTAAGCGAGTAGTCTATACATGGTCGGAAATTGGGACTGGCCAGAGGTCTTGATCCCTGGTGCAGACCATCTGAAGGATCACCACCTCTGGGGATGAGAATGTTCAGCACAGAGAAAATATCTACAGACCGGTGTGCAGCTTTTCATGGACTTTTTTCAGTAGCTGGTTTCTCTGACTTAGAGTGATTTAGCTGATGCTTTTCACTTCCTGGTGGCTCCCTTCATCTTTTGTTGCCAGTTTCTGACCCTGCCTTGGTGGTTCGTAATTCCTGCCTCCTGAGGCTATTTCTAATTGCAAACTGTTGCACACTGTTGTGAAGTTCCACCCGAATACAGTGAGCTCAGCCTGCACTGATGAGCCTGCATTTTGGACCACTTGATCAGCTTCCTGACATGTACATGTACTTGTAACCTCCAAGCATTCCTCTACATCGTATTTTGTAATTACAGCCTTTTCCATATTTAGAAATACTGCACAAGCATGTCTCACCTGGGAGGACATCCTGATGGAGAACCCAACTGATATGTTTGCGTTGAAAATGGCGCATGACTCGTACTTCTACCTTGGCTACCAGCCTCAGATCAGAGATTCTATTGCTCGTGTGCTTCCACGATGGAGGGAAGACATACCACTATATGGGTGAGACATGTAGTTAACTGATTAACTGATTACCAGTTACTGACAATGTGTGGTTCCAGAAAATATCCATACCCCCCCCCCCCTCCCCCCACAGAAGGGATTGGAAATTCCGGGGCGGAGGGGGGGTCTCAAAGACCCAAAAATTTAAAGCAATGTATGGAGCTAAATTGGAATTTCTGGAGGGGTGGGGGGGGGGGGGTCGTAGGGCAAATCCCTTCCGTGGGGGGTATGGATATTTTCTGGAACCACACAATGCAATTTCTTTTTACAATTACATCAATGCACAGCGTCAATTTAATTTGTACCGTAAATGACACGGTTTGCATGTGTCATGGAAAACCTGGTCTACTGTTTCTGTCATGGAATGTAAGAATTTCATTCTTGAAGGCCTGGAAAGTTGATTGTACAAAATAAATCAGGCAGTGGTCCCTTTTTAGAAGAAAAAAAGATAAAAACGTACCTGGCATTCAAGGATTACGGATTAAATTTCAGACAAATTTAGGTCATGGAAGACTTTAAAAAGTCATTGAAAAGGTCATGGAAAGTCATGAATGGAAGCATGACCCCCCAGCAGTAAATTTCAAGCAAGTGCGTAGTGCCAAAAGAGGTGGTGCAGCAGCTACAGTTGTAAGGTCTCACATGATGAATGGCTTGAAACCCTTCAAGAGAACAAACAGCAAAAACATGCCTGTAGCCACCAAAACAATCGCAACTGCTACACTAGAGGGCCAATTCACAGGATCAGATTTTTCTTTGTCCCATGCTCGTAGCATGATGAATTTGCCATCTTTTTCAAAACGCGTACATTTTACATGTGCATGTGTTGTAAGGCAATGTATTATTTTTATTTTCTGTTAACTTAAGATATCTTCAGGGAATGTATGCATTTGGCTTGGTAGAAACAGGATTTTATAGAGAGGCAGAGAAGTGTGCACTGAAGGTAGGTGTTTACACCCTTTCAATTATAAATGTTCAAAGTCTTATTTTATTAAGTACACTTGCATTTATTATAGCGCATGCTCAAGATGGCTAAAAGCAGGGGCAGATCTAGGGGGATGGCGCGGAGGGTGCACCCCCCCCCCCCCCTTCCCACACCCCCCGTCCTAGAGATGACCGGGCGGCTTTCTAATACAACTGGTATTCTGCAAAAAAAAAAAAAACTATGTGCTCTCCCTCCTACAAGCAAGAAAAATCCTGGATCCACCCCTAAAAAAGGGCAAATACAATGGAATCAACTAATCATAATGATTTATTGTAGGCCAAATATTTTGTAAGTATTGGACAAACTAAGTTTCTACAGATCTGTTTTCAGTTATAAAATGTAATAAAGCTTGCTAATGACTTACCGGGAGAGTATTGGCCCTGACCGCTGACCTAATAGTTAGTGTGTTGGACCCCGGATTGATTACTCTGGGTTTAAACACTGGTTGGGGTCACCAGCGGTGTGCTCTCGGGCGAGACACTTAATTACCAAAATGTTTTTTACGGGATACTCTTCCCCGAGGTCAAAACGCTTACCCTTTCAAATACCATTTTTAACATAAACGGTAACCCTTTCATATTCGTTCAGTAAAAAATGGAAACTCCTTTCACAAAATTGCAGTAGGGATGATGCCTCTCGTTTCTAAGATTTTCATCTCAATTAAATCAACAGTTTTGGTGGGTCTGTACGCGATTTAATTTTTGGAAGGCCCTTTTTTGAAACTAATAAATGACAGTCTTTCCTACCCTTTTAAACTCGTGAAATATACCTCCAGCTTATAAAAGGCACCCTTCCAGACAGAACTTCTGCGTATAGTCGACTACTGGTAATGAAACTACGTGTAAATTTATAGTTGATGGTAATTTTGGAGGGGAAAAAGAGGGAAAAGTGCAGGGGGGGGGGGGGGGGGGCCTCCCTGTTTCTTTCCCTTTTTTGCTCTCGCCCCGTTATTCGCGTGACCAGAATCTTCGCTCGCACGCGACACATGGCACTTCGCTCGCACGGGAACGCTTGCTACGCATGCTAAATGGCACTAGTTTGCATGCGGCTAGCTTCGCCCCGATTTACTTGCGATTTGCTTTTATTTGTTGGTTAGGGCAACGTATAGTAACCAACAAATATTAAGCTTACCCCAATAGCAAATCCAGGTGAAGCTAACCGTGAGCAAACTAGTGTCATTCCGCCATTCCGACGTTCGGCATTTGGCGTTCTGCGTTCGGCATCCGGCAAATTACTGTTGCCGTTTTCATCTTTCTCAGCCGTAGCCATCAGCTTTTATTTCCCCTTGATTATTGCTTCTTTGGTGTTTGTCTATCTGTAAATTTGTTTTTAGAGGTTTCCTTCAAGTCAAGAATGATTTTGGACAACAAAAATCAAGCCATAATGACCCTCCAAAAGTGACGCCCCGAAAACATAAAATACTCTTAAAAAGTCCTTTTTTTTACTAAACGTCTTGTTGGTAAATCGTGTTCTTTTTCAGGGTCTAGAATTGAATCCCAAAGATTGCTGGAGCACTCATGCGGAGGCTCATGTTATAGAGATGGAGGGACGCCAGGACGATGGAATATCATTTCTAAGCAAAACTATCAATGATTGGACGGTAGGTGAAATTGGGTTCATAATTTTGGAAGAATGATTTCAGTGATCAAGTGTAACAAAGCTATACCTCTACTTCTTACTGTCTTGCCGGACATGCGTGTCTTCCTAAAAAGCTTTGGAAACTGCCCAGTCGTTATTGTTATTGTTGCAGTGTCAGTGATTTGTTCCGCAAAAGTGGGTCAAAACCCAGTAATTCAAGACTGGAAAAAATGTGATATATAAATCCTGTTGTCACACACTTAATTTCGCATAACCTTGGTGCCAGACATTAACGCGGCTTCACCACTCAGACACAGCGTAAGGGGATGTTTTGGTACCACGCTTCGAGATATCATTCAAAGTAGCGAGAAAATGTAAAATGTTGTGTTTATTACACTTTCTAGATGGGAGCTATGCTGGCCTGTCACAACTACTGGCACTGGGCGCTATATCACATTGAAAAGGTACAATTCATATAATGTTGCTCATGTTGTCGCGTTTACAGTGATGTAGGGTATCCAATATTTGTTCAGGTAAATGGTCCTTGGCATTGATGGAAGTGGGTTCTTCAACCGCCGGGAGGCCTTTGTATAATATTATATTATTTTTTACAAAGGCGTAGGAGAGGGGTGAGAGTAAATTTGGACTGGCGTTTCCAAGGAGGGGCATTTTCATTGTACTCAACACTCACATTGATGCCATAGGAGCGAAAAATGTTTCTCTTTTTTGCTCTAAATCTATTGTAGAACGAGGTTTAATTTGCATCTTGAACTGCTATTGTACTACCTTCAGACTGAAAAACATCACGATTTTTGTCTTTGCTATGCTTACTTCTGCCACAAATGACAAGTAATGCTTATGAAAGAAGTCGTTATAACAGATGAACTGTGGGAAGAGTTTGAAGTAAACGAATGGTGAACGTAATAAATTATTGTGCTTGCAATAATGCAATTGCAAAGAAGGCTAAATAAAATAAGGGTTTTTGATATACGCTTTGCCATTAGCGATATACGTATTCATTGATTGTTTGAGTTTTAATTCATCCGATCTAAAGATTTAAAATTCAATAAATTTTCGGTGGCCTCTGTCCACATTCATTACAGTGAAACGAATGCTCGTTGTTAATCTCTTCGTTCGTTTCTTATTTCCCTTTTTTTTTCACTGTGAAGTCATAGTTACTGCTGTTTTTTCCTTGTTAAATTTTCATGCTTTCCTTGTTCAAATCGCTAATCAAATTCCATGGATCGGAGCGGCCATGGTAAAATTATTATTTTTTTTTTTTTCAGGGGGAGCACCAAGCTGCATTGGACATTTATGATGAGGAGGTACAGCCTAAATCTTTATTGCTCTTTATTTTCTGCCGAGTGCTTGTAATTTATCTTCAATTGTGCACGTTTTGGCAAATATCCGATGAATCACAGCAGGGTTCGCACAGTCTTGAAAAGTCCTTGAATTTTAGGGGAAGTCCTTGAAAGTCCTTGAATTCCATTTTTCCTTGAAAAGTCCTTGAATTTCTGTGTAAGTCCTTGAAAAGTCCTTGAATTTTCTTCAACTTTAAAAATAGTGGCGTCGAAACCAAATTGCTTTGCATAGACTATGGTATTCTTTTCCTGTGTAAAGCACCTTCAAACTCTAAAACACGAGTGTAAAAGCAGCCAATAACGAGAAAAGACAACAATGTAGAGAAGGAGATGGAGCAAACACATTTATAGCATTTAAATACCATCAAGAATGTAGAGAAGGAGATGGAACAATCACATTTATAGCATTTAAATACCTTCAAGAATGTAGAGAAGGAGATGGAGCAAACACATTTACAGCATTTATATACCATCTGTTAAATTACCCCCCTGGTAGGGGGTCCTTGAAAATTCAATTTGGTCCTTGAATAGTCCTTGAAAAGTCCTGGAAAAATGGTTACGATTTTTTGTACGAACCCTGCACAGGTCTCGAAGAGCTGCATATTCCAAAAGTAGCCAGGTAAACCAAAACGTTCACAAACAATCACGGGTATCCCGAAGCTTGTCCCGACTGAAGGGCCTTATGTAGCCCGCAAACTAAAGACACTTCATTTTGCGTGAAACGCCTCGTCTGTATCCGCCAGCGCTCGTTTTATTCTCGGCTGCGTCAGTCGGAACCAACAGGCAGGGAAAATCGCCAGTCTCAATCTCGTGCCCGAGAATTTACTGAGCCCGCGATTTTCGGTGGGGGATGTTGCTAAGCAATATGACGTATCTCGGTGACGACAAGCTGACGTGGCAACTTTCCACTGGATAAAATGATTAACGAGGATTATACGAAAAACTGCAGTTGTTATCCCGACTAATATGCAGCGAGGTATCTGTAATGTCATAGCCTAGCTTTTTATTCTGACATGGTTATATTAAAAGACTATTTTCCAGTAATATAACCGTTACTCTTTTTTTTTCCGTTGTTACAAGGTTGGAAAGCGCTGCCATTCTGGAGCCATGCTAGATTTAGTTGATGCTTCATCGCTTCTTTACAGACTCCAAATGGAAGGTTGGCTTCAATGAAACAATTCTTGTTTAATGTTCTTTCGATGACATTTCACCATTGGGCATATTTTATGTCGATGATAAACGTAATGCGTAGTGATCCATCAACAGATAATCGGCAAGGAAGAAAGTATTCTTCTCCTGTGTTTAGACCACCTCCCCCAAAAATGTATTTTTACCCTCTTCACAGTGATTGTACGTGCACCACGAGGCGTGTTTGGCTCATCACGTGAGTTGTTTCATGTGGTAAAACATGTCTGCTAACGTCAGCATGGCTAGCATTTGGGAGCTGAACTGAAAAAGTTTATTTAGGTACCTGAAATGGGGACAATCCGTTTTAACAGCAGTGATGACAGTTTAAGACTCTCGGTTTTTACTGATGAGACGAGAAAAAAAAAATGAAAAAAATGTATGTGCATGTTATTGGGGGTAAAACTTGACCAGTCTTCGTCGGTCGTGCTTACTGTATGCTACGTTATACCGAATCACGTGATGTAAAAAAAAAAGCTGATCATGTGGTACAACCAAACGTACCATGTGGTGCATTCTTAATCAAGTCAAGAGGGTGAAGAAAACATCTTGGTGACCGCGGTCTACTGGGGAAAGTAGTAAGACTTGCTTGGAAACATTCTACTTTAAAAATCGTATCGTAGCAATTTTCGAAAGCTACAATGGCCAGACATGAAAATTTTCTGATTTTCCAGCAACCATATTTTAATTGTACAAATGAAATAAAGGAGTGTCTGCCCCTAGTGGTATGTACATCGGCTACACAGTGAAGTGGCGAAAGTACTAGCAACCCATTTTTGCTCTCAAAACCGATATCGGAGCTACAGGAATTCGTAGTCGGTTTGCCAGTTATCTGTTGTAACTAACATGTAATGACGTTTTTTAATCGTTAGGTGTTGATGTCGGAAGTCGATGGAAAGATCTGTATCACCTATGGGAGTCACACACGGACGATCGTATTTTGGTACGTTGTTTTATTTCACCTCTCATGTACTTCTTTTTGCCTTGTCATCGTTGCCAACTTTCCATATATATTTTTTTTTCAGGTTTTTAATGACGTGCACATGCTAATGTGTACGTTAGGAGCAAGGAATGAAGATGCTACATTAAAACTCATGGCGTCACTAAGAGACTACGTCAGGTATAGCCGACAGTAACGGAGTTTTAGTTTTCATTGTCTTACAGTGAGCTTTTAGCAAGCGTAGAATAGCATTTTAGAGAACAATTATCATTTAAAGAGGTTAGTGCGCTTAGACGGTCGAACGGTCCGGGTTCGAGCCCTGACCTGGGCATTGCGTTGTGTTCTTGGGCAAGACACTTTACTCTCATAGTGCCTCTCTCCACCCAGGTGTATAAATGGGTACCCCTGCGATGGACTAGCATCCCATCCAGGGGGGAGTAGAAATATCATGCTATGGAAACCGGGATAAGCTACAGCCTGATAGACCACTACGCTCGCATGCGGACTTTAACTTTACCTTCATCATGTAAAGAAGCGCATTGCTACACATACAGGTCCATCAGACAATGTTTCAGCTCTCGTAAGCTTGTAGTTTCTACTGCTCCTCTAGTTTAACAGTTGTTATTGTTTTTTTGGGTCTAGGGGCACTGTTTCCGTTGTTTGGTCTGTTGTTCTCTCGAAGGGTAGCGAGGCATTCATGTAAGGCCTTGCAAGAGCTACTACCTGACCCATTTTTTTCTGACATACGAAATGATCTCCCAATACAACAGCCCCCGTGTAAGAACACACGAAAGTAACTTTGAAGTTACTGGTCGCCGATTGGGCAGAACAATACAAAGGATTTTTTCTCCTCAATTAAGGGGCAGCATTCGGAAACCGTTTGGTCTGGAGAGACTCGTTTCCCAGGGCCTCTTTCTCTCCTGATTACTATGTTTCGCCCTGACTAACTGCACCTTGGCCCCGGGGATGCCTATAAACAAGAAGTTGCTAAGAATGTTCTTATTAAACATTAGCAAGTTAAATTAATTTTGTCAATGATACATGTATATTTTGGTTTCATGAGATTTTGAAGCGACGACTAAGTGCAGTTAGATGGTAGATAGCTTGTTGCGTTTTATTAGTTGGATCTGAAGTACTAGCCACGTTATTCCAATTATGAGTGTGTGATTCTCTAGGGATGGTTCAGGAACTAACTGTGACGTGTCCAGAGAGGTTGGCTTGGCCATCTGTGAAGCATTTGAACAAGCTGACAAGGTAAAAGGAATTCTTTCGGTCCTAAGTTGCAAATGTCAACCTAAATAAGCTACTCTGAAATTTATTTGTTCAGCCTTGTTACCGCTATTAGAAATTGTGTTTGTATCTTTTATCATTATTTAAAGCCTAAACTGGCTTTTTATATTTTATTGTTATCAGCGTTATTATGATCAGTTAAAAGTATTTCCTGCTATAGACCTTAACTAAGCAGACTTATTTTAAGCCTAGAATGATTACTGTATTTTAAATAGCGTTACCTGGAAATGAGTTAAAAAGGCAGTCTCATCAAGATTTAGTGGTACTTCAAAATCCAATGAAGGTGTTGCTATTAATTCGAAATCCACTAATAGTTGCCTGACCATGCTAAAATGCATTGTGCTAGTCACGAAAGTTATTTAAAACTGGTGGCTGCGGACGGGTAGGAAAGAGGTGGCCCAAAACGTGAATACTTCTTGCTGACGTTTTCAAGTTTGACGGTGTTACTTGGAGGAAAATCACTAAAAAAGGCATTAATTGTGGTTTGTTCACATCTTAGAGAGTGAATTTATTCCTTTTTTGTCGTTTAAAGGTTATTTTGTTGATCAGTGAGTGCACCTTCATAATTCTAGCATAGTTTACACAAAAACAGTTATAAACGTTTTCTAGTAAGGGGAACGTTCTAGAAATTTTTATCTTCATCCCGTTACCTACTTGGCAACGCATTGGTATGGTGAGGAGAATATTAATGTTGATCATTCTTGGGAGTCGAAGGGTTTGCCATAAGTTATTGACTCAAATATTACCATACCTTGTTTAAAACACTTCCTAAAATAATACGTATTTTATTACAGGGACATTTTGACAACGCCGTGGAAATCTTGAAGCCTCTCCGTTACAAAATCGTCAAAATCGGAGGCAGCAACGCACAGGTATGCAAAATCGTAAAAAATTCAATGTTTTGTATCATTAAAGTGTGATTTTTTTTTGTATGTGTGACCTTATATTTGTTCCTTTTTGTCCTTCATACAGCGAGACGTCTTCAACTTATTTCTAATTTACGCAGCTCTAAATTCTACGAGAAAACAGCATCACCAGCTGGTTAGGTAAAGTCACACTTTTGAGTGAAATGTTCGACTTCCGCAGATGAATTTTTTATGATATTATTACGAATTTATTTCTTTTTTTCATTTTTACAGGAGCTTATTAACTGAGAGAAAAGCAATGAAAGAAAACGCGCCTATGACGGATCGACTCATGGCGAAGGCGTTGGCTGTACACGTTGAGTAACATCAACGTCAAACTCCAGTTATTGACTCGTGGACACTGAATATTTAAGGCACCAAGATAAAATTGAATTACGAAATACAATTCACACTATTCACACTATTCGGCTAAATAGCAGGCGTCATTTAACGACTTGCTGAAGACAACCAATAGTCTGGTTCTATTTAAGGCATCGATTATTATTAATTTTTTTTTATTCTATGAAAAACACATACCACATGCAACAAAAGAATATTTGCAAAAATACAACAAAAGAAATTTACAAAAAAATAAGTAAATAAATTAAAAAAATAGTACTAGTTCACATAAATAGTTCACATAAATTATACTACATTTCTGTTTATCGTTTATCTGCTTATATAATTAAATCATTACTACCTACTTACATTTAGTTACTTTCTACATCATCGATTATGTAATTCTTTGTTCGCACCATAAAATATTGCACATTGTTGGCAATGTTTAATTAATATTGTAATCACCCAGGCACTACCTCTCTGGAACCTGTATTTTCATTCGCCCCCTGTAAACACTACCTCTATTGTTATTCAGGGCTAGGGACATTGTTATGACCTGTTATCTATTGTTTTTAAGAATCAATCAAGTAGCTCGTTCTGAGAGATATTAAGCGACCCGTATTTACACGTGAGTTACACAAATGTAGGTAGAAAACAATAAATTGTAAAGAAAACTGATGTTGTAAACAACTGTGAAGCACTTTAATGTGGGTGGAAAAAAGGAATCATCATGAAAATAATAAAAAAAAATGATGGTGAATTTTAAGTTCGGAAGTGAAATATGAAATATTCATCGTGTCATGAGCGTGGGACAATGAAAAAATCTGAGTCCCCGACGGCAATCGAACGCTATCCTCCCATACACCGGGCGAGTGTTCTATCCACTGAGCTACGAGAACTCATGGTGAGTAAGGCCATTTACTAGGTTGATATGTGAAACGCGTCCTGTATACTGCTAAGACCGGCAGTGTCAATAGCGTAGTCTATAGTGTGCTATGGTGACAAAGAAGTAGGTTCCAGTCCCCCAGTGGATTTCTGATTTTAGAGTATACATCACCGCGGTCAAACGTCTGACGCTGTTTTTGTTTTCTTATTTCGAGAGAAATCATTCACGTTAACGTGGAAGCGTCAGTTAGGATCAAAGTTAGGATATGTAAAAAAGCTGCTGAGGGTGAATATATTTTCAGTTCTCTCAAACGAGATTCTTAACTTTTAAAATGCTCCGCACCCGAACAAATTAAAATAGCTTTGACAATGGCGCCGACAGTCTGCATTTCGCCGTTCAAACACTTAGAACTTTTTTTAGTAAAGTTCCAAAAAATTAAGTAAATCAGGAGAATACTTTTTAAGTATCAACTTTGAAAAGTAAAAATGAAAACCTTATTTTTGAAGTAGTTGTCTTGTTTTTAACGTTTTACCGCGGTGAAGGGATATAATAGCTGTAGATTGTCGTTCGCTGTCTTGAGCTTGCTCAAAGACTAGGGACAAGACTGCATACAACTGAATCGTAAATTTTGGTCATCGAGTAGTCTTGTTCTTAAAGGAACTGTGGAAAGGATTTTATCTAAATTTAGGCATAGGACAGTAGCCACCAAATTGGGTAAAATCTAAAAGTAACTGCATTAAACATTGAAGGAACATTTGAAAAACATCGCAAATACAAAAGAAGGTACGGATGGACAAAAATTGAGGGAGATTGAAACGGATTGCGATGTGGGTTTTTGAAATACTGTTGGGCTGAACAGTTTTCAAAGTTAATCTCCTTTGCTTGAAACTGTTAACTAAAATGCCTGGATTAGATCCATTAAAGTATTATTTTTTGCTAACATTACACAAGTTTCGTAGCGATTAATTGGCAAAACTTAATAAAATGTACTTAACTCAGCCACGATCTTAAGACTGGGTCTATACCGTGGTTACACTTGGTTTGAGTGACAACCAATTCAGCCTTTTAAACGAAAATAAAAGGGAGCGCGCCCGCAGTCTTTACGATCCAGCCCTTTCCTTGACTATGTATATTTTGTTCCAGGCGCCGCTTTAGGCGGAAGGGGTTGGTCTAGAATGGTCCTTTATCGCCCCATCCCTCCGCGCCTACACTCAGTTTAATAACGCCTGGTGCAACTGGTATTGACTCTAATTAACTTGTTTACAAAATGTACAAAGGATTTTATGTGCTTTTTTGCGAACAAAAATGACTGCGAAATGATCGCAAGTACGTAAGATGCTTTGTATGGTTAAATGTGAATTTTCAAATGTTATCGGAATACGGAAAATACATCGTACGTCGAAATACATCCCATTGTACTTCGAAGAGTGAATGTGATGCCGACAAGAAGAGCGGCTTCAGCAACATCCGAAGCAACAGTAAACCATGTGCCGTGTGGTGAAATTTTATAGATGAGCGTTACAAAATCGAATGGTAACCTTTTGTCGTCTTACTGTTGAAAGTGACGCCAACGACATTCCGCTGCCGAAGAAGCTTCAATATGTTTCAATTTAATTAATTGAAGTCAACAAAAATATCAAAAGATGTTTCATATCGTGAAATATAACTACAGTCATGAAATTGCAAATTGCTTCATATTTGATTCAGATGGACATAAGTGAGGCCAAAACGAACGAAAGATACTTCACATGATGAAACTTCACTCCAACAAAGTTTACAATATTGCTCGCTGATGATTTCGAATAAAATCGAAAATACCATTGCCCACTCTAAACGGTTTTCGGCGTCAAAACCAAAACCAGGGCTGATCATGATCGATACAAAGCATCCTGAAGTTTATAACTATTTTATTTAGAACTAGCTGTCCTTCGGCGATGTCGAAGTGCGGTCACTCTTTCAATTGACTACTCTATAACCTATAACAGTATTTAGGGAATGCAGTAATTGTATTGAGTCTGTAAACCAAAAATTAAAAATTCATACAACGCCGAAAATTTTCAAAGCAATCCGTATGTCAACAGAGGGAAAATGTTGACTCGCTTGACAGTTATGTCAAAGATCGTAACGCAACATCAAAAATCTTTTTTGAATGTCTCGACAACAGGTAAGGACCCGAAGAGTTAAGACGGCAAAAACCCAGTGAAAGAAAATCATCAGTTGAACCCTGTGTATAATACAGTGATACAAATGAGTCAAAATGACGTCTTTCGTAACTTTACTGAGCTGAAACGAGTTGAAGTCACCCAAGCTCTTTGACAAGGTATTCAGATTTGTGACTGCGTTTTATGTGGAGAAGATTTTGCTCGCAGAGGGTAAGTTTGAAGTCGTTCTTGGTAAATACCGTATATGTAATTAAGCACAGTTAGTTGACAGAATCGTGACTCGGTTTTTCGGATGTTTAGTCGATTTTTATATATTTTAAACGCCAAAATATTTTTATGTAGCACTGAGTCGCTTCTAAAAAACAGTGGGAAAAATTTACTCTCTAGGATTACATCACGTTCAATGAATTTAAGTGTAATTATTATTCGTCCTAAATTCTTTTAGATGGAACACAACTGAAACCTTCGCTATAAATTAAATACGAATTTCGAGAATAAAAATAGTTTAAAACTACGAAAATACAGATTCGTTTAACAGCACGGAATGAAATACGCTGTATTTTGCCAACACAGTATAGCAACGACAGTTTTTAGTTCGTATATGGGCCGGGGGGAGGGGGTGGGGAAGGGATGTTATTAATTATCTTATCAATTGTTAAGGAAAATCGTCCCGGACACTCCTTTTCCTCATCCACCGTGATTACTAATTTCCACCTTAGTACTACATTGTTGCATTACATTTCAAAGACAGATGCTGTCGGAGATGCCTTGCAGGTCCTCCTCTCACCTCACCCCTCCACCCCCCCCCCCCCCCCCAACTGCCCCTAGAGTAAACATTTTTCTGTTCCCTTAAACAAGTTTTAACATGTAACGATGACGTGAGTTCTTATGTATCATCAAAGCACATTTTCCGTTCAGTTTAAGCAAGATGTCTTCCGAGCGCCATCTCCCGCTAAGGCCCTTGTTCTTAATTTTCTTCATGGTCGTTCTCGTAGCTCAAGCTAGTCAAGGTTTGTAACATTAACGTTTCCAATTTCTTTCCCTTGTCGCTGCTTTCTGTTTCCAAGGCGTAACTTCGAAAGGTCTGTAATTTATCTCAAGAAATTCATTCCTCAAGAAATATGAGTTAAATGTGTTAAGACCAACTTTAGAAGGGTGGCTAGACTAAAGATAGTGTTCAAAAGAGGTTTCTCTGGCAATTTTGAAGGCGCTTTACTCGTTTGTACAACGTGAAGTAAGATAACTGTTGACAGTTGTCATCTTACATGAACTTTTTTGTCTCTATTCCTAGCACTGAGTTTCAAGGCTGGAAAAGACAATGTGACCACCACCGCACCAGGACTGTTTGCTTGTAAGAAGATCTCCTTTCAATATCCCTTCTATGGCGGACAACAAGTTAAGGTTTTCGCCTCGGTGGGCCACACTCTCAAGAGTCTAACTCATCGTAATGGCGCCGCAATCTGGGTTGAGGATGTTACAGTAACTGGATTCACCGTGTGCATTGTTGAGTATGGAGAAGGATCAAATGGTACAACAGAAGTGAACTGGTTCGCGTTGCAAACATATCTCGCTGGAACTCAGCTAGGCGCTACCTCCTTAAACCCTTGGACTACTGGAACGAAGTGTAAAAGAATCGTATTTAAAAAGGTTAGAAGATGATAACATACTGATCGCTATGTTTTTGATGTTAGATAATTATTGCTAAGTACAGATTGAATGCGCAACAAACTGAGTCCAACAAGCTTAGAACTTATTTGCCAATATTGATTGAGAAACAAGAAAAAACGTGAAGCTGTGTAAGCAAGAGCAACGTAAATAATTTATTTATTTCTTTTCCTTTACTTCCCGCTTTGTTCTTTCAGTCTTCTTCTATTCTCTCTGTTGCTATTTTCCTTTTCCAATGCCTTTCTCTCATTTTCTTTTAACGGTCTTTTTTTTTCTCTCTCTTTCTCACAATCTGTTTTTTTTCCTTCTTTATTTATCTATTATTTATTTATTTATTTATTTATTTATTTATTCCTTTCTCTCTTCCCTTCTTTCTTTCTTTCTTTCTTTCTTTCTTTTTCCTTTTTATTTCTTCTTTGTTTATTTTTCTTTCCTTTCTTTCACTCATTCATTCATTTATTTATTTATTTATTTATTTATTTCCTTCCGTCCTTCATTATTTATTATTTAGTTCTTTCTTTCTTTATTCGTACAACATTTGCTTGTTTTTATTTTATGTTGTTTATATTTTTATGCATTTTATATATGTTTTTTTTATTATTTTTCTTTAAAAAATGGCAACAAAAATTTTTCAGCGTTTCAAGATTCCGCCAAGCATGTTTGTGACCGCCAGTCATCAATTTCCCAAGAGACCTCAGGATGCCATGGCCATCTGGGTTGAGAACTTGCACAAAGGCAGCTTTAAAATTTGTCTCAGAGAAACCAAGATTCTTGATGGAACACATAAAAAGTGAGTGAATTAAATTGTATTGTTCAATTTCTTCTAATACACAAAACCGAATTGGAAAGTAAATAGTTTCCTAACTTTTCTGAAAGCAGCTATATAGCTACTTCCATTAGGGAGCAACCCAAGGGTTGTTGTTCCAATAATACTTACAAAAATTTAGTAGTTAGTCCTGCGTCTGCCCTACAAGTTGGCCAAATGTTTCTTGATTATGACATTCGACTTTAAATCTTCCATCATGGATATATCTTAGGACGTCAGAACACGAAATAATAAAAATGCCAATACAATGAAAAAATGCATTCTTCCTGTAACATTGCTGAGTGAAAACTGATTAAAAAAAGTCGAAATTTGGCTAACCCTACCTGTCAAAATGCGGTTGCCATGACAATTTCAAAAATCATGAATACACGGATGGCGCATCAACATTTCCGCGATGGATGAGTGAACAGCTACTGAAAGGGTTAACACAATGGAGGAAGTCCTCCTTTCAAATTTTTGGAAAAAAAAACGAGAGGGAAGGGGTTGGCAACCATCCTACCGAGTTAAGTTCCCAGGGATAGGCGTCTCTCAAAGCATCTTTCTGGATGGCTGAGAAGCTTTGATCTGTGCCTGAGATTTGCGGGCAAAGTTTTGTCTACGCTATGCTATGTAGTATAGCACCAATAATTCCATCCATTCCCTCACTCGGTCTATCACTCTCTTGCTTATTGATTCACTCATTCTTGCAGAACTGGATGGCGTTTACCGATCTGAGGCTTGAAAACTTCACCTTGTCAAATAGTGTTGCATTTAACAACACTGGCTCACCATCTCTTGAAGATAACTACGCTTTCTGCCAAGTAAGACTTTCAAATTTTAACAACAAAGAGTAAACTATATATGTTTATGGATGACGTCTTTATAGCTTTAAAGGAGATTTTCAGAGAAAAATATTTTCACGGTAAACTTTCTTTCACTCTTGTGAGCAACATAATTTTACTTGGTTGAGATGCCTCAAAATATCTTTCCCTAGGCGTGCTGCCCCAGGAAAGCTGAGAATTCACTCATTCCAGTTCCAAAAAGGACACATTAGCATTTCCAGATTCCCACAAACTTTGACACAATCATCTAAATGAATATGAGAAGTAAAACTAAAAATGCGACTTTCTGCTGCCAAACGAACTGGATAACCTGAAAATTAACCATGTATCATTAGTCAACATTCTTACACAAATACTCTTTTTCAGACAATAAACTTTACAGATCCGTTTTTCGCTCCTCCTGTGGTGGTCGTGACGCCTAAGTACAGTTATAACAATAACTACTCTTTTTCGTCTCAATGTAATGCGATTACCGCCTGGATCGAGGTAAGCGATATATATGCAGTTCATGGGTGCACGAGACCCAGGTGTCATTAACCCTATTCAGCTAGACCGGGGGAGGCTTTTGAAGCCTGCGCTAACTTTGACGATATGTAGCTTCAAAATGATTACAGTTATAGCTACTAAACTTATCGAATTTTCGTAAAATTCTACTGGTAACTAGTTCCAAAAACATAAACTGACGTTTCCATAGCAACCGGTTTTTGACAGCTATATATTGCAAAATTATTAATTTAAAGACATTCGAAATGGCGGATTCAAGATGTCAACTATTTCAATATTAAACACGTCATAATGATGTTGTTTCTAATGACAACCAAAACCAAGAATCAGATCGACACGTTGCTGTTAAAGGGGCACTATCACGGCTGATCATAGAAATTTCTATTTTCTAATTTCCTCAGTATATTTCCAAATGCCACCAAATACATGAATAAATTTGATAAATAGATCCCACAAAACAGGATAGAACAGTTATTTTGAGGAAGAAGTACAGGATTGCAAGGATGGAAGTGGATTGCGATTGATTTTTGGACAGGATGTCCAGAATTCAAAGCTGCCATTCTGGTGAAATTTTGAACATTTTGTTAGTCACTGTTTCCTCTTAGTTGATATTTCTTTGCATTTACCACTGTAAGCCTTTTTTTCTTCCTATTGCAAGACAATTAAGTACAATTTATAGCAAGCTACAGCCCATTCTTATAAAATATGATATTTCAGCCGTGATAGTGCCCCTTTAAGAGTTTGTGTCAAGAGAGGACCATCCTCTCTTGTGTTTGTGGTTATACATTCAATTGTGGTGGAAATAGTAATACAATACAATTGCAGCCAATAAAATCAAACATGCAGACCATAGGATAAACGGTCTCAAAGTTGCATAGCCCTACCTCTGTCCCAAATCCCTGTTTCAACTCATGCCAAATTATGCTTTTTTAAGTAACGTTTACTGCAGTAGATCTTTTCTTCACAAACCTTAAATAAGGTGGAAGCAATTATTCTATGACAATAAAGACTTGCAAAGTGTATGGTCTTTGCAAGCTAGGTACCTATCACTTTTCCTTAATAGCATACATCTACAAAAGATACGAAGGTTTGCGTGAGAAACTATGACGGTAACGCCAAGAAGAAGGATATCATTACAGTCGATTACATGGTGATTGGAGGTAGGTCAAGACATCTCAGTAAACTTTACAGATAGGGAGGATCATAGGAAATCAAACTATACATTGTTGAATGGATGCCATGTTGGAATGCCCCAAGCCCTTGCATGAAAAACAAAGTTTATCAAATCAGATTTCTAAAACAAACAGATGGTGGTTCGAAAGCAAAGTATTTTACTTATTGTTACCCTCGTTCGTTTGCTTTAACATTGACAGACCTTTTTTGTTTTACTTTGAAATTTATCTAATAACACTGACTTTCATCGTCTCGACAACGAATAATCTGCACGGTTTTTTTTTTATACCAGACCTGGATCCCTGCCTGGAGGTGACATGTCATTATCATGGTCTGTGTAAGGCTTTTGGACCTCATGATGCTCGCTGTGTGTGCGTGGACAGTTGTCCATCTTATCATGAACCCGTCTGTTCATCAAATGGCACAACATACGACAATGAGTGCTTCTATAAACAAGAAATGTGTCTACATCAACTGAATTTCACCGTGCAACACCCTGGTAGCTGTGAAGGTGAGGAATACCTCTTTTGACACACCTTGCTTGTTACCAAACAAACAAAATGCGTTTTGTCGCTTTTGCTTGTCCGCTGTTTATGTAAAGAAGAAAAATTGAATTTTGCGAGTCAACACCCAATGTATCTGAGAATCGTACTAATTTTCTTTCAAAGGAGAAGATTTGTTTTAGTACCATGAAAAATGGTCTACATGTATATACCTTTTGTTCTTGTTTTGACCTTTTTAGGATTTCCTTTCCAACGAGGTCGCCGTCATATGCCACATATTCCATCACTGGGGTACTCTCATTGTGAAGTAATTGAATTCAAACCTTTTGTGTTCTATCCCGACAAACCCATTGAAGTGCAGATCACTGTCAATCATATCGATACCAGTGACAAGTCATACGTACATGATGCCGCTGTGTCGTGGGTTGAAAAGGTGAATTATGATAAATTTACTGCGTGTGTGATGGCGGCAGGCTTTAACGAGCGAAAGTACAATGCTAACGTGACAGTTGATTGGATGGCGTACCAAGGGGCTCCGGTTGGTGGTGTTACTGGAAAAGTGCGCATGTCACAGTGGTGGACTGGAACGACTTGTACAGCAGTGAACTTTCCCTCAGTAAGTGTCAGTTTACGTTGTTAGTTTGAGTCGATAATTGATTTATTAACTGGTGACCGACCCACCCACCCACCTACCCAAACGACAATCACACAGACTCTTGTACAAACACATTGCCCGAGACTTTTGAGGCCAACTTACTTTACATTTGTTTTCATGGTCGGTGAGGACACATAGAAAAATTGCTTCATATACTGATATCTTGGAACAGAGTTTGTAAAAAATAGATATGTTTTACTATTGTTTGAACTAGTATATTTGAAAATGTATTTAAATTCAACGACTTTATCTTTCTTTGTGTTCTTACCAGGGAAAGTTTAAAGTCAAGCCCGCTGTATTTGTGACTGCTGAGCATCACCATTCAGGACTAAAGCGTGACGCTGCCAGTGTGTGGATTGAGGATGTCACGCCATCTTCCTGCAAAGTTTGTCTGAGAGAATTACAGAACTACGCAGGATCTCACCAAGACATTTCTGTTGTAAGTGTGTAAAACATATGAGCAATCTTGACGAACTGTGGTGTTATTGTTAAGAACTCCTTCACTGGCATTTCTGCCCATCCTGTTACAAAAATTTGATGTTTGAACCCGCTAACATTTTTTTTTATTAGAATTGGTTGGCGTTCACTTATCTTCACAAGCCTCCTTTCTCAGAACATAACTCGATCTACTTTGTGAACAGTAAACCTCCTCTTGGGGATCACAATAACGCCTTCTGCAAGGTTAGTCCTTAGTTAAAACCTAGTTGTAAAACATTATTTGGTGAATTTACACGTATTTCTACTATATCACGCGTTATTACGCTCTAGAGTGTGAAGTCAGCTCAAGTCGTAACAAGCACAGCCTTTCCAGTCAATCAAGAAGTGTGAATCTGACTTTCTGTTTAAAATTTATCGTATGCCAGTTGATGGAATTTATCTGCGGAAAACTGCTATATACAGCTGGTTATGAATTTAATCAAATCTGAATTGAGAAAATTTATGATAAACTATATATTTAATGGCTGATAGACGTCGTGCAGCTAAGACAATCAGATAACAACCTAGATCACTCCTAGGGAAGTAGCTACTGTAACTAATGTAACTCAATGATGTCGTCGATAAATGAAATGCGCGTTTGAGTGGACAAAGTTCTATCTGCTAGAATATCTTTTTTTTTTTGCTTCTCTCTAAAGGACGTTAACTTCGCGAATTTTTACAACGGAACCCCATACGTGTTTGTTTCTGCTGACCATTCGTCTAAAGGAGGAAATCTCAGTCCAGTTCATAATGGAATAACGGCTTGGGTAGAGGTAGGATAAATAACTTTGTTTTTCGCCGATAATTCCAAACTTGACTATAACACACTTGTTTATGCAGTCAGGCTATTTTTAATCCCTTGTTAAATCTTTTCATTACAGTATATCAACAAAACCGGTTTCAGTGTATGTTTCAAAGAATTATTTGAGGCAAAATACGACCCCCTCTCCATTACTTACACAGTATTGTCAGGTAAGAGTTTAATTATACGAGCAACTGATTTGGCAATTTTATTTATTCAAATAAATAAGAGTAAATTAAATGAAGCCTATTTTTTAATTTATGAATAACTGTAATCACCAAATAAAAAAAAAGATAAAAGAATCAACAGGCATTACTTTGATGAAACAATTATTTCATTGATTGAAAAGAGGCTGGTGGAATGACTGTGGGTGGAGTGCTTGAGGTCAAAATCACCTTTTTTTCACCGAAAATATAATAGTTTATTCGAGTGACGGCTACAGAATCATGATTTGGATAAATAACGGATAATTATTATGAAAAATAACGCCTGGCTCACTGCTATTTACGACATCCTTTCTCACGAGGACAGACAGTCATTTTTTCATTTCACGGCAAAAATAATCAACGTTTTCAGGCTCAGTTAATCCACAGCTATTGAATTTTCCTTTTCCATCCTTACAAGTGCTATGATCTTTTGCTAGTTAAGATTAACCACATTTTCTCCTTACATATACAGAGATATGTCAGCCTGGATGGGGTTATTTCAATGGCTATTGCTACTTCACAAGCTCTGTGTGCGCTTCATGGCTGGCTGCAGTGTCAAATTGTTCAACGATGGGCTCTCATCTGGTGACCGTGCACAATCAAGAAGAAAACGTTTACATTCAGCACCGCCGTAATGGAGAGAGATCGTGGATAGGGCTGAATGATCGCAGCGTGGAAGGGTCATTTGTGTGGACAAACAGGGAAATAAGTAGCTTTAGGTACTGGGCGCCAAAGCAACCAAACAATCTGAAAAACCAAGACTGCGTACATACTCTTGGCGCCAACGGAGGGTACACTTGGAATGACGTGTCATGCAATAACTGCCACAACTTTACTTGTTTTAAAGGTCAAATAATTTAAAATTTGTATTTAATGAACTTCCTATTATGATCACTTCATTGGACATTGTAGCGTATGTTGCGGTTCAAAACAGAGACCACTTTTAGCCTGCTATTTTAACCAACCAGAAACAAGAAAATTGCAAAGCCAGCCAATCAGAACTGGACATAAACCATTCAACTGTTCACGCCGCTTAATTCTTGCTCAGAGGCTGGTAGCTCTTCAATCTTCAATCTTTGAATCGAGGCGCTGTTACCTGCAACTGGAATCTGTTTTTGACAAAATGGCTAAAAATCCAACCGAGGAAGCAAATTCTTAGTCTTTTCAGCTAGATGAGGAGGAACTGCAGAATGAGGAAGGAAAATCCAGGCGGCAAAGTGAATGTAAATCTGTCCTCGTCGAGCGAAACTCGCTTAGTTAAGGAAATTGGGCCAAACTGCCTGAAAACTGCCAGTTAAGTTAACTGCGCAATTTTATTTTACAAGTAACCAGTTTTTACACCTCCAAATTACTATTTCATTCCTGTCAATAACTCCGTAATTTTCTTTCCTTGAAGCAAAGATCATTTTGCGCTATTCAGTTTGCATTTTTTTCATTGCTAAGTTCTGTAAGCAATTTAAAGCCTAGTTTTTAATCATAAATATTCGCCGATTTGACGCTGTCAAATCAAGATATATATGTCGCTTACTGTCTTTGATTCCTTTTCTAAATGTCCTCTGGAGTGCTTATAATAGTAATACAGTTCAGGTGCTTGGGCGTAAATATATAGCCTGCGGCTTGGGCTAAAACGAGCCTGAGTCTAGCCAAAATACTTCAATATCTTTTAACAGTGTTAGCTGTTTCAAGCTTTAGATCACTTTTAACACTGACGGAAAGCCAAAGGCGTGCTAATGAAAAATTTAAAGAAACTGAATTAACTTAATTTTGCTCGTGGTAAGAGTGATTAGTATTTGCCTAAACTACTGTAGTGTTGAGTGTGTCATTTTTTAGACATTCTTCTTCATATTCAGTGATCCTCATGAAAACCAGCGGGTTGTTTCTTTTTCTTTCTAGCTTAGTTTAATTTATACGTAAATTTTCTCGGAAAAATTAGCATACAAATTAGAATTTTCCCGGATAAGTTGAATGAGTTTGCATTTTGGAACATGGAAAATATAGATGGAAATTTGCTGGCTGGACTATCGTGAAATGTACACTGTTATTCTTGCTGTTTTAAGTTCTTATAATAAGGGAAATCAGTTTACATGTAAGTGATGTGTAAGACAAACTAACTAACACACGTTTTTCTTTTCAGCTATAGACGAGTGCGCTACTAACCACCACAGCTGTGATGTTAACGCCATCTGTCACAATATTGTGGGATCATACAACTGTACTTGCAAAGCTGGTTTCTATGGAAACGGACGAAAATGCTTTGGTAACTCACAAACCTTTAAATTTTATCATTTTAACAAAATCTGTATTCATACCGGTAACCATTGTAAGCGTTACGATCGATTGTATTCGACACCCTAAGGTCATAACGTGCATCTATTTAACCCGTGAAAGAACATCAAGCAATCAGTGCGTAATAGTCAAAACTATTTTAGAAAGAATAACAATTATGTTCAATCCGGAACAATTAATTGAAGCTTTAGGTGCCACATGGAGTGCTTGTTTGAATCGGCACACATCATCTTAAAGATCCCCCGCCTTTTGGTTTCCTTTGATCACCTTAATTAATGACTTTTAATTGATTGATCCATCAATTAATCTTTCTTGGAAATGAGAATGCGTTACGTGGTACACCAGACTATCGACTTCATGTCTGAAAAGCATACTTGTTTGTCTTAAAGTATCGTCAAATCCAGCAATATAAAAAATGCTCAAATAATTTAAAGAAAAAATCAAAAACATTGATTTGAAACTGTCTTAAACCGATTTTTTTTTTTTTAGATATAGACGAATGCAAAACCGACTCCTACAGCTGTGATGTTAATGTTGTTTGTAATAATACCAAGGGAGGTCACAACTGCACCTGCAAAGATGGATATACTGGAGATGGAAGAAACTGCACTGGTCAGTAGTAATGTTCTCTTACAATAAACGGCTTAGGCATGTCAAATATCCACTCAATGGAAAAATTGCGAGGAATATAAAGAAAAAAAACATACCTGCCATTTCGCACGTCTATTATAAATCCGGATTCAACTGTATTTCTACTTTTGGGGACATCAGTATAAATACGGTATGTGACAAAATTTAGGTTTCTGTCCTTGAGTCTAATTTCTTTTAATGTTTTAGATATAAACGAGTGCACTTCCAAGTCCCATGGCTGTGATGTTGATGCTCTGTGTCACAATACCAAAGGATCTTACAAGTGCTCTTGTAAAACTGGATATGCTGGCGATGGAAAAAAATGCACTGGTAAGCACAAAAACTCTAGAAGTTTTAATAGCTTAAAATAACATCATAGAGGGGTCTTTCTTTACATGATTCATCGTACAAAACAAAATCACGTAGATTACACTTATTGAACAGCTGTGCCCTATCATTACATAAAACCGCGTTGTATCTTTGGAAACCCCTTGATAGCTTAGGGACGGACCATTAGAAAAGTGATGGGGGGAAGGGGGATTTTTAGCTAGCAAGAATTTTTTGTGGCCCATTCCCTGTACAAGACTTTTTTTATGGCAGTCCTATGCACGGGTTTTTTTTTTTGGGAAATTCCACTTCATGCACAATTTGCTACAGTTATAGCCCGCGTATAAGAACCTGGGTTTTAAGAACCTGTTAGGCTAAAATTTTCATTTTAAGCCCCCTCCACATAAGAACCTATTTAGGCTAAAATCGTAAGTTAGGTCCTTATCAGTGGGGTTGCTGTAAAAGTGTATAGGTAGAAACTGCTGAATTAAGATCATCATCTATTTAAAAGTAACTTGACATAACCTTTTTTCTTTCAAACTTAAAGTGTATATGACATGAAAAATATTTCCTGCTTATTTGAAAGGCCTTTCGAAATAGAGAAGAATGGCAGTTTTCTTTTCGAAATATCTTTTTTCGTTCAAGAGATATTGACATTTTTCTATTATGCAAATTAGGTCAGTGATGACGTCATAAGGTTTGCAACTAAAAATGGTCAAATACTGAATAAACAATATCTCTAAAACTATTAAAGCAGTGTTCTTAGAACTTGGCACAATAAATGTGCATCACAAAAGAAACAAAATGACACCCTTAGTGCTGTTGCCATGACAACAGTTTTGCCGCTGGTGCTGTCTTAATAAAAACTGAAATTCCCAGTTTTTGTCTAAACCAAGAACCATCTAGCGTAGCCAATCCGATGATGGGAATGAAGACAATATGGGAACTATGTCTGTTCCAAGCAGGACCCTTTGTCTTGCTTTAGAGGTTACAAATGGGGATATTTGGTATTTTGACAGAGAGAGACTGGAGCTGAAAGAGTTGCTATGGCAACAATACTAAGGGGATCATTTTGTTCCTTTTGTGATGCACATTTGTGGTGTCAAGTTTCAAGAACACTGCTTCAATATTTCCAGAGATATTTTTCATTCAGTATTTTACTGTTTTTTAATTGCAAATCTTGTGACGTCATCACTGATCTAATTTGCATAATACAAAAATGTCAATATCTCTGGAACGAAAAAAGATATTTTGAAAAGAAAAACGCCATTCTTCTGTATTTCAAAAGGCCTTTCATATAAGCAGAAAATATTTTTCATGTCATATACACTTTAAGTACCATGTTGTTTGTCTATTGTGTTTGCCATTCAAATAATTCCCCAAGTATTTGCAAGTACTGTACTCTACTACTCTAGTATATTCAGATGAAATTCATATGAAAATATAAGAATCTATTTTAAGAACCTTGGTAGCCTAAATTTGCTTTAAGAACCATTTATATAAGAACCTATTTAGGCTAAATTGAAAAGTTCAGGTTCTTATACGCGGGCTATTACTGTATTAAAAACAGTGCTCCTTAGCAATTGGTTCATTAAATACAGAGCTTGTTCTTTAACGTTACTTTCCATTTACTATATGACATATAAATCAAATAGCAGTTTACAGGTGTGTAGTAAAAAATTGCGTAATTAATATACCTGTCAGGCCTGTAGGATTGAATTTTGAGGTGAGTGGGCCCAAAAGTTAGCAGTGATTGTGATGTATTTACATGGGAGGGATGTCCATTTCCGTAGGGGCAGTCCAGGGGCATTCAAATTATAGTTCTGTTTTAATATAAAGATGCTGCCTATCTTGTGCATGAATTTTTTTCTTTGGGTTTTTCCTTGTATGACTTTTTTTTTGTCTCCCCCCATCACTTTTCTAATGGTCCGTCCCTTACGACACGTACTCAATTTCCCCCTCTCTATATACCCTACGTAAGTGCGCTCTGGCCTTTTAGGTTTTTGCCGGCACGTGTGCGCTTTTCTCCGACACGTAGAATCAAGCTATTGTTTCACGCTTTCAAACCTAACTACGCTATCCACTGGGTCGTGCATTGACCATTAGTGGAAACCGAGCCTAGGTACAAACACAGCGCAACACATATTTATGAAAAATATACCACAAAAAACATGTCAAACAAGAAATACTGATTGAATTAAAGGGTTACTTTCAGTTTTCATATATTTTTGTCTTAATTTGTGCGTAGATTTTTCACACAGATTTGTTGAAACGAATAGTAATATACACAGGTCAACAAATAAGAAGTATCGATTCTAAGATGGTTTGTTGAGGAACAGCGAGAGGGGTGTGTCCTTGGAATCATGGTCTCGTTTAGGATTTAGGTCTTTTTTTGGAACATATGCAGTAGAATCGCATAGCTCAAAGAATTCTCGCGCTTTGATTAGCTAGAGATACGAGGGTATTCAGGGCGGTATTGCGACTTGAAAGTGAGGCTGCGCTAAAATTCGCAACATTAACCTTATTTTCAGTTTTAAAAGGTAATGCGATTCAAGGAAAATCCATTACCTGACTCGTGAATTCCACGTTAAATTTCACTTGAAAAACCGATATCGCACGAATCGCGAAGCGATGAGTGAGATATCGGTTTTTCAAGTGAAATTTAACGAGGAATTACCCCGTCAGATAATGGATTTTCCTATAGAATCCCGACTTTTCGAACCCTTGGTTTCTGGAAGCTCCCGATTTCTCAAACCAATTTTCGTTTCCCCAAGAGGTTCAAGAAATCCGGGTTCTTCTGTATTTAAACTTTACGGGACATCAGTACAAATACATATATCTTATTAGACGTTTTGTTGTGTAGTATCGCCGAGTATTTTTACGAGTTGTGCCGTATTTTGACGAGCCCGTAGGGCGAGTCAAAATACAAACAACGAGTAAAAATTCTCGGCGATACTACACAACAAAACGTCTAATAAGAGATTTATTATCCAACAAGACAAAATGTTATATCAAACTAGTCAAAGCGGGCGAATTTCGCGGATATTTATTTGCCGCGAATGCGTGACAGAAGTATGCGAAGCGGAACGGAATTGGCGCACGATATCCAGCTAACCGATTGGTCAAGAGCACGAGAACACGTCAAAAACCTGTCTAACCAGTTCTCTGGAGTACAAATATCGTGTGATATTTGTACTCGTTTGGGGCGTTATTTGTACAATACGAAGCAGTGTTGGATAATAAAGATACCGTATTCGATAAAATTTAGGTTTCTGTCCTTGAGTCTAAATTCTTTTAATGTTTTAGATATAAACGAGTGTACTACCAAGTCCCATGACTGTGATGCTAATGCGGCGTGTCACAATACCAAAGGATCTTACAAGTGCTCTTGTAAACCTGGATTTGAAGGAGACGGAAAAAAATGCTATGGTAATGACAATATTTTTGGATATTAAAACTACAATCTCGGACAATTCAAATGAAAAATTAGGACCACCCCTCCCCCCCATTTCAATGATGGGAAAATGGGCGCGTTTTGGTTTTTGCGGCGATTCATCATTGATTCGGGGGGAGGGGGGTCTAATTTCTCTTTTTATTCTTTCCAAGATTGAATCTCGGACAATTCAAATGAAAAATTAGGACCACCCCTCCCCCCCATTTCAATGATGGGAAAATGGGCGCGTTTTGGTTTTTGCGGCGATTCATCATTGATTCGGGGCGAGGGGGGGGTCTAATTTCTCTTTTTATTCTGTCCAAGATTGTAGGTTTCTGTACGACTTGATATTTAACACTTATTCCACGAGCGCGCGTTGGATATGAATTGGTAGAGGAAAAGAGGCGCGTAGCACCGAGTTGGATCATTTCAAACTTAATATTGGAGAAAAATTTAGTACACGTAGTTTTTTTAGGTGAATTTATAATCATGAACAAAAAATGAGTAAAACAAACAAAATAAAAAACGGAACGTATTGCTGAAAACGAAGAGAAGACAGGATTGCAGTCAAGAACTCATTGACACGTTTGTCGCATGCAGAAGAGTTCTAACAAAACGAAGAAAATAGTAAAATGAAGCTATTGCTTGGAATCTACTTAAAGGAAATAATGGACAATAACCAAGATCCTATATTTGCTATGCAAATCGAGAATCACAATGTTGATGGCGAACTCTCTGGATTCCAACAAAGGACCATTTGGAGCCACATATAAATACGAACTAATAGGCCCTTTATTTCCGAGTTACCCTTTGGCGCCGTTTCAAAACCACTCTACGTGCAAAACCATTTATATGAAAATGTGTTCCAGCTTTACATCCATTTTCATTTGAATGGGTTCGCACGAAGACTCGTTTTGAAACTGAGGCAAACGGAAACTCGAAAATGGCCTATTCTTGTGGACAGCTTAAAAGCTGTGTTCACATTAAACCCGAAACATGTTTAGGGTAAAAATGTTTCAACAAAACGTGTTTCACCTGAACATGTTTGTTAATGCATTGTTCACATCAGATGTCAGTTTCAAACACGTTTCATGCCTGGTTGTGTAATTTATTCGGTTTTACGGTAGTCGCATAAATCTTGTACACTTTTTTCTACTTTCAACCCATCGTGAATAATTGCAGTTGTATTGCTACATCGGCCTATACTTCAACAACACATTTAGTCTAATAATAGGCCAAATTTTGGATCTTATGGGCACTCGCGGCCTCTCCGCATGTCCGCCATTTTGAACGTGTTTCGTCTTATCATGATCGAAACTACCCCTTGATGTTGTTTCAATCATGATCAGAATAAACATGTCTCGATCATGATTCGCGCAACGCACCGTCTGATGTGAACACTTTTCACAGCGAAACATGTTTCATTCGTGATCACACTAATCATGTTTCGGGCTTGTGTGAACACAGCTTTACTTGCTCGAGACCACAGTGGGAAAGCATATATTCTGGTCTTTTTTTTCGTTCTTTTGTTAAAAAACAAGATGTTTTAAGGCAAAGCACAAACTTCATAATAATATCTTTTATTTACTTTTATTTATTTTTTGGTCTATATTGGTTCAGGAGGATATGCAATTTGCTTTGGGTGCAAACTTGACAAATAGATAAAATTTGTTTCAAATTTCAGTACCGATTTGTGCGGTGTTAATGCACGCATTCGTATTTTATTTTTAGTCCCTTGGAAATTTACAACAAGAGGGCGCAGTGGGCGATTTGGCACTTTTCAGAAGTTCACTGTTCCGAGAAGTGCTCGCTATCTTATCAAAGCTTGGGGCGCCCGAGGTGGAACACACACGTACAACTATGGATACAAACCTGGAACTTACTATGGCGGCAAGGGCGCGTACATTGAAGGCAAGTTCAGACTGACTAAAGGAACAGTGCTAAAATATTGTGGTGGGACAGAGAGGAGGAAATTCAGTGGAGGTGAAAGGAGGACAAAAAACTACCAACACAGCAGCTCAGCTTGGACTGTCTGTAGAGGACAACGCTGGTACAGGGGGAGGGGGAGGGAGTTTTGTTTATACCACAAGTAATGTGCTTTTATTAGCTGCCGGAGGGGGAGGAGGTGCGTCAAGTGGATATAACGGTGTGGATGGCCAGTCGGGAACAAGTGGCACCAGTAGTGTGGGGAAAGGGTCATCTCAAGTTCGGGCGGGAGGTACTGGGGGACAGCCAGGTCAATGTAACAGTGCAGGTGCTAGTTACCATGGGGGAGTAGGTGCGGGTTGGTATGGTCAAGGGTGTGACAGAAAAAACTCACATCATGGAGAGAGAGGCGGATCACGTGCTCAAGGGTGGTCTGGAGGTCAAGCCGGCGGCATGAACAGTGGGAATAATGGGGGACCCGCTCCAGGAGCAGTGGGAGGGTTTGGTGGTGGGGGAGGGGGATCAGAAGATAATGGTGCCTCAGGTGGAGGTGGAGGGTATTCTGGGGGAGGCAGTGGTACCCACGAACACCAAGGCGGAGGGGGAGGGGGTTCGTACTGTAGTGGTCAGGGTTGTTCTGGTGTTACTGGCGGTAACTCCAATGATGTTGGCCTTGTGAAAATTGTTGAGTTATCTGCCTAGTGAGGGAAACATTTCGCTTTTTTTTTTACCCCAGACCAAACTGAAGAACAATAACGGCGTGGGATTTTGCTTAGACTTTTTAGTAACTTTCTTCACGAAAGCAAAATATATCAGTCATCAATGGTTAAATTATTTTTACTTTTTGACTTGACAAGGTGATTCGCGTTTTTCCTCAGTGTTTAATCTGTTAATTAAAGCTGTCTGTTTACCAAACCTGGAGGTGTCTTTACCTCCAAAACAACACTTAAAACAATTCAACTGGCGCGGATGGTAGAGTCAATACCATGACGATAAGTTGATATTATAGATATGTTTGCTCGTTAGATGTTGAACTCTTGCATTACTTTATACCCAACACTGACATTACAGTTCGTTTTATACCGTTAAGGGACGGACCATTATTTTTCTGGAGGGGGGAGAATATTAAAAAAAAAAATGTTTGCAGGGCCTAAAAATACAAAATAAATTGCTTGCAAAGACGATATGTGTAAAAAAAATTAGTTTGCATTTCGAAAAAAAAAAATGTTTGCAGAGGTGCATAAATAAAAAAAAAAAAAGTTTGCAGCGGAACATTTTACAACATACTTCTCCCCCCCCCCCCCCCCCCCCCTTCCAGGAAAATAATGGTCCCTCCCTAACTGGGGGAAATAATTACATATCTTGGTAAATGATACTATAACACATTTATGTTATTACCTACCTTGTTGACATTAATTTAATAACAACGCAAAATACAATATAGTCCAGTTCTGGCCAGAACTGGACCAAATACAATACAGTAAACTCCATTCTAAGATAAACTTAAAACAGTTGAAGTCGCGGCAAAACGGCGAAAATTATCAGGTTTACTGAAAGCAACGCCGTTATTACGTCCTATCGCCATTACTGGCATAAAGTGGCAAAATGAAGAACCTCAAATTATAGGAGATTTACCAAAAACAATTTTAAACAAACTCTTACTTTGATTGAAGTGGAGTTGACTGCGTACAATAAATTTAAATGAAACATGTATATATATGATGAAAGTAAGTAGCGCGTAAAGATTCCATTCCCGATTGTTTAACATATTTGTTCCCCACTTAAGCTTCGTCAAAGACAAAAATGGGAATGGTTTTGTTTGAAATGTGTCATTTGTCATTTTGTTTTAAGTTAAGTTACATATACCATCGATAAAATTTTTTGTTATATAAACTGCAGTGGTATAGCGAGTGGTAGCAAATTGAGAAAAATGATATCACACGTGTGGATAAAAATGATATCCACACATGTGTGATATCATTTTTGTCTTTGACCAATCAGCTTGCAGAGTTTGCCATGTTCCAATGCTGAATGAGCCAAAGTAAATCGATATTAAGTCGAAAAATCTTCGGATCTTCCTCGGCAATCTTCGGCAATCTTCGGAAAACTTCGGAAATTCTCGGAAAATGTTCGGAAACATTCGTACAACCTTCGGACAACATTTTAAAAATTTTCGGAAATCTTCGGAAATGGTCGGAAATCTTCGGAAAATCGTCAAAAACATCGTAATTAGTAGGTTTATATAATAAAAAGAATAATACATGGTTTCTTGGAGATATGAAATTTATCTTCTCGTGTTCAAATCCGATATCTCACTCGTTCGCTGCGCTCACTCGTGAGCTATCGATTTGAACACTCGAAGATAAATTTCATATCTCCGCGAAACCATGTATTATCCTCTATGAATCATGATTGTACGTAACACAAACTGGGATTCATAATGGTCGACGAAATAAGTTCATTACTTAGTAATTAAAGAAAGCCTCCAATGGTCGAGCAAATGGTGATTGAATTGTCACGGTTAAAAAAAAGGTTTTTGCTGCTAAGCGGTAACGTTCAGTTGAAAAAATAAGAAGCGAAGTGATACCTCTTTTGGTGCTAATAGGACAATAAAATGACTTTTTGAGGGAATATTGTTTATTTGCGCCCGCGTAGTGTCATTTGCGACGCGAGCGCGAAGCGCAAGGGCCGCAAATGACACTACAAGGGAGCAAATAAACAATATTCCCGAAAAACGTCATTTAATTATCATTATTATCAATATACAAGGCCAAATAACATCCCTGAACATCCAGATATAAGCTGAAACTAACACATTTAATGAGCTTTACATGTTCAATAATACAAGTACTTCGCGTTCAAAATTTTGTGCTATGCTACGCTGAGGCTCATGTATTGTATAGGTGTAGTTAAAAAGGGCTGCTGTGTCTCTGAAAACGAGTAGATAATAATAATTTACGAACTTACATTTTGCAGTTGAGCCTTGGCGTAAAATCCCCGCAATGCTTCAGCTAATTTAGCTCGACCCGAGAAACACAAAATGAAGTGAACCGTTGTTGTTGTGTTTCGTTTCTCGTAAGACAACAAGAAGTTACTCTCTTTATATCTTCCCCTTGTGCTTTTGCTTCTACATCCGATTTTTTTAGCTGCATTTTGTCCCATTCATAACAACTGTTCGAGACTTTTTTTACTTTAAAACTTGCTGTACGCAAGCTGTACGCACCTAAATGGTTTTCCCGCGTCCTTAAACGTGACCTGATTGGTTAATATTCATCGGATGATGAACCGAGAACCAATCAGCTGCAGGGCCGTTAATGCATTAACGGCCCGCTAGGAGTCATTTGCGGCCCGCAATTGCAAAGCGCGTGTTTTCAAGAGGGCGGTTTTCAATTTGGCCGCGTATATTGATTTTATTTTACTGTCGTGAGGAAATGTTATATTAGTTTGTTGATTGTAGTGTAGTATGCAATAACTATATTATCGGAAAGTCGTAATTATAGTGCATTTCAGGTGCAAATGAACTACTGTACTTTTGTGATTGGAAAATAATAAAAGTTAATTTAGAGGGCAGTTTGTGCCTTTACAGTCTCTTTTTTCTCGCCGCTTCTTGCATGCTTCTCCTATAACGTTTTAGAATATAGATAGGAGTCTGCGCGCGCTCTGATTGGCTAAAAACCTATGTTTTATCAGAGTTTAGAATATAGCCGCTGTATACACGCAATGGAATTCTAGCGGGCATTATTTTTTTATAGAACATAGCTAAAAACTATAGAAGCCCGGTACCCCGGATGCAACTTTTGCTGCGTTACGAATTCAAAAACATGGCGGCAACAATCTTTTAAAGTTGTCATTTTATTTCCTTAATTATGGCCGCTAAAAACAGTTCACCTGAATTACGTTTCGGTGACTGGGAAGATGAAGACGTGGACGACTTGTTGAGCAGTGAGTGCCAGGAAGGCGGCCGCTTTGCAAACTTGCAAGACACTGATTTAAACAAAATTGTTACGGAATCGTACTCTAAGGGTACAAAAGCAAACACAAAACGGGCTGCAAAGGTTTTTCAAGGTAAGTACAGCGATATAGAAATTTACTTTCGACTGCAAAACAGCATTAAAATGGATTTGATTGCTGTCGTCAGGTTTCTTGGCGTAGTGTTTGCATTCAGATCAGCACGCGCGCGCAAAAGTGTTTTTTTTTTAATCATTTGCATTTCTATGCTATATTCTAAACCCACTAGAAGATGGTTTTCCTATGTCCTATAAGAAAATAATGCACTTTTGAGGTCTAGAAAAGCAGCTGAATGCCCTCGCCTGACGGCTCGGGCATCCACTAGCAGCTTTTCTAGACCTCAAGCGTGCATTATTTTCTTATAGAACATGGAAAACCATCTTCTAGTAGGTAAATAAAACATCGAAAAAACATGTTTTATTGTTTTTCGTCAGCTTTCTTCGAGTGCTTCGCGCCTCGTTGGCTATAACCACTCGTATCCAACAAGGGCGAATGGAATATTTGTTTTATCAAATTCATACTGAAGTATAAATCCACAGGACATTTCATTTTGATGTAAACGAAGTGATAGTATGAGGAGGCGGGAACATTTGTGGCTCGGTGTTCACTCCTTGAGTTGAATGAAACATGCAACGACAGCGAGCGAGAGAGTTTTCTTTCGACGATTTTCAGATTTTCCTCGACAATCTCCTCTTAAATCGTCTTTTCATGCTGGAAAATTGTGACAACAATTAAGGTTTACGGGAAGATCTGAAGCAATAGCTTTTCTGGAAATTATACGCCTTGTGCAAGGCGAGCGAAGCAAGTGTTTACATATTGTACTTGTTTACGGCTCCACGGCTGTCATCAAGACTACTTCATTATGCTGAGACGAAATTGCACACAGAGTCGGTGAAGGTTATTGAAGTTCAAAAAGACAAGATCAAGATTGAAAGGTAACAAACTTACGTCAAACACTGAATGAAATTGTGTCAGTTTTCTGGTCTTCCCGTAAACTATTTGCTGCCTTTCATCTTCGTTCTGTTCGTTCAGTAGC
Organism: Meandrina meandrites; assembly: GCA_963693305.1. Taxonomy (NCBI): domain Eukaryota; kingdom Metazoa; phylum Cnidaria; class Anthozoa; order Scleractinia; family Meandrinidae; genus Meandrina; species Meandrina meandrites. The sequence continues at coordinate 29,402,630 of OY855907.1, read as the reverse complement.
TCTTGTTGTACATTTACAAGTATTTTAATTTAACTTTTCACTCGCGGCGTTTAAAATCTATATCATAAAGCAAAGAAAGAAGCCTAAGCCATGTTTTATACTGTTATAAAACACGACGGGCATTTGAGAACACTCGAGAAATGTAGAAAACATTCGCCTGCGGCTCATGTTTTCTACATTTCCCTCTTGTTCTGAAATGCCCGTCGTGTTTTATGACAGTATAAAACATGGCTTAGGCTTCTTTATTTGTTAAATAATGTCAAGTGCCGAGACGATTTCTTTCATAAGTAGACTGCGGGCAGTCTCTCTTTTAGGTGGCTCGACTGGATTTTTTAGGGGCAACGCCGCTCAAGTTTGAGAACTAACCAGATCGTCATTAACAATGCCATCGAAAAACGATCACCACAGCTGAATTAGGTAAAGATGGAAATTTGTTATGATCAGCGTTATTTTGACATCGGAGTTGCCATAGCGACGTGATGACGTCATCACGTTTATCAATTTCGTTCGTATTGCTCGGCTCCAGGAGATTTTTTCGGAAATCGCTCAAGGGAGCATGTACCTCCTATACCTGCCTCAATGTTGGCAAAGTTTGAACAAATTCTGTAAGAGCGTTATCGAAATTTTTGGGGATGAAGTTTTGAGGGTTATAAATACAGTAAAAAACATATCATAGAGATAATAGGGTAATATCTGAAGAACGCGACGCGCTTTGGGGATGTAGTTTCATCTCATGGTAGTTTGATGTCATTTAAAATTGTGTATGCAAAATTGATTAGGATCGCCACGACCGATTGCGAAAAAAACGGATTTGATGAGCGTACATTCAGGTGCTCTTGTTGCCACTTTTGTATATAATTTGGTCCACTTCAACGAATGTGATAATTATTTGGAAACCGCTCGATGAATTTTCTTCAAAACTTGTCAATATCGATCGAGGGTTGTCATCAGTTTATATGGCCTACAAGTTTCAAGGTCATTGAAAACATGTAAGACATTAAAATCGCGGCTCCAATGTACTAATTTTCTCTCGCAGATTTTGTGTTTACAAGTGTGTGTCCTCATTATTCACGTGTATTGTTTTTTACTTTCATGTCCATGTGCACAACTCCAGCAAAAAATACATTTGCATTAAACAGAACGCTCAATTGCTTTCTAAAAATGTTCGGGAAACATCCTGGTATGACTTGAAAACTGTAATAACATTTGTCACGCCATTAGACTGTAATACAGCAATGCCGAGGGTCTCTTTCTCCAGGAAACGAAAACCTATTTTTGTGTAGAACAGCAGATCAGGAAAAAAGTCTAAACTCACTGATAAAATGCAAATGAATTTTTTGATGAGTCCTGCACGTGAAAATGAAAGTTGAATACAATGCCCGTGAATAATGAGGACACTCACTTGTAAACACAAAATCTGCGAGAAAAAAGTAGTACATTGGAGCCCCGATTTTATTGCCTTACATGTTTTCAATGACCTTGAAACTTGCAGTCTATATAAACTGATATCTAACCTCTAGTTTGACAAATTTTTAAAAAAGTTCATTGAACGGTTTCCAAATAATTATCGCATTTGTAGGTGTAGACCAAATTATTTACAAAAGTGGCAATAAGAGCACCTGAATGCACGCTCATCAAATCCGTTTTTTTCGCAATCGGTCGTGGCGATCCCCATCAATTTTGTATACTTAATTTTAAATGGCATCAAACTACTATGAGATGAAACTACATTCCCAAAGCGCGTCGTGTTCTTTAGATATTGCCCAATTATCGCCATAGTATGTTTTTTACTGTATTTACAACCCTCAAAACTTCATCCCCAAAAATTTCGATAACGCTCTTACAGAATTTGTTCAAACTTTGCCAACATTGAGGCAGGTATAGGAGGTACATGCTCCCTTGAACGATTTCCGAAAAAATCTCCTGGTGCCGAGCAAAACGAACGAAATTGATAAACGTGATGACGTCATTACGTTGCTATGACAACTCTGATGCCAAAATAACACTGGTCATAACAAATTTCCATCTTTGAATGAATGAATCGTTTTCTGTTACAATAAAAATTTATTGAATCCAGTTACATTTTTTAAATGCATCTTAATCAAACCTGCACTCGAGTTTGAGTTTAAGCTGTTGTCGCCCTAGGGAGTTACTGAGTCAAGTTTTGTTCGCCCTTGTTAGTCATAGAGTTTTGCCGCCCGCCACGTGACACGCTCTCGTCCAATAGAAAACAGCATTTCAGTTGGGGGGTATAACAAGTATATATGTCACACCAATCAGAAAACGGGTATTTGTTATTTAAATCAAATCAACCACGATCGATAGCGGCAACAGAATAAGAACTTGTCATTCCGTGACAATTTTAATAATTGAATCAGTTTTTTGCTTTTCAATTGAATGAAATTTACCTTTTGAACGAAACATATCAGTAATAACCATGATTTTCAGGTGCGGCGTGTGTTAAAACTGATAAGGAAATAAAAATAATTCTGACGGTCAATGCTTAAGCGCTAAAGCCGTCACAAAAACATCCCACCGGACATAAAAAAGTTGAAAATTGTTTGTGTGTCGCCTCTTTTGTGGAGAGTGAAAGGCTAAATCCATCAACTAATAGCTAACCAATCGGATCTTTTGAATTTAAAATAGCGAAAAGGAGTCGGACGTAGTGAGATAAATTAATTACTAGTTTGAAACAACCAATGTGTCAGAAAAGGACTAACATTATAATAAACTTGGTCACGGAAATTAGTATACTTCGCATTCTCATGCAAACAATTGCATAAGAAGACATTTTGATTTGTTTTCCCGATTACCCAAAAGCGTCAAAAAGTGGTTTAAACGTTCAGAGTTCAGCGCAAGAATTATAATAAAAAGAGAGTTCTCGATTGTTTGTCTCAGCAACGCGTTTAACCTCGAACGCCACAAGTAGGAAAACGAAAATTCGATAGCTATTGACCTTGAATTTATTAAGCTGCTGCAGCGTTTTGCTTAAACTGAGGTGGATGAGGGATGAAGACAATCAAGTTTTTTTTTTCTGCTGATCACACTTTGTGTGTTGTTTTGTTTCGAGAGCACTTTGGTCTCTATTTGGCGGTAAGTTTAGAAATAGTATCTTCAATAAAAATAAATCGAGCGCTAATAGTTAATCGAAATCGAGCCTGGTCTTCCAGGATAAAAACCCACTTCCTTGTATCCTTAAGCAGGCTTAAGCGTGCGACGGATGTCTAAACATGCCGTGGAGTAAAATGTACAAGACATATTTATCCAAGCACGTTTTTCTTTCAGTCTAAAGCAAGATGTCGTACGAGCGCCATCCCCCGGTAGAGCAGTTGTTCTTAAAATTAATTATAGTTTTCTTCGTTGGTCAAACCAGTCAAGGTAATGTGAACACGTGTGTCGTTTTTCGTTAGCGTCTAATCTAGTACGTATATACTATATACATACAATAATCTTATGGATATTTACCAAATAGCCTCTTTCAGGTAGTCGGTTCCGTCTTCATTCTTCGCGCCAATTCCGTTTCCCGTGCTGCGCTACGCAGCTTATCAATCAAACTATATCTTAATTATTTTGTATTCCGAAAGCACTAACTTTCAAGGCTGGAAAAGACAGGGTGACCACCACCAAACCAGGGCTGTTTGCTTGTAAGAAGATCTCCTTTGATGTACCGTTCTACGGAGGAAAGCAAGTTAAGGTTCTTGCCTCTGTTGGTCATACGGTAAAGAGTCCAACCCACCGTTATGGCGCCGCTATCTGGGTTGAGTCAGTATCTACAAGTGGATTCACAGCCTGTGTTCTGGAGTTTGGCGACGGATCTAATGGTACAGCAGAAGTTAACTGGATCGCTTTGCAGTCTGCCCCTCGTCAATCCCAGCTTGGAACAGCTTCTTTAAAAACGTGGACTACTGGAACGGAATGCCAAAAAATTTATTTTCAAAAGGTTAGATTTATTTTCTTCTATTCTTGAATTCCTTTTCACGGCAGTGACTCCGCACTTCCAGTACGTTGCATTAGAAAAGCACAGACTATAATGGCAAACATTAGCCAAAGAAAAAAAGAGTCACACGATTACATAGTTAAACAAAAGCATTATATTTTTTTATGGATATCATTACTTTCAGTTAATTTTCAGTTAATCTATCTATATAAAAATCTATCTAGTTATTAATTAATTAATTAATTTATTTATTTTTAATTTATTTGTTTATTTATTTGTTTGTTTATTAATTTATTTGTTGATCTGTTTCTTCTCGTGACAATATTTTATGATTCGCTCTCCTATATTAATTTTTCAGCCTTTCGAGACTCTACCAACATTATTTGTAACTGCAACTCACCAAACCCTGATGAGACCCCAGGATGCCATGGCCATATGGGTGGAAGACTTGCACAAAAACAATTTTACGATTTGTCTAAGAGAAACCAAAATCTTGGATGGAACACATGAAAACATAAAAATAGTAAGTCACTCAAAATTTCTGTCTATTTTTGGTCAGAACACAAGATGTTTAATTTAAGTCTATAGCCCTTTCGAACAATGTTTTTATACATATTATCGTTCCATTGCCTTGAAAATCGCATAAGATCTTCCCCGTTTTATTTTTATTCCTTTATTTATGGAAAAGACGGATTTTATTTTCTGATATTACGGAGTGAGCCAGGAAAAAAGATAAAATGTGAGTTCTGGACGGGAATTAAGCCCATGACCTTTCGTACAGCGGTTGGATGCTCTCTAACCACTAGGTACAGGGAGATTCGTGGCGAAAAAAGTCTGCATTGGACCAGTGTCCCATCTCAGTAGCAACTTATCCAGGTTTCTGTAACATTACGCAACTAGGAGTCTTAACTAAATCGTTCCGCTGAATTTGCAATTGCAAGTGTCCATTTATACACCTGGGTAGCGAGAGGCACTGTGGGAGTGAATGCCTTAGAACACAGCAATATGACCCCAGGCAGAGCTACATTCACATAAATGGCTCGATCCCGGATCGCTCGATATGTATAGTAACTATAACGCCATCAGGCCACCCACGACTCGTCGCAAAATGCGCTATATTCTTGTTTAATAACGTTAACACTTGATGACAAGGTATAAGTAACGTCTGTGATTACACTGTTCTTTTGTTTCTTTAGCAGAACTGGATAGCATTTATAGATCTGAGGCTGGAAAACTTTACCTTGACTGGCAGCCTTGTGATTACGGACAAAAGTTCGCGTTTATATCCCGATGACGACGCTTCCTGCCAAGTAAGGTTTATAAGCATGACGTTTGTGCTAATTTTTCGTGCCGATCCTTATTACACACGAAATTCACGTTTTAATGTAACGCCACGCTATAGTGCTAGTAACCTTGGCTATAACTTTGTATGGATGCAGCGACTTTTGATGTTCGAGGATCCCTGTGCACTGTTTTCCTTTTTTTGGGAAAGAAATGAAAAACAAAACTGTGGTGAAGATTCAGATGTTGTTTAGGTGATTCCACTGAATTGCATTGCGCATCCTTGCTGCGCATGAGTTTTCGCGTCACTTAGCGCGTGCACGAGCGCGCGCGCACACACAACATTGCGGCTTTTCTTTTAGATTTAAGGTGATTCCACTGAATTGCATTCTGCATCCTTGCTGCGCATGAGTTTTCGCGTCATTTAGCGCGTGCACGAGCGCGCGCGCACACACAACATTATCGCTTTTCTTTTAAGTTAAGCTCAGAAGAGAAATAAATGGTCATTTTCTTCTAAACGAGCACGGTGACCCCCATTTTTTAATGCATAAATTTAAAAGACATCCGGTTGACTACAATATATAGCAATTTAAAGAAAAGTGAAATACTCTACTTTGGGATATTTTTATTTCAATGCTTTAAAAAGTACCTTTTGAGGTAGTGCTGCTTACGCACGCACCCAGCAAAATCTTTAAGAACCGTTCTCTGAGAAAGTGAAGCAAAGTTGGAAATGAAAATTTTTAACCCCCCTTCATTTTTTGTGTGGAGGTAGGCTACCTGGGGGAATGAACAAAAACGACCATATTTTGATTGGCAGATGTATTGTTTCCATGGTAACCGCACTTAGTCACGCAAGCCTCAGGTTCATGTTTTGAGCTAAAATTTGACTCTCAAAAAGTAAAAATATACGAGGCTAGTTCTCGGGTAAATGTAAACCAAATCAAATGAAATTCCAGCAGAAAGTAGAGTCATTCTTCTAGTTTATAAAAATTATTGTAAAAGTATTTTGAGGTTTATGAACAAGGAAAAAATTGACGCTGTGTAATAAAGCCTGTCGGCCATTTGGACAAGCGGCAAAATCAAGCAAAACCAATTTCGCTATTTTTCCCAAAGTACTCACTTTCTTGAAACCAAATTAGCAGCAGAGCTAATATGGATAATGTAGTTTCGAAATATGATAACATCTTTTTGGGGAACGTTATATTTTGTCCATAGGCATTCAAGACATACAAGGCAAATTGCAAGATTGGCCATTTTGAGGGCCTCGCTATTTGGCCTAAAAAGGCTTAAGAGAGATGAATTCAGCTTGACAATAATTTTATATCACCTGGTCTGTTACGTAAATGTGATTAATAACGTTTTGGTTGGCGAATTTGGTGAAATTTAAATTAATACAAAAGCCTACCTTGCAAGTTTTGGCAATTTCTTCAAGACGATTTGTTGTCTGAGACTCGCCTTCGCCTTCGCTTCGCCTTCGCTCCCTCCAATTTCTTGACCAAATTAAGCACAGACACTAGCAGAAAGGCCAAATCTAACAGTTTCCCACATCAAAATCCATTTTCCTGCATTGCGCATACTTGATAGACAACAGTTCGCCGCCATGTCAAAACACATCCGTAACTTTGTGATTTCTTCCGTCGAGTGCCAAACCTCTTCAGTACAATTCATCCGGAAAGGTAGATAAATGAACACTGCATTAAGCAAATGCATGCCTGTGAACATTACAGAGTAATGTCAGTGATGCATTTGGCAGAAATCGAGTCGCGCGTTCGAAAGTCAGAATGTTGAATAAACGAACACACCGGGACTGCTGACCGGATGTAACACAATACAAATGGTGTAGGTGTAAATTCTTTTAGGACATCTCATGGTTCTTTTGGTATTAAAGGTGGAAGGTTTTACGATGAAAATGTAACATCAAAAATATAACTACTAGGTATATTCGTACCACAGAAGTTTAAGTTTCATTTTACCGGCGATGAGTGTTTTCTGCATCTTTCGTAGACACAGCATAGCATCCTTGTCAAATAAAGGCTACGCCGTTATATGTGGCTAAATCCCAAACAACAACAATAATAATATATAAAAAAAAAACTCGTCTGTGCAGGATAGAATACGCATCGCATTTAACCTTACCGATTTTCCATTACGGCTTCTCCTCATATCTAACAGAATGGGGGTGGGTGGTGGAATGAGTTAAATCGTGTTAACCCCAGGTGTGTACAACCACTGGGTTGGCACCCATCAAATTATTAGCTTGGTGTTTGCCGCTGGGACATTGAGACGCGCTACGCATAGAAAGTCTGGAAAGTGAAGCTAAGTCGACAACCTCGAAGATTGTACACCGGAAATGCGAGTATAATCAAGACTGCTGACCGGATGCACTTTGAAAATGTAGTTTTTCCTTGGTTATTAGCTTGGTGTTTGCTGCTGGGACACTGAGACGTGCTTCTTTGGGATTAATATCAAAAAATTCTAGTAAAAATGTTTCCGCAAATGTTCATCAGTGCCTTGACGTTAACAGGCTCACAAAAAGCGCAACACCCAGTGTGAGAATGCAAATAAGAATGAATAGCTAAATAATGGAAAACACCATTTTTTCTTTATTTAAAAATCAGCACGGAAAAGAATCAGATCCATCTCGTCACGGACTTCATCATGTTTGCACGTGCCTGATATACCGTAAAATTCCGGTTATAAGCCCTGGGCTTAAACAACTTGGCAAGGGGTTTTGGGTGGGCTTATCAACGTAGGGGCTTATATCCGGGGGGAAACTTATTGGCGGAATAAAAACAAACGTTTCAAAACGAGCCACCGCAGTGTTGATTGAAATACGTTTTTATGTTAAAAAGTCATAATAAAGCAACATTTAGCCCTGTTTGAGTACTGTCATCTAACAGAGGGGGGCTTATTTCCGGGGGGGGAGAGGGGCTTATAACCGGATGTATTTTTTGTTTCCAGGTAAATGGACCTATAACCTGGGAGGGAGGGGGGCTTATAACCAAAATCTTACGATATCCTTGTTACATTCGGTGAGTGTTACATTATTTTCAGTGCACTCAGAAACCTCCCCTTTGTGATTTTTAAGTGAAAAACTTCCCATGCTGATCATTTCGTCTTGACCACTTTATTTACCTGCACTTCGCGATGTGCAATTTCCTTTAAAAAAATCATCAATCTGGAGAATAAAAATCTTACTTCGTAATTTCTGATGTATATGCTAGAGAGATCGGAACATGCACTGTACCATTTATATCGAAAAAAAAGCAATGTATAAGGAACAAAACAAACCCAGGAACAATTGCAGTGAACTCTCGCCTTTGAGGTTTGAATGGAAGTGACTCCCACATATAACATGTATAATGGCGTAGCCTTTATTTGACGAGGACATTACGGTGATGTGAAATCTGCCTGTTTCTGACCGATGCTATGCTGTGCCTGCGAAAGATGCAGAAAACACTCATCGCCGGTAAAATGAAACTTAAACTTCTGTGGCACGAATATACCTAGTAGTTATATTTTTGATGTTGCATTTTCATCGTAAAACCTTCCACCTTTAATACCAAAAGAACCATGAGATGTCCTAAAAGAATTTACACCTACACCATTTGTATTGTGTTACATCCGGTCAGCAGTCCCGTCTCCCGAACTTCCGGTGTGTTCGTTTATTCAACATTCTGACTTTCGAACGCGCGACTCGATTTCTGCCAAATGCATCACTGACATTACTCTGTAATGTTCACAGGCATGCATTTGCTTAATGCAGTGTTCATTTATCTACCTTTCCGGATGAATTGTACTGAAGAGGTTTGGCACTCGACGGAAGAAATCACAAAGTTACGGATGTGTTTTGACATGGCGGCGAACTGTTGTGTATCAAGTATGCGGATTAATGTATCATCATTTGTGGTCTGAAACGCGGGAAAATGGATTTTGATGTGGGAAACTGTTAGATTTGGCCTGTCTGCTAGTGTCTGTGCTTAATTTGGTCAAGAAATTGGAGGGAGCGAAGGCGAAGCGAAGGCGAAGGCGAGTCTCAGACAACAAATCTTCTTTAAGAAATTGCCAAAACTTGCAAGGTAGGCTTTTGTATTAATTTAAATTTCACCAAATTCGCCAACCAAAACGTTATTAATCACATTTACGTAACAGACCAGGTGATATAAAATTATTTTCAAGCTGAATTCATCTCTCTTAAGCCTTTTTAGGCCAAATAGCGAGGCCCTCAAAATGGCCAATCTTGCAATTTGTTGCAATTTGCCTTGTATGTCTTGAATCGATAACCACAAAAATTTAAATCCTATTGCGTTATTTTCTACCCTAAATAAAAGGTAAAGATGTAAGTAATTATCACTAATAACACCAACAACAATTTCTTATCAGAGTCTTAGAAAATGAATTTCAAAGTTCACAAGCTATAGGGAAATTCGGGTCTCTGTAAAATAATGACCGGATGGCGGCGGATGGCGGATGGCGGATGACGAATGGAAAAATGCGGATGATAAAATGCGGATGGAAAAATGCGGATTGAAAAATGCGGATGGTAAAATGCGGATGAAAAGATACGGAAACAAAGAAAACTAAAAAAAGTAATAATGAAATGATGATGAAAGGGAAATTCATTTGCGTTGCTCTCTCAAAAAGAAGACAGTCTATTTAGTCCGGGAGAAGTCCAGCATTTTTTCTTCATTTACATCGGATCCGAATAAAATGGGGAAGACTTTCATTGAAGAAGAGATACTCGACTTTCCTTTAGCATCAGCCGGTCCGTTCTAAAGGCTAGTGCGATTGAATGAACATAAACGAACGCAACTGAGATCTATGGAGTCGTCCGATAGCGACAATTCTGGCTTGGAACGTTTGTTTTGAAAAAAAATGAATGAAATGAAACCGGATTGCCAAACAAGTTAGCACTAAAAATAGAATCACACGTTTTGAGCACTAAACCCTTTCAAAGGCGGCAAGAATTTTTGCAGATAAAATGAAAAAACAGAAACAATATTTTAGCAGGAATATCTTTTGATTGGTATTTAAGTGAAAAAAAGACTCAGAAATTTGTTCTAATCGAAATTTTATGGAAGTTTTTCAAAGCTAATGTTGTTGTGATGTCTAGTTTAATACTCCTTCTTTTTCAGTGGAATCACCTTAATTCCGCTACAAAAATGATACAAATTGGAATTGCTTATGCAACTGACCAACTTTGCTAAAATGAAATAAGACAGGCAGTGATTCATTTACTATTTGTATAATAAACTCAATATACCATCAGAGCCCTATGCTTGCTCAGTTACGGTAACAAATTTCTCAAATCAGGGTATATTTTGTCACGCTAAATCTCTGAAAGGACGTCGGGAACCCCATTTTTTGGCATCTCCGACATAAGTAACTCATTATTAATGGAGAAAACAATATATAAAAAGTTAAATTTGAGTATTTTAAAATGAATAAATAAAATCAAATATATCACTTTATTTAAGCCTCACTGTATTTAGCACCACTGTCTGCTAATTGAGGACACTAAAATAAACAAACAAATATAGTAAATAGAACAGAAATTTGTCAAAATCCCAACTAGCAGGAAGCAGACCAGTTGGCTATTTACAAAGCGTCTGAGAAGTTGAATTCGGGACCACGGAAAACCGATCCGTCCAGTACTATATACTCACTGCATAATCATTACCCCATTGCAGAAGACAAAGTTATGGGAATAGTCCACGACTGATGAGGCAATAGCCATGCAATGATGATATGCGCAGAGCTCGTCAACCGCCACCAGGGGAGGTGGGTGTGTTGCAAAAGAGAAACCGTCTTTAATAGAAGGCAGGATGAAAAGACCACGTTTCAAGCACAGCGACCAAATTTATACTGGGGAAGCACCAATCATTACTAATAACACACGCGCGGATTTTCTGCAATGAGCTAATTAATTATGCAGTGAAAATCGTGCCAGAGAGGAAGAATTTTATTCCGTGATCTCCGGATTACACGTCATGCGCCCAAACCACTAGACCATGCTGTCTCCTCAGAAACTTGCTTTTAACAGGCTTCGATTTTTACATTTCAGACAATAAACTTCACGGATCCGTTTTATGCTTCTCCTGTGGTGATAGTGACGCCAAAGCATAGTTATTTCAAGAACTATTCACATTCGACTGCGGCTGACTCTCATTGTAACACCGTTACAGCGTGGGTGGAGGTAAGCAGTATGGATGCCCTCAGGAACGTATTACTTATACCTAATCGTACCTTTTTTGTACGCTTCGACGGCATATCAGGCGAGTTTGGACGAACCATGGTTTATACCCATGGCGAGACCAAGCGAGCCTGATATGCCACCGAACGTACCAAAAAGGTACCATTAGGTATTTACCATACCCAAATTCAGCCAAAAATCCGGGAAGTTCTTGTTTCGTGTAAAAACGGCAAAAGGTTTCTTCTCGCCCTCGCGGCAAAATCGCTCTGTTCAAGCATGGATGCACGTAGTGCAAATTGTGTGATTCTTTCTTGCAATTGGTCTTCAACGCTTTTTTATACTTTAAAAATTTGGGAACCCGAAATACATTGTTTCAGTCTGAATGAACATCGCACAATTTACGAGCGCGCTCAAGATCAGTTTTGGCGGGAACGTTTTTACTTCTTTTACGACTGGTAAACACTAGCTGAACTGACATTACGAGGTTTTGTTTTATTGTTAAACGCTTTTGTCAATTCATCGCAAGGTAACACTTCTTTACTTGAAAGTGACCATGATTGGCTGCTTGCATATTTGGGTACGGTAATAGGAGAAAGCACAATTTTGATCCAATACAAGGCCAGAGTAAGCTATTTTTAGTAAACCGTTCCTCGACCGGCACCCAACTAGAGGCACAAAGTTTAAAAGATTATCGTATCTGGCACAATGCTGAAATATGCCACTCTGTCATGTGTCATAAAATGCTCATTAGTCCGTTATTATCGAGAATTTTCTCCTTCAACACTTCATAATGCTCCTTTGCTGTTTCTGGCAAGACAATTGTCCTGTTTGTGCTTTCCCTTTCTTCACTGCTTAGCACACGTCCACAAAAGACATGAAGCTTTGCGTGAGAAACTATAACCGCAATGCCAGAAAGAACGATATCATTACAGTTGATTACATGGTGACTGGAGGTAAGCAGTAACTTACAAGCTAGAGACAGATGATGTGGTTCAATTTTACCCTTGGTAGATACAACCTGGTATTTTCCTTTTTTGTATATCCGCCAACGTTTATTAAAATACATCAGAACAAAGGAAAACATCAAATTGTGCCAAGGATAAAGATGAACCACAACACAGACACTGCAGAAAATGTATAGCTGGGAGAGTAATAAGCAACCACAGTGTTGCTTTGAAGAGTTAATCTTTTATGAAAGTATTTCAGTTAAACGTGCACTTACTGATACATCGGGAGGGGACACAAAAACAAATTAAGCGTGCACTGGCAGAGTAGAAGACGAACTGCTACCATACGAAAAGCACTGATTCTGACATAAAGCTTTATTGTGCGACGTTAATACCTCGATTGATTGGTGCCCATCTGATACAATTTGATATTTTGGTGAATTTTGAATTAATTTCCCCCCTCCCCTCGCGGGAGGGGTGGACTCCCACATAAAAGGGGCGGGAATGCACATGGTCTCGCTTAGCGACATAAATTACAGATTTTGATCGTACTCAGGATGTTCAAGACGGACACCAATATTTTTAGCCGCTGAAGAAATAAAAAACGCCGTCATACTGTGTTAGCGATCTAGATTGTTCGGGCATGAAAAATGGTATTTTGTAGAGTCTTGTAGGGGTCTTAAAAATCTCCCCCCCCCCCCCCCCCCCCCCATCCTCCTAAATTGGTCTCTTTTACGTGTTAAATTTGCATTTTTCGACGAGCATCTAGGAGTCTTTCTGGCAGATGGGCTCTTACTTCCTTTGAAAACTGATCGATTCTATGTTTTGATACCAGATCTGGATCCCTGCCTGGAGGTGACATGTCATTATCATGGTCTGTGCAAGGCTTTTGGGCCTCATGATGCTCGCTGTGTGTGCGTGGACAGTTGTCCATCTTACCACGAACCCGTCTGTTCATCTAATGGCACAACATACGACAATGAGTGTTTGTATAAACAAGAAATGTGTCTACATCAACTGAACTTCACCGTGCAACACCCTGGTAGATGCGAAGGTTTGGATTATTTTAATTTTTTCTCCATTGACTCATTTGAAAAAAGTGTTCACCATTTTGTTCACCACGTTTTTAAATCATTTATATATTGTCAACTTATAAAGCAAAAAATGTGTACAATTTGTTGCTTTTCCGGCTAGCCAGCAATTCAGAAAAAAAAAATGCTAGTGTCTCCGGCCGTCTTTGACTCTCTGTGAGTTCTAGATCCACCCTCCCCTCCCACATGGAAGGCCTGAAAATAAATAGTCAACGCCGGGGGAGGGAAAGAGCATTACCGATATATCCAATCACCGCTTACTATGTTGCATTTCTCTTTTTAAGGATTTCCTTTTCAGCGAGGTCGCCGTCACATGCCACATATTCCATCACTGGGGTACTCTCACTGTGAAGTAATTCCTTTCAAGCCTTATGTCTTCTATCCCCACAAACCCATCGAAGTGCAGATCACTGTCAATCATATCGATACCAGTGACAAGTCATACGTACATGATGCTGCTGTGTCGTGGGTTGAAAAGGTGAATTATGATCAATTCACCGCGTGTGTGATGGCGGCAGGCTTTAATGAGCGAAAGTCCAGTGCTAATGTGACAGTTGATTGGATGGCGTACCAAGGAGCTCCAGTGGGTGGTGTTGCAGGAGAAGTACAAATATCACGATGGTGGACTGGAACGACTTGTGAAACTGTGAATTTTTCTGGAGTAAGTTAGATTGTAGTAAAATTTGCATGTTGAGCTCTAAAATATGTAACTTGTATCATACCTGAAGCATAATGATCTCGTCGCAGTTCTGGGCGTCATTTTGCCGGCTAGAGAATCTCATCCGATGTCAAGTAATTTCCATTCCATTTTTTTATAAAACAAATCCTTTTATTACCAATAAAGTGTCATTACTTCCTTACAATATTCATTGGGTTACAACCTATTTCTGCTCTTAAATAAAAGGGATAATATATAATTTCCATTCAAATTAAAGATACTATAAAAAGCAAAAAAAGAACTTTACTGATCAAAATTGAGGGATGCGTTCAGCTGCACGCGTTTTTAATTTTCCTAAACATCTGTCCGTAAATGTTCGTTGCGTACCTGGAAAGGGCTGACAGCTTGACCATAAAAAATTCCAAATTGAAAGTGAACGTTTTCTAGCAAAGACACATCTAGAAGATTTACGTTTCTTTAAAACTAACCAAACAAGCTCAGCTGACTTATATACCTAATTCAGTAAGTTACTTCTCTTGCTTAAGTTGTCATTTATTCGGGTTATTGAAATAGATGTTTGAAAGAAGCGTTTGTCACATAAGAGAACTTCTTAAGAGAAATTCTTAAATTCTTAAATTCTTATCCCTCCCTGCATGGTCTTCGCTGTAATTCTCAAGTTTTATTAGTTCCACCATCCACGAAAACGAAGAAGACACTTGGTGACAGGGCATTTACTGCTGCTGCACCATCACACTGGAACAAATTGCAGTGTGCAATAAGAGAGGAGGACAATGTTGACAATTTTAAGTCCAAACTGAAGACATTTTTATTTAGAAAACCGTTTGAATAGCTCTTGATGTTTTATATACATTTTTACTAGACCCATTGTTTTTTAATATTTTGATTTTTAAGCTTTTTACCTTAGCGCAATGTACATAATTATTGTAAATAATTAGTTTTAAATTAATCATACTATCCATAGCATATCTTTTAATTTATATCACTCATATGGTTTGTTGGGCGCATTTGATCATATTTACATGCTAATTTGTGCCTTAGAAATATTAAATATCATTATTATTATTATTCATTTATTTATTTATATTATTATTTATTATTATTATTATTATTGTTATTATTATTATTATTATTACAAGTGAAACCGGTAAAAACAATATATAATTATATATCCCATAGAAAACAGGTAAATGTGAAAATAGTTTAGCGTGTATCAATCAGATCAATCTGCAGCTTACTTTCATAAGCAAATGCCTACATTGCTCGGTTCCAGAAAATATCCATACCCACCCCAAGGATGGTCATTGGAAATTCTGAGGGGGATGGGGTCTCAATAACACAAATTTTTAAAAGAAAGTATGAAGCTACACTGGAAATCCCAGGGGGTGGGAGGGTCCAAACCAAAGAACCATCCTCAGGGGAGGTATGGATATTTTTTGGAATCACACCTTATTACACCTTGTGGAACCAAGCCTGTGCTGCAAAAAAACCTGACACATTAACTTAACCTGGATTTAAATTTATGGTCTGCGATAATAATTAATGATGTTAATTCTCTGTTATTTCATTATTGTTACATGTTTTTATTGAAACAAAATTTGTTGTCATGAACCCCAGAATGGAGCCATATTGGGTTCTGGGAATTTATATCATATAAATAGCTATAAATGTCACTAAAGTATATTCGGGTTTAAACTGGCAACATGTGGGAGTCAATCATGTGGCAATTTTATTACATTGACACAAGGTGTATTTTTGAGTTCATTTTGACTAACAGGAATGCCCTTGCAAAGTCTTCAAGTCACCTGTAAATAGAACAAAACTAACAAAACTATTTATTTTGATGAAATTGCAATTTTCCAGGATGCAGACTGTATATTAAAATTAAATGGCCTTTTTCAGTGTGAAAAAAAAAAACTGGCTGCTTTTATGTTGGGCTAGTGAATCCAATTATTTTTTTCCACTTGCTAGATAGCCAAATGACATTTATGGATTTTTATTTTTTTGCTGTAGTTGTTTCAAAACAAACATGGGACTTTGGGTAAGGTTATAATGGTTTCACCTTGCCCAGTCTACCTGGGTCAGGCAAGGAAGAAATCAATTTTCTTTGCACCCCTCCTTTCATTAATTATTGCAGAAAAATGTCAGATTATTTTAATAATGTTTAAAAATGTTTTGGACCCTAAAGCTGAATTTTTGTAATCTGTTCATTTCAAAACATTACATCACAGAAAAAAATCTATGTTTGGTTTTCTTGTAGAGCAAGTTGCCAACCAAAACTAAGCTGGAGTTTATTTAAATCAAATTTACAGCTACTACTTGGCTAATTCCCATATGAGTTAAAAAAAAAAACTTGGGTCTTGACAAAGTGTGAGCCAACAAGTCATGAGAGCCATTCCACTATATACAAATAGCACATTGGTTAGCCTAAAAAGCTCCCTGGTTAGCCTAAGCAGTATACTCCAGTTAGCCTGAGTAAAGTTAGCTGAGGTAGCTTGAGGTTATGATTATTATTGGAGTTAGGTATTTCTGGCTTGTATGGCACTTATGTGTCATGAAACATGCAAGCCATGCAAGCCATTCCCGTTAGCCTACATAAGATTCCTGGTTAGCCTACATGTATACATAGTACACCGGTTAGCCAAATGGTACATCATGTTGCTTGCAGTTAGCTTTGTAATGGGATTAGGGTTTTCTGGCATGCTTAAGTTTAAGGCCTCACGAATTTTCATATTTGCTACTTCAAAATGCTACTGAAGGTCATTCAACAACTGAAAATACAGGCATTAAAAAATGTCAAACAAATTTTTTTATAAAGTAGACAAATGTCTGGTCAAAAAGCAGATCTTAAATGCCTCAGGTAATGAATGTGTGTAGAGAGAAGGATAGGAATTGCTAGAATTGACTGTCACAGAACTATGTGCAAAATTAAGAGATCAACAACTACCTGAACTTGTTATAATCCATAGTTTAACTCAACAGCAATCCAGAATGTTCTCAGTTCTGAATTCTGTAAATCCTGTCAAAACATTAGGCATTCTATTAGTCCCAAAAATTACCTGTAGACCCCAAAATGCAAAAGAAACGGAAATCTATGTTTACCAATACAATAAAACATCATGGGAAGAACAAATCTTAAGTTAAGAAATGGTCTCATTTACTTAACATGCCCAATGAGGCATTCCAAAATGTGAGTAGCACTAGTGTTTAAATAATTGAAGTCTAGATTAGCTACCAGGTTGACTGAAAGTAGTCTCTAGTCTAACTTAAAAAAAGAGATCACACTGAGCTGAAATGTTTCTTCCAATTTCAAAGGTATCACATCAAAGGTGTTACAGTAATTTCAAATTTCCCTGACGTAATTTTTCTTTGCGGCCTGAAATGACCACTTGGTCAATATTTTGAGGAACATTTCCTCACGTATAAACAATGAAAAGATGCGATTCTTATTAATTTGATGTACAGTAGCTTAAAATTCAGATGACAAACATAAATAACAGTTACATGCCTCGACGAAATGACTGCCATTTAATATTATCGCCTCGTTCTCACTATCTATTTTTTTTACGCCGAGCTCGCCTTTAATTCCAGTAAGCTAAGTTGATAAACATGATAAACGTCGAAGACATAAGCTTTAACCAGTCTAAAAAAAATCATTGTACAATGAGAAACGCTTACCTCAGGTCCCTGTAAGTTTCTGTTACCCACGTTTTCGCACGTTTCTACTCATTCCATATTCTTCTTTATCGGGAATACAAATAAAGGAGTATATCCTACGTTTGGGGACTCGTTTTGATTGCGTCAAGAAGGAAAAACATCGAAAAAACTGTCCTCTATATCTCAAATTCACTCCATTAGATTCCCTTTCCTAGTCGCCATTTTGAAAATGCTCTTGTCATGAGACCGCAATACGGACCACGGGGAATCCGCTGGGGAGACCCACAGTAGTGGGGAGGGGAGGGGCAGCTACTTAACATCTCCCCAGTACCACTCCTTTCGTCTGAAAGAAATTAAATCCATCCTCGCGAAAGGCAATTAAAATAAGAAAAAACTGACATCGCCATCATAAAGAGCATGCACTCCTGCTTTTGGCAAAATTTTCTTTTATTCCTACCGCAAATGGTCGCTGAGTAGAAAGCCAACAAACTTTTCAATTGTATTTTTACTGCCGTACGTTTTTAGGAAAAAGTAATAATGGCCATTTTTAAAAACACTATTTAAAAATCTACAACTTCGCTTAAAAAAATCCTAAGAGGGAGATCCCAGTAAAGTTTTCAAGCGAGTTTAAAAATGCAGTCCGTTCTGGTCACGTGACCGATGACGTCATAACAATAAAAGTGATAAAAATGTACTTAACATATAAATATCTACCAACATGTAATTTGTTGTTTCCTCACATTTAGTGCAACGCCAGATATGCACTTGTACCCAGACTCCCACTTTTAGACAATTGTACATAGCTCCCTTAATATTTATATTTTGTTCGGTACTCGGGCAGTCTGAAATGCCTCACACCAATGTGCTTCAAACTGCAATGACTGCTCTTTCAGTAACAAAATATCTTCGTCACAGTGAGCAAAAACGAACTTCAGAGCAATGTCACGTGACTAATGACGTCATCGCCCTACGTCTTATACAAGAAGTGGTTATTGTTAAGAGTTATTTCTATACGACGTTGTACTCCTGCTGGCTTCAAACTAACCAAGTTATTTGGCATTGACGATTTTTCAGTTGCAACGGATTTTGGGAAGGTTTTTATTATAGTTATATATTGTTTTTATAATTATTATTATTATTAGTAATAGCGACATACAACAGGAGCGTTGATAGGGGGAGGGGAGTGGAGGTCACGGGCACCCTTAACCGGGCATGCCCCAAAGGCGGGCACGCCCCAAGACCTTCCTTTGCAGCTCGCGCCTTCGGCGTTCGAAACTTTCCTCGTCTTTTTCTGAAGTCTGGCTACGGCCCTGCTTCTATGCTTAAAGAGAATCAAAATAGGGGTTGGGATGGGGGATTTTTGTGACAACAAATTTGGGAGTGCACAGAACTTTGAAATGAAACTACTGACGTGTAGATAAGACCGCGTGGTCTTGATTGACTAAAAAAAAAGCGGATATGTGATTGGCCGGACCGGAATAGCGCGTCATGCTAATACGAGAAGTGCATTTTGACCTTTGAAAGTTAGTCTGGCCAGTGTATTGCATGACAAATCTGTTTATTCGAGTAAAGAGCTAGTATAGCTTATCTGATCTCCCTTTCATGGTTGTCGTGTTAACATATAACTTGGGTTTGGAACCTCATAGAGATCGAATGATCTGGTTTTTCAATATTGAATGGTAAAGGGGAGGGCAAAAGCAAAAGTGCAAATCTCCCCAACTCCCGGCGTGGTCGTAGCTCTGCTTACGTCCTTTTTTCAGAAATTAAGTTTTAAGTAAATAATCTGACTTTCAAATTCTCCTGAAAACACTGCAATTTTCGACATGTTTTCCATGCCTGTGTCGTAGCATCTAAAACAAATATCATATCATTTTGATTACAGCTTGCTTTAGCCGTTATTTCCGTCATTTTCTCAGTACAATCAAGTTGCATTTCACTCGAGGTCGCTTCTTTCAGAGGATCGTTACCATCAGAGGATCGAGATTTGCTAACAACCGTGAAATTTTATGTTCGCTACGTCGGGGTGGTCGTTACTTTCGGAAATTTATGGTATTTTAGGAGCAAATGTACACTAACCTTTTAACCTTAAGTGGCGCATTTTTTGTTGTTTTACAGGAGGAATTTTTAGTCCAACCTTCTGTATTTGTAACTGCTGAGCACTACCATTCAGGGCTAAAGCGTGACGCTGCCAGTGTATGGATTGAGGATGTCACGCCATCGTCCTGCAAAGTTTGTTTGAGAGAATTACAGAACTACGCAGGATCTCACCAAGACATTTCGGTTGTAAGTGTCTGATGCACAGCATCTCTCTCTAATTATTTTTATGTAGACGTTCACACCGGATTTCTTTTTTATTCATTGCGTCTTCGATACTTCATAAATATGACTGCTTCAATTTGGCACTCATCAACCTCATAATCCCGCATTTGTAACAATAAAAAGTTTACCTAATTCCTCGTGTGACAATTTTTATTGCTGTTTACAGAATTGGTTGGCGTTCACGGATCTTTACAAGACTCCCTTCTCAGAACATAACTCGATCTACTTTGTAAATAATAAACTTCCTTCTGGCGATCATAATAACGCCTTCTGCAAGGTTAGTTGTTCTTTTATGTTCTATTTGTGCTTTTTATGTTTTGATTTTGGTATAAAGATAACAGAATATTATTGGTTGTCATAAACAAGAAAAAAAACTCAAGAATATGGTGCGTTTGCAAGAGACCAGTCAAGGTTACAGTTCAAGCGAATATATATTGCTCTGTGATTTACTACCCGGGCCTATCACATATGATTTTTTTTTATTCTTTAAAACTGTTTCTGTGCGAAAATTGGTGTGAACTGTGGTGGGTATTCATGTGTCTATCCATTTTGTTAATATTATGTGATTATGAGCCTCAAGAAGTTGTGACGTACTTACATACGTTTATAGCCCGGCCACATGAAGTATCTAATATCTAATGATAAAACAACTTGAGTAGAATCTTACAAACTATATATATGAATTGACGCCTTAGCATGGTGTAATTTGACTCTTCAGCACTGTATGTATACCCATGTGCTACCCGGATTGTGACTTATCAGGCACTTACATGTAGGTAACAATGTGAGAGAAATTCAAGCAGTTTAGACTTGCGCACATAAATAACGGACTAATACCCCATTCACACCAAAGCTTAAACACGTTTAAATGTTGTTTAGTTAAACACGGTTTAAAATTGTTTTCTTCATGGAAGTTTCTGACTGATGTTTATCGACTTCAAACTTAGCACAATGAAAGCACAAGTTAGAGCTTAATTGAACCCTATGTAAAATTTAGTCTGTCGGTTGTCTTTTGCTGATTTTTATTTTCTTAAACCTGGTTTAACTAAACATGTTATGTTGGTGTGAATCAGGTATAATTCTTTTATGGGCTGTGTGTTTTAATTGCACTTATTGTTTTAGGGAAACCGCAGTCTTTAAATTGCAAGCTTGAGAATGGAATTTGTTGTAACTTGATTTTATTGAAAGGCCGGCGTTTAAAAGTGGCTCCTTTCTTCCCTTAACAGGACGTTAACTTCACAAACGCTTACAACACAACCCCAAATGTATTCATTTGCGCTAATCATTCGTCAAAAGGAGGAAATCTCAGCCCAGTTCATAATGGAATAACTGCTTGGGTAGAGGTAGGACTGCTGATTTACAGCCAAAATGTAGTTATTTAGCTCTCTCATGTCGGCTGATCCCATGTTGATTGTCTCAATTTCACAGTATATCAACAAGACTGGTTTTCGTGTTTGTCTCAAAGAATTATATGAAACGAAGTACGATCCTCTATCCATTGCATACGCGGTTACATCAGGTAGGAACCTTCAGTTAGTACAAGACTGAATCCATGGACACGTCGTTATCATATGCAAAATAACTCTAATTCCCACGTGAGAGAAGTGGTCGCCTAATGTTTAGTGCGCTGGACTCGGGATCGAGTTGGAGAAACTTTCTCTCCATCCAAATGAAGGGGGGGATAGGTGGATTTCAGCTTCCCCCCGCCCCCCGCCCTCCCGTACCTTTTACTCCCGCTTTCCGACCCTTTTCGTAGTGGTTCCCTCCTATTTGTCTTAGCTTCGGTATATCAATGGGTACCAGCAAATTCTATGCTTGGGGTAATAACCCTGCGACAAACTATCCATGGGAGAATAGAAATGTTCCTATCTATGGTCACTTCGAATTCACGCTACGCAAACCGGAGTTAACCGCTGGCCATACAGGTCCATTGCATGATCGAAGGCGGACTTTACCCTGTATGCTCATGAAATACATTTCCTCCTAAAAACGGGATTCAGCGGACACCGCATAACTTTGCAGGCTGTAATAATTAAATTATTATAAGAATTTAAGTCAAAAACTATAAAAAACCATTGCAGCAATGATAATGGTTTCCCGTTGACTTGGAACAAAATTGGTTTCATCAAAATCTAGTCTGAAACTTTATAGTAACTTCGGCATAGCCATAGCTGTTCGACTTCATGAAGCCAAAATTTGGGAAACAGAAACTTTTAAGCAGTTTTTAATTATAAGAATGAAGGAATTTTTGGAAAGTTATTTTTGTTTGTCATGTTACTTTATCGCTTGTTTTTCAACTACACCTTATCGCACTTAGCACATTCCGGTTATGTGAAATTTTACTTTTTTATACAAACATTTACAGAGATATGTCAGCCTGGATGGGGTTATTTCAATGGCTATTGTTACTTCACAAGCTCTGTGTGCGCTTCATGGCCGGCCGCTGTGTCAAACTGTTCAACAATGGGCTCTCATCTGGTGACCGTGCACAATCAAGAAGAAAATGTTTACATTCAGCACCGCCATAATGGAGAGAGCTCCTGGATAGGACTGAACGATCGCAGCGTGGAAGGATCATTTGTTTGGATAAGCAAAGAAATAAGCCGTTTTGGATTCTGGGCTTCAAAACAACCAAACAATCACAAAAACCAAGATTGTGTGCACACTCTTGGCGCCAAGGAAGGGTACACTTGGAATGATGTGTCATGTAAAAACTGCCACAACTTTACTTGTTTTAAAGGTAGAACAATTTTTTTTAATTAATCAATTTCTTAATATCTTTTAAAAATTAATGAAAAAGTTGATCAGCCTAATGAAAGAATCGAAAATAACTGAATTTATGAAATTTTGCTGTACATTAAAGTGATTACTTATAAGTGATTGTTTTTACCACTGTGTTCAGTGTTTTATTTTCTAGACTTTCTTCATGTTCATCGTCCCTCGTGAAAACCAGAGTTTTTTCTTTCTTTTCCTTTAAATTAGATAGTTTATACAAACACTTCCTCGGATAAGTTGAATCAGTTTGCAGTTTGCATGCCTCGAAATTTGCTGGCTGGATTGTCGTGAAATGGACCCTGTTAGCCTGTTGTGTTCAATCGATACGATAAGGGAAATCGGTTTACATGTAAATGATGAGTGAGGCAAGCTAACAAAGATATTTTACTTTTACGAGTGCGCTACTAACCACCACAGCTGTGATGTTAAAACGAACTGTCAGAATATTGTGGGATCATACAATTGTACTTGCAAAGCTGGTTTCTATGAAAACGGAAGGAAATGCTTTTCTTACTAACAAACCTTTGAATTTTATCATTTTGACAAAATCTAACTCGTATCATACAGTGTCTACTATTAACCACTGCAAGCGTTAATATCGATTTTATTCAGGCTCATGCCAAGTTTAAGCTCGTTTCTTTCGTAAGGTTTGAAGAATTTCGGACGGAAAATCAGGTACTTTTTCTTTTTAAGTTGTCGTCACTTTGCAAACCTGCATGGCTTAATTAATCATTACAAAAAAATTCACCGTGGCGTATTAAAAATAAACGCGTCTTATTAAAAAAAGAAGGCTCTAAAAACTGCTCATAACTCAGATAAATGTGACATGATCGCCACAATTTTTATGATTTTCATTATATCAGGGTGTTTTTATCAGGCCTTCAAAATTCTAAGAAATCGCTTAATGTTTTCCTTTTTGTTGTCATAATATTCGCTAAAAAAGGTAAAATTATTATTACAAGGCTAAAAAGTTATAAAATTTAAAAAGAAACCGACCGTTTTCGACTTGTTGTCATCATGATGACAACAAGTCGAAAACGTTCGGTTTCTTTTTAAATTTTATAACTTTTTAGCCTTGTAATAATGATAGTTTTCCTTTTTAAAAATGCGTTTTAAAAAGGGACCTGACAGACAAATAAATATCCGCGGACCACCTTAATTATTTTATATTTTTGTTTCAGATATAAACGAGTGTACTACCAAATCCCATCGCTGTGATGTTAACGCTGTGTGCCACAATACCAAAGGATCTTACAAGTGCTCTTGTAAAACTGGATATATTGGAGATGGAAAAACATGCACTGGTAACTACGTATAAAATACATTAATCTCAGTTGATGTTTCTATGTCACGTCAAATTTATAGCGACTAGGCATGCAGTGGCGGATCCAGGGCAAGGGTCCAGGTCCCCACCCTCTATTTCCTTTGAAGTGCCGGAATTATCTTTGCAGAAATCAACATTCATAGTCAAGCCTTTAAAGGCGGGCCACCTCGTTAGCTGAAGGTTTGGATCCGCCACTGACATTTACGATGTATATAGTGGGTTATTTTAATCTTAAATATACAAGAAAACGCCAAAAAAAACAGTTAACAGTTTGCTTAAAAATTGCTTACAATAGGCAATTTTTTTTTGTTAATTTAGATGTAGACGAATGTACAAACAAGTCCTATAGCTGTGATAGTAACGCTGCGTGTCAAAATACCAAAGGATCTTACAAGTGCACTTGTAAAGCTGGATATGTTGGCGATGGAAAGAAATGCTCTGGTAACTATGGGCCGATTCGCACTAGCGGACAAGTTTTAAATGTCAGAGACATTTTGACGAAAACAAAAGTTGTAATTATTAGTACAATAGCTCTGCACATGCTTCTGGCATCCTGGTACATTTCTCGGCACGGTCGTCTTGTGCAAACATCAAATA
The DNA here is from genome assembly GCA_963693305.1 of Meandrina meandrites. Taxonomy (NCBI): domain Eukaryota; kingdom Metazoa; phylum Cnidaria; class Anthozoa; order Scleractinia; family Meandrinidae; genus Meandrina; species Meandrina meandrites. The sequence goes on along the minus strand of OY855907.1, from coordinate 29,377,833 downwards.
ATCAGGCAGGTCCACGTGGTGAAAAATTTTAAAACGATTTGCATTTGAAGTGCGCGTGTAGTGATGTTTTTGTGCTCGTGCCGGGAAAATGTCAAAAGAAAACTATTTCTTTTCCCCTCCATTTATCGGCACAAACTGGTTCCCTCCGCATTCATTTGTTCCGACCCCGGTATTACCATCCTTTCACGACCTCACCTCGGCACACAAACATGCTTTGCCGCCAATCGCGGAAAAATTTCGCGTGTTGTTTCTTAGTACAATCCAGACCAAACACAATAGCCAATCAGCAGCGTATTGTTATCTGGCATTACGAGGGGCGTTGGAATGCGACTTGTCATGAAATGTCCTGCCTTGAGGCAAGGCATCGGCCCCTTTGAAGATTTCTCTGTTTTGACAAAATTTGCCCTTGTCCAACAAGTCGTTCGCACTTGCTTTTGAGATTGTTTGACAAAATGTATCGCGCTGCAACGCGGACCAATCATAAGACAACTGCTTCTTTGTTTTCCTGAATTGTTTGACAAGTTCTGGGTCTCAAAAAACGTATTCGCACTTGTTTTCTGTAACAAGTGACACATTAATGATGAAATCTACCAATTGTTACAAAATTTGTCCGCTAGTGCGAATTGGCCCTGTGAAAAAAATTCTTATTTGGGATCATTTATTGAGGGTGATTAATTTACCTTATTAGCCCAAAATTACATAAATTACACCAAGAAGGTTGCGCTTCATATCAATCTCCATTCTAGTCCCCTTTTTGCTTCTCTTAGCCCGGGGGGCCTTGGCACGAGACTCCCGAGCTGGACTCCCGGTCTTCATATATGCAGTCGTGATGCTTCTATATACCGTATTGGAAAGTCATGGTGTCTTTTACTTCCGCTCAAGATTTGTTTGTTTCAAACAGCCAATCACAAAATATCGACCGTTCGTGATTTACAAGCTTTTCTCGTGTTATCCCAGCATTCCGCCTCGGTTTAATGCGCCGGTAAACCCTTAGAAAATGTGGTCTATCAGTTTCTAAGCAAGACGTCTCCCGGGTGTCATCTTTAAATGTTGTAAACGAACGAGATTAACTTTCAAAAGTGTTCAGCCTAACAGTTTTTCAAAAAAGCCATACCGCAATCTGTTTTAATCGTTAATCGTTTCCAAAGCTGTGTTATTAAAATGTGATTTTTATAATCACTCAATTTTCTCACGTCTAACTTTGCAACAATACAGTTTTACTGCAAGCTGATACTAAACATTTTAAACCATAGTGCAGTGGCGGCCCAAACATTTCTTAGGTTTACTTTTTCTATAATTTATAGTCTTTTGAAATTACAAAGCCTTCTTCTGTTGCTAAACTCATTTTGGAAGTGGAAAATTCTACATTAAAGGGAATCAACATGTGATTTGCTAAGTTCACTTGAATTTCGGTCACGCCGTTCTCAAATTTGTCGCTGCCTTATTTCTGATTGATTATCCTGTTTAAATTCAACAACGCGCGTCTCATTTTTGAAAACATGGCATTCCTGAAACGTTTCCTTACTTAATTTATCTGGACTTCGGATCCGCTGGGTAGCTTAGGCCGTAATGATCATGTTCCTGTCGTTGATTCAACTCTTCATAAAATGTTCTTGCCGTTTCTCTCGAAGTTTTTCTTCGTACGTTTTCAGACTACTTCCATAAAGACGCTGTAAAAAAAACACACTCACCCGCTCCTTGCGAAATTCACACAAAGCAAAACAAGACATCAAACCATCTAAACAACCTTATATTATTCAAATACCCTTGAAAAGTCACAATTAATCGCGCAATCCGTGAAAGCGCACGATTGGGGTCGCCCACTACCTCTCGGAACGAGATACTTCATTGATTCTTTAAACAATAGATAACAGCTCATAACAATGCCCCTATCCCTGAATAACAATAGAGGTAGTGTTTACAGTGGATCGAGAGAGGTAGCTATAGTGCCTTACTGCACGATTAGGCCATTCTGGCAACAATAAAACAAAATAAAGACTACATTGTTTACTGTCGGAACCTATATGCTACTTATAAGTCAGCTTTTGTCCTCCTGAAAACAGGCGTCATGTAATAATCTCTCATGAATAATATCATGAAATAAGTCAGATAAATATCTTAAAAGTCAGAATAAATCCATATACATCCCTCTGGCCTATGACCCTTCTGATGTATATGGATTAATAAGAAGTCGGTATATTGTAAAATCCACGGTTAGGATTATTATGTAACTTGCTGTGAGTGAACTCTAACAGTTTGACAGCTTGTTTGAGGTCATTAAAAAAAATTTCACCGTGGCATATTAAAAATAATCGCGTTTTATTAAAAAGGAAGGCTTCAGAAAACTGCTCATAACTTCGATAAATGTTACATGATCGCCACAATTTTTATGATTTTACATTATTTCAGGGTTTTTCTATCAGGCCTTATTCTAAGAAATTGCTTAATGCATCCTTTTCAGAAACACGTTTTAAAAAGGGACCTGACAGACGAATAAATACCCGCGGACCACCTTAATTATTCTATATTTTTGTTTCAGATATAAACGAGTGTACTACCAAGTCCCATGGCTGTGATGTTAACGCTGTGTGCCACAATACCAAAGGATCTTACAAGTGCACTTGTAACACTGGATATATTGGAGATGGAAAAACATGCACTGGTAACAACGAAAAAATGCATAAATCTCAGTTGAAGTTTCTATGTCACGTCAAATTTGAAACGACTATGCATGCAGTGGCAGATCCAGGGGCCGGGCCCCCACCCTCTTTTTTTCGGAGATAGTGCATTTTCTTTTAAGTGCCTGAATTATCTTCGCAGAATTCAACATTCCTGGTCAAGCCTTTAAAGGCGTGCCACCTCGTTAGCTGAAGGTTTGGATCCGCCACTAGCATGTACTATGTATATAGCGGATTATTTTAATCTTAAATATAAAAGAAAACGCCGAAAACAGTTAACAGTTTGCTTTAAAATTGCTCAAAATAGGCAAATTTATTTTTTGTTATTTTAGATGTAGACGAATGTACAAACAAGTCCTATAGCTGTGATAGTAACGCTGCGTGTCAAAATACCAAAGGATCTTACAAGTGCACTTGTAAAGCTGGATATGTTGGCGATGGAAAAAAATGCTCTGGTAACTATCAAAAAATTCTTATATGGGATCATTTGTTGAGGCGGGATTAATTTACCTTATTAACCCCAAATCGCATAAATTACCCCAAGAAGGTTGTGCTTCTAATATCATGGGCGACAAATTACTCCATAGTTTTATATCGCAGTTTTATAGCTATCAACAGTGTTTAGTCAATTGAAAATCACCGTTGTAGTTTTCGTTCATGTTTAACAAAGAATTCTGTAATTTTACATTGTTGTCTTGCAGAAGACTGAAACAAAATTTATCAAAGTGTAATGCAAATGCAGAGCGGTTGTACTGCTAATTAAAACGTTTTGTTTTATGCAACTTTCCTGATAACAGCCTCAGAGCGGAACTATATAAAAAGAGCACAGGAATTTTTTGTATGGTTGGCTCATCCACGTTTTAGAAAAAGATATCTGACAATTACTGAAGATTGACGTACAGGGGGATTGGGGGCGGGAGAAGGGGGGTGGGGGCGAGGGGCGGATGCCACCCACCCAGAGGTTTTCTCCTCATTCTGAAAAGGGGAGTAACTACAAGTGCACTTGCAAACCTGGATTTCCTGGAGATACTGAGAAAGAAATGCGATAGTAACTCCAACATACGTTATAGACATTTTCTCTTGTAGAGAACTGTTGACATTACACGGGGTGAAAATGGAATATTAGAAGATGCACTTCAATAAGCTTATAATTAAGATAATTCCACTGAAATACAACCTGCGCTGAGATTTTTCTTGAACTTTGCGGACTGGTTGTTTATCGTATGGAAATTATATATTTTTTTTTAAATAAACTGGCGGTCGCCATACTCGCTTAGAAGCAAAGGTATCTTGTTTAGACCCAAGTCATGAGTAGTGAATGATTACATTCACAATTGCTCGTTAAATTCACGTTTCCCGACGATTGTTTATTGTTTCTGACTGGGAATTGGTCGATATATTTATTTTACAGAAAGAAGGTTTTTGCTCAGTTTAAATTATAATTCGTTTCTACTTCTTTCCATTGACCTTATACACTTAGGAGCAGGGACTGTGAAACCTGTTAACAGCAACCTGTGACCTGTGACGTATATTTTACCCTGCGGAACCGCGAATGAGGAACCAAATTATTCACTCAAATTCGACTTTCTATAGTGATATGATCAATTATTTCAAAAGAACAAGGAATATTATAGGGATTTTATTTGAGAAAATGCACAATTTTTAAGGAAGCAAGATGCCGAAATAGTGTACAAAGGAAATGGTGAAACGTCGAAATAGCAGACAAAGGATTCTCAACCAGATGCGGTAACATTAGAAGCTGTACAAGTTCTCACAATATATTCACTCAAAGTTGGACCTTTAATTGTCCGTTTAGCAAGCTTAACTGTGCTAGGGAGGGCTGGGCGCTCTTGGATTTGACTGATACATAAGTGGTGATCTGCCAGTAAAAACGACAATCATGATAAGATTCCCTCGCCGCCCAACATCTCTTTTAAATTTAAGAGTATTAATGCTTTATACCATAAAAGGACTGAACCCGAGGCGGAGAGAGCGATTGTGATGATCGAGATAGAGATAGCACACACTGAAGGAATTATGCTAATGAGTTTATTTCTGAGCAAGGATTCAGGATTGAGTTGTGATTCTTAAGTTTACATTTGAAATAAAGGAGCTGTAAAATGTAGAAATTAAAACTTTATGACAGATTTTTTTTTCAAAAGTCATAATCATTGATGTCGCTGGCAATGTATGGTCAAGTGTTTGCGCACTGTACAGGCCCGCAAATGATCCCGGGACCGCAAATGATCCCCAAAGTGAACCGCAAATGATCCCAGGACCGGAAATGATCCCCAAATTGGACCGCAAATGATCCCAGAACCGGAAATGATAGCCTCCCCATAAAGGATGGAAAAGTGTGAACTCACGAATATGGACAGTGGATTTAAAATTACATAATCCACAGCGATTTTAATACAACAGTTAATATATAGATTTAGACAGGCCTAAAAGCAGAGCTTCCATTTATTAATTTATGTTGCTCGAGTTAATTACAGTCTTACCAAATAAGTAGCCAACTATATTTCTAAGCTTATGCAGTGGCCCATATAGGTACAAAATAATTTTAATCGCTCATGGTTAAACTTAAGAGAGCGTACACCTAAGAAACGACCGATGAATTTTGCTCGAAATATAGATCGAGCTGATTTTAATATTATAATTACAGGTTACCAAACCATAAATAAAAATGTATTTCTTTTGTTTCAGTATCCTTTACTTTCAAAAATATTCACTCGCGAAGTTTGGTCGGTGGACGACGTCAAAATCGGACCGAAACATGCTGTTTCGAAAAGAGCCTCAAAATTTATTTTCGCAGCATGAATCGAACTAAATCCACCATTAAAGTGAAGAAAAATACTTAGTTAAGGACTCTAGTGGGATAACGATCGAAATATTTAAAAGTAAAACGTCGAAATTATTGTTTGACTGTACTGCATTAAATCAACAATAGCAATGTGACTGATTTGTAGAGAATTAATACTCGAAAGTGGCACCAGGTTTAAAGTTTTAATACCCCTATATCACACACATGAAGGGTACACTTCAAGTTTACGGGGGAAATATTTGCGACCCGTGCGAATTCGTAGTGTAAAAATTCGTTTAAGTCACTGTAGTTTCTGCAATTTTTTTCAATATGCAAATTACTTACACCACAGTTTTACATTTATTTATACTGCTCATTTAACAAGGAATTAATAAATTACAAATGTGTCATTATCTCCGCATGTAGAAATCGTTTGAGCTTCCCCATGGAAGCTCGTGTGTGCAAAGGACGCAAGTAGTCCAAGTAGTGTGCAAGAAAAAAAAATGAGTGGTTTATAATTACACAGCAGAGGCATCTTTACAGATTCCTGTTCATTTTTGCGGTCCAAATTTATATGGCTACGTGTACTGTTAATTTTGTTATGTCGTGTAGTATGTTTACCTTCGTGTACGGTTGTTTTCATGCCTGAGGTTCTTGCCTCTTCACTTAGAATGATTAAAAAAAAAACTCCATAGACTTTTCTTGGAGTCCACGCCATTCTATTTTTTAGTGATATCACTTGCAGTAATCATTTCCGGTTCTGGGATCATTTGCGGTCCAATTTGGGGATCATTTGCAGTCCCGGTGTTATTTGCGGGCCGGGATCATTTGCGGGCCTGTACAGCACTCGACTTCTCCTCCAGAGGTTCAGGATGTGTCGAAACCTACCCATACAACAACTTTCCATAGAGGTCGGGACCGATTTTCACGCATAAATAATTTCATCTTAATTTCTATTTTTAGTTTCTTGGAAATTTACAGTAACAGGACGCAGTGGGCGATTTGGCACTATTCAGTCATTCACTGTTCCAAGAAGCACTCGCTATCTTATCCAAGGTTGGGGCGCCCGAGGAGGAACACACTCGTACAACTATGGATACAAACCTGGAACCTACTATGGCGGCAAGGGTGCGTACATTGAAGGCAAGTTCAGACTGACTAAAGGAACAGTGCTGAATATTGTGGTGGGACAGAGAGGAGGAAATTCAGTGGAGGTGAAAGGAGGACAAACAACTACCAAAACAGCAGCTCAGCTTGGACTGTCTGTAGAGGACAATGCTGGTACGGGGGGAGGGGGAGGGAGCTTTGTTTATACCACAAGTAATGTACTTTTATTAGCCGCCGGAGGGGGAGGGGGTGCGTCAAGTGGATATAACGGTGTGGATGGTCAGGCCGGAACAAGTGGCAGCAGTAGTGTGGGGAAAGTGTCATCTCAAGTTCGGAAGGGAGGTATTGGGGGACAGCCAGGTCAATGTTATGGTGCAAGTGCTAGTTACCATGGGGGAGTGGGTGCGGGTTGGTATGCTCAAGGGTGTAGTAGGAAAGGCACGAAACATGGAGATAGGGGTGGGTCACGTGCTCAAGGCTGGACTGGGGGTCAAGCCGGCAGCATGAACAGTGGGAACAACGGGGGACCCGCCCCAGGAGCAGTGGGAGGGTTTGGTGGTGGGGGAGGGGGATCAGAAGATAATGGTGCATCAGGTGGAGGTGGAGGGTATTCTGGGGGAGGCAGTGGTACCCACGAAAGCCAAGCCGGAGGGGGAGGGGGTTCGTATTGTAGTGGTCAGGGCTGTTCTGGTGTGACAGGTGGTAACTCCAATGATGTTGGCCTCGTGAAAATTGTTGAGTTATCTGACTAGTGAGAGAAACATTTCGCTTTTTACCCCAGACCAAAATAGAGGACAAAAACGGCGTTGGATTTTTCTTAGACTGTTTGATAATTCTCTTTACGAAAGTAAAATACATCAGTCATTGCAAAGTCGTAATTATAATGTATTTCAGGTACAGATGACCGTAACTACTGTACTTTTTTGAAAGGAAAATAGTAAAAGTTAACTTAGAGGGCAGTTTGTGTCTTTACAATCTCTCTTTTCTCGCCGCTTCTTGCATACTTCTTCTATAACGTTATCATGTTACGTGCCAAGACGATTTCTTTCATAATATATAAGAAGGGAAAAATAATGGCAGATTACTGGATTTGGGGAATATTCTGCAAACAGCAAAAGAATATGTCTGGAATGATTCGTCTTCGTCGAAGTGATAAGTTTTAGTAGACGATGAAGAAACCTCATAGATTTTTCAATTTTTATCAACAGCCACAAAACAACTCTCTAAACGTTGCGTTTTCGTGCAAACATCTTGGTACCAAGGTTACATGGTCCTGCCTGTCTCGGAGCGACGTCGAAAAAGTGACGCACAGTCAGTTACCGTAGAATTTGTTGTAGCAACTTAGCAGATTGCAACGTTTTCGCATTTCGCCAAAGATGAATAGTTCCTCGTGTCAGAAGCCCAATGGCCTCCTGTCTTTTATTTATCAAACATTTCAACTAAAGAGTTCAGTGACTTGTCTGACGTAAATAATTTAAGTGACGAAGGGACTGGAAAAACTGACGGAGAGTGAGTCACTCAACCCTTCATATGGGGCGCGGATTATGGGTAGAGAGGTAGATGTTTCCTTTTTATTGCGCGTTATTTTTCATTGATTTATCTGTTAAAGGAACTACGTCACGGGGATTTTGCGGACTTTTCCTCGAAACTATTCTAAAATTGGTGGTTGGCAACTACAAATAAAAAAACATTATCTTTGAACATCTAAAGGAAGATATAACCTCAATTTGCGGAGAGAAATCACACTAGGGCTATAAATATCAAGCTTTGGAAGACGCGCGGAAACAACTTGAAACGTTTAGCCTTTACTTTTCAAGTTGTAATCCATTTCCATTCTAGCCTTCCGCAGTCAACGACGCTTGCTGACAATTTTTGGAGGCTTCCCTAAGTGGAGCAATTTGAAAGCGCCAATTAGGTGGAATGTCTGTAGCGTGGATGGGCTAAGTCGAAGCTTTTCGAAAACACTGACTTCAAAAAGTCGCGGGCTTAAATTTATCCGGAGAGTGAAGTAAAGGAAAGCAGTTTAGATGCTTCAGCTCACTAATTAGTTAATAAACGTGTTATGCGCCTTTCAACAGCACGCGATCTCTGCTCAAGTCAAGGGTTACGTTTGTAGCGGACCCCACAGGAATCAGGAGTTTACTTCTTTACTTTACTTTAATCATTTTCTCAAAAACATACATATAGTACGAAGCAGAGGGGAAGACCAAAAACAGGAACAAGTTCCCTTACAAATGGTCACCCCCAAAAAAAATCTAAATCTAATAATAATGATAAAAATACATGTAATAATTATAATAATAAAAGAAAAACTAAGTTAATTTAGTATCTAATTGATGAAAATAAGCCTTACAAAGTCTTTTAAATTCAGAAAGGGACTCGGACTTTCTGACAGGCACAGGTAAACTGTTCCAGGCTTTGACTGTTCTGTGAAAATAGGAGTATTTCAGCACATTTGTTCTTGTATATTGAATTTTAAATGACAGGTCAGCATTTCTCAGATCATATGCTGCGGTGTCTCTGGAAATAATAAAACTAGATAGGTTTTTAATATTTAAGAGTCCATTTAAACACTTGTAAAAAAAGATCAAGTCAAGTAGAGTCCTTCTTGACTCAAGTGTCCTTCTTGACTCAACCGGTTTGAAAAGTCACGTCTGTCGCTTTCAGTTTTCATTGGTAGATTCCATTCCGTTTTGTTTGTTTTTGTACTTACAGGTTTGTGTCATTGATGGCAGCTAAAACGCAACCGTTAGTTGGGCACTGACCTTCAGTTATTGAAGAGCTCGGCAACTTCACTGCTGGGAGTTTTAGTAAAATTTCAGGCAACGCTACAAGATTAGTAGCTATTGCTTGCATATCAAAAAAAAAACGTATATTAACTTTGGAAGGTCCCCTCTGGTCTAGGACATTTAGCAAAGCAAATCAGAAAACATGTGTTTCATTTACGATGCATGAGTAAAATCGAGATATCGTGTATGTTCCTGCCCTTATTAGAAGAATAAATGGTAACATCAGTTGTGTAGCAACTGCTCTTTTTTATTACGCAACCTAGATAGGCCCTATGCGCCAACTTGGCGCCAGGGGACAGGAACTAGGAACCTAGATTTAAGGCGCTAAATATATTTTTAAGTCGTACATGACAGTACATTGGGGGCGTCATGTAACACACTGGCTCTCTCTTATTCAGTTCCTTTCCTTTCCTTTCCCGTGTCTCTTTGCGTGCGTACTTAGCTCGAAAGCGAGGCACCAGGGTAGGTTGCCATGTACCAATAGAAAGATAAATATTACAACTTAAAAAAGATCAATAAGTGTAGGGTTTTAATTCGAGCTTATTAGCTAACTATCCAGTAAGTGATTCTTTCGAACCTAGACTGCTTTACACGTGGTTGCTACAGGCATCAGTTTTATAAAATTTCCTGACTTTTCCCTGATAAAAAAATAAATTTTTTCCGGCCAAATAAATTTTCAGATGTAGTAGCGGCCTCGAGCCTTCGTTTCCTTTGTTTCCTGGCCAGTGGCAACGCCGTTAGAGTGCTGTTGTTTAAAAAAAAAAAGGCGGTTTACGTAACGTTTTGGTTAAAAATAGTTTTAAAAATTAGTTTTCATCAAGTCTCTTATACAATCAAAGCTTGAACTGGCATTTTTTAAAGGGGCAGTATGCAAACGCTGCTAGATTTATTAAGGTGCACCCACTAATCAACAAAATAACCTTTGAACGCCAAAAGGAGTAAATCCACCTTCTAAGATGTGAACTAACCACAATCAATGATTTTTTTAGTGATTTTCTTCCAAGTAGCTCTGTCAAACTTGAAACCGTCGGCCCGATGTTTTCAAGTTTTAGACCACTTCTTTCCTACCCGTCCGTAGCCGCATCAGCTTTAAACAACTTTCACGATCAATACAGCGCGTGTTAGGAAGGTTAGGCAACCATTAGGGGATTTCCAGTTAATACTAACAAATTCATTGGATTTTCAAGTAACACTGAATATTGGTGTGACTAAAATAGAAATAAGTTATTAGTTATTAATGTAGAAATAAATGATAAGTACACCAGACAAAGTGGGAGAAAGTAATGCCTGTCGTAAATAGTTAAGTTTAGATACTCCGGCTTTTCTGCCTTGTGCTATTAACAGATGCATGTTGCATAATTTAATGTGATATTAATATTTTTTTGCTTGAATGTTATTAGTTAATGTGTAATAACTAGTAATTTGTTAAGTCGATATATTGTAATAATTATTTCGCTTGTATTTAGTTTTAATTAATTAATTAATTCATTAATTATTTCATGAATTGTTATTACTTGTAATGTATTTGTAAGTGTTGTGAAAAGTCAATAAAGTGCATAAATTATAGAAAAAAGTATCTGAGGCAATCAAAGCTTAAACTAGCATTTTTGAGATTAAACTACTACTAGAAGACCAGTTTTCCCTGCAACTATGTCAATACGACTTTCACTGATACGATAACATCGTTTAAACTTATCACATTATAAGGCTACGCAAAATTAAAATTATTAGGTACCCTATAAAGCGCATTCACTCACGTGACCAGCGGCCATATTGGTATACCTAAGCAAAAGACGATTTTTGAATAAAAAATAGATTTTAATTCCCGGTGGGATGGCTTGGTACACCAATATGGCCGCCGTTTCTTTGTTTTGGAACACCAATATGGCTGCTGTGACGTCATGTGAATATTACGCTCCGTTGGAGTATCACATATTATTATTGTAAAGTAACTACATTGAAAGTCACTCTAAAAATCAAATTGCACTTTGGAGCAACCATGTGCTTTCTAATCATCTTGAAGAGCAAGAGCTTTGGCCATCAGTCTGTCTGTCATTGGTGCTTTATCTTTTTTGGCTTTTCTCTCAGCAATGAGACATCTGGAAAAAAATGCAAAGAAGTTTAAATAACGTCGCACTTTCGCCTAGCATTTTGAACAAATCTGTACACATTCAGGTAATATTCCTTCAAGTAAAAAGGCAATTTTATTAACTGTAACTCAATGAACGTCATGTTGATTCAAAGGAAGCGGGGGCAAACTGGATAAAACATAGGCACGCTAAGCGTGCAGGAGTTATTTTTTCAATTGATTGGGTGGCTTAAGGTAGAACTGGGTGTTAGTCCTGTTGGGATGGTCTATTTCATGGGTTGAGCTATTTGTGCATGGTTCATGTGCACGGTCTATCGTGCCGACTAAGAGCTACTTTTGGAAAAATAACTCAAAAACAATTTAAAAAGAAATTGTGCAAATGTTCTAAAATTAGGCTGCTTTCCCTTGTAAATATGACTATGGTGTGCAACCGATCGATCGAACCATACCGTTGAAGACAATAAATACGTCAGTAATTTCTTCAAAAGTAAACGGAAAAAAATATCTGGTAGTCACTTTTAAGGTTACCTTGATGTTTAACTATCCATCCCCTTTCATTCCAAGCCGAAAGAAAACCGCTAAGTACATCAGAACATGGATTGAAAACTGTTTACCGTAAACATGATCACAAAATCGCAAACACGCTCTCTAAGAAAGCCAAATTGACCCAGAAATTGCAAACGAATAGCCAGATGGAACAAGAACAAAGTATTCTCGGGTTTCTGAAATGGCTCCGTTATTTTCATCACAGAAACCTTTCTGCAAGCAAGTACGTGTTTCTTTCGACGAACGCGAGAAACAAACAACTCTAGTCACCAGTGGATTTCGGCCAAACCACGTGACGATTTTACTTGGACTGGTACAATTTTAATTTCGCAACTAGAAGCAGAAACGTGATATTCCCACGGCCGTGCTAAAAATAGCTTTCGATGAAGTTGTGTGACACGCTTGACTGCACACCCCAAAAGCTACTATTCTTTTCAGCCGTTGTTTTTTGCGTGACGAGCCCAAACAACGGCTATTAAAAGGTGGCTGTCTTTTTTTCTTTTGCCTATGAGTAAACGTAACAGCAACCGCTTTGCGTTGGAAATATTAAATACACTAAAAAGGTATTGCGTCAGCCATGGAATGCGCTGACGTTGCAGCTTTCACTTTCGGTACGTGACAAACAAGATTATGTTTACTTTGCATGTTTATTTCGCCAGAAGCGACGGTCGCTAATTTGTTTGCAATTTTGCGACTATTTCTTGTCGGTTTAGCCAGTTGAAGTGAATCTTTTGGCTGTTTCATCAGGCGAGTTCAGAGATCTGAAGAAAATAAATTTGGCCGACGTAAACACTTGCAAGCATTACGTAATTGGTACGGAAATAACCGCATTGCACCGCCATACTACTAAAGATAGCCATCAACAATGCGAAGCTTGAAACGTGAGACTCGCACAACGACTACTATACCTTCCTACGGCCCTCACTCGCGGCACAAATGATGATTTTCTCTTGCTGTTCCATCCAACCACGTTGTCAAAACGACAAAACGTGCCCTTGTAACATCATCACGTCATGAGCTTTTCAAACGATCGTACAATAAATAACTCATGACCACCCATGTGAAGTCCTACTATTCCTAAGCAGGAAACGTCGAACCGTCTCCGGCCACATTCCAACCTCACGAAAATACCAATTATTTGGCAACTCTCAAACCCAAATAAACGCACATGCCTCGACCTATTACAATTACGTTGTTCTTAATTTGGGAGGAAAATCTTGAGAGATTTGTGGTCGCTCGTGTTATTACTTAGCCAAACCTCCTACTAATAGGAAAACTACTAATACTATACTTTTAACCGAGAGAAAACAGTTTAAACACCGCGCGGTTAGAATCTCAAAGATTTCTCGTTTAATTTCTTTAACACTCGCCCTTACAAACAACCCACAGTGCATCAGTTTGTTCCATTTGGGGACCAAAACAAAACGTTGCGCAAACCCGTAACACTGACATTGAAAAAGGAAGTCACAACATTTATTCTCAATACACATATTTATTCTACTAAAAACATCATAAAATTTAAAATAAAGTGGTCAACAAATACTATACCCATATTCTGTCGTCAACTGAACTAGTTGATTCGGTAAACCGAGAGAATCACCTTCACCACCATCAAATTTCCAAACACTTTTCGTTTTCAGAACCCACACACAATGTTCTCACCCAAAGCTACATAAAAATCAAGAACTGGAATAGAGACTTCAGACCAACACGGCCCAATAAGGTTGAATCTATAGCAAAACAAAAATGGCCGTACCTTGAACCGAAAACAAATTAATCATAAAAACGATCCATATATACAAGCCGCAATTTGATTGGTCCTTGATAGAATCCCAAATCTGATTGGTGTGAAATACATACATGAATGATCCACCCAACCATCCACCATCCACCCACTTAATAGCCAAATACGTCTTCACGCCGACTAAGAGTTATTTTTTTGAAAAAAATAACTCAAAAATTGCTCGAGTTTGCTCTTATTAAAACTTCAACATCGTTAACTGGGGGGTTTCGATAACAGGGAGGAAAAGACATCTGTGACCACAAAAGAAACCGAAAGGCCCCTTTCCCCCTGGGGGGAGGGGGGAGGTCCGAGGTTCAAGGAATGCGTCAGAAATTGGACTATCGTTATACATCTCCTTTAAAACTAAATTGACGAAGACCAGGTAAAGAAGAATGATTCTAAGGGTGCTTGAAAAAAGACAAAAAACGCGATAAAGGTGTTACAATAAAGTAAAAAGCATAACGAAACTCTCAAGTTACGAGAGAGGGGAACGAGAATGGACAATTACCTGACAAATTGATGATCTTGTTTACGCTCTGACTGCATGGCAGCATTGATCAAAAACAGCTCGTAGACATCACGCTGAAGCGGATAAAACCATGCTATTAATAATATATACGAAGTGTGGCCGAGTGGTTAGGGCGCTGGTTTTGAAATCCGGGGGTCCCTGGTTCAATCCCTCCACCCTGCCGCTAGCTGGATTTGTTCGCGGTCGTCCAGAGTTCAACTCCCTACTCACACTAAGTAGTTTGCCTTTCGCCAATTGTGATTTTTTTTCATCACGTCTGTTTATTTGAAATGTTAGTTCCCTTTGTTTAAGTGGCATGCCTGAAAACCAGTTATCTCAAAGCTGTAAGTGTATGACCACTGAAACATAAGTTTGCATTTTCTTTTTACTTTAACAATCTGCGAGAAGGGTAAAACATAAACCTCGTTTAGGACTACCAACTGAGAACAAATCCATCCAGCGGCTAGATCCAGAAAATGTTTACAGTATACCTGGAAAGTGGCTGCTTATTTCTCAGCGCACGTACATCCCTTATCCCTCAAATTAGGACAGTAAAATCTTATGCAAGTGTCTTCAGTTTCACTTGCTTTTCACGGCAATTTTTGTCAAAACTAGTAAAAAGCATGTGTTGTTGTTGTTGCTGCTCTGTTGCTGCAAACGTAGGTTTCACGGGCTACCGTGAAGTTCGCGTACCGTATTTTCTCAATTAAACGCCGGACCCCGATTAAACGCCGGCCGGGTCAAAACGGTTGATTTTTAAACAAACGCCGGGGGCGTTTAATCGAGGCCCCGGCGTTTATTTGCGTTCGAACCAACAAGAATGGAAGCTGAATAACAAAATAAAACATGGCATATTCGTGTTCGTGTTGTCATAAGGTCTCATTACTGATAATGCACAGACTCGGGGACAGTTTGCTAGGGCGGTACGAAGGGAAAACTCGTTCCGCATTGACAAACTGCCCTAGATCTCGTAGGATGGGTTACAATAAATCACTATGAAAGAATGACAGAAAAGTGCACTTCAGTAATAAAGGCCAGGCCCCGATTAAACGCCGGCTTCAAATAAACGCCTGGTCCACAAGGCCAATTTTGAAATAAACGCCGGGGGCGTTTAATTGAGAGAATACGGTACGCAAAAATCGGATATACAGATAAACGTCCACCAGAGATTGTTTTGTGCATTACACTGCAGAAGATTCATTTAGGCACCATATAGCTTGCTTTCTGTTTCAAATCAATGTTTACATGTAGGTCCTTCTGATGCATTAGTGTGCGGTATTCTTACATATTTTACACTTAACGAAAGGATATTTAGGCACAGAATCCCATCCAAACAAAAGGAAAATCACTTCCAGACGACGATTGCAACTGAACGCATAATACATGTATCTTGGTGTTGGGGAAACTATTGTTGGTTAGCTATATTATGATGCAGTTAGCGTATTGCTGTTTACTGTCTTTTAGACCCTTTGTTTTGTACGTACGTCATTTGGCGGCCGCGCCATCTGCGACAACTACCCATAAACTGAGGCAGCGTGGCCTAGTGGTCAGGGCGTTGGACTTGCAATCCAGTTTTCCCGAGTTCAAATCCTCCTCTCTGTCACCAGATGGCTTTGTGTTCGGTGGTCCCGAATTCAACTCCAACACGCTTTGTAAATAACCAACTGGTCAGCCTCCTGCCAGTTGGGATTTTTAACAAGTTTGTGGTACATTTATAATTATATTTGTTTGTTTATTTGCAGCGTCCCCGAATAGCACAGTAGTGTTAAAGATAACGACACTTAATAAAGTGATTTTAATTTCTCACCTGAGCTCTGCTTCCACCCATAAGTTCTACTTTGTAGCGCAAAGGTTTTAAGATCTCCACAGCCTTGTCAAAGTTCCCCTGCAAATGGAAAACACCAAAACTGTAACACTTTATTTGACATTAACTAAAAAGACATAGGCTGGCAGTCTCAAGCAGATACACACATACCTTGTCAGCCTCCACAAATGCTTCACACACGGCGAGACCAACTTCACGAGAAATATCATGATTAGGCCCTGACCCATCTCTGAAAATAAAATTATAACTTTGGAAAATTATAAAACTGCAGTTGAATCCCGATAACTCGAACCTTCAAGGGAAACCGACCGCCATCGGAAAAGGTTCGAGTTATCAAGGGTAAAATTAGTAAGGAAATGACCTGGAGGGAAATTGAAAAAGGTTCGAGTTAGCGGGAGGTTCGAGTTCTTAAGGGCTGGAGTTATCACAATTCAAATGCAAACGAGAAACACCGCTCTCAATGTTTCCAGTACTATTTCCAAGTCAAAGGTAATTTAAATCTGCGTTCGAGCAAAGTGGCCTATCGTGCCTGTGCTAAACTTCAGTTCCAATACCATAAAGCGACTAAAACTATGTAGCCTGCAAGCAGGCTCTCTTTGGGGGCAACGCGCGAGTGGCGAAGCCACGAGTTACGGCGAGCGGGCTCGCTTTGCTCACCCACTCAGCGGCTCGCTATTTCGCGGCCGCTCGCGCGCTGCCACCAAACTCGCGGCCCCCAAAGAGAGCCTGCTCACAGGCTAAGAACTATTTTACAAAATGTACTCCCTCTTCACTGGACGAGATGCTATTCCATCGTAGGGTTACCCTCAGAACCTTTTATTTATACACCTGGGTGGAGAGAGGCATTGTCAGAGTAAAGTGCCTTGCCCAACTTGTAACACAACACATTGACCACAGCCAGAACTGTAGGCTAACATTACCATAATATTGCAGTAGTGTAGCAGCTCTCGTAAGCTTGTAATCAGTCTATCGGTCCTCTAGTGTAGCAGTTGCCACTGTTTGGGGGACTAGGGGCATTAACAGTTCCTTTTGTTTGTTCTGTTGTTCTCTCGAAAGGTAAGCGAGTCATTCACATGAGACCTTGTGACAGCTAAAACTCTGTCTTTATATTACAGTGTACATCACTTGCTAACACCGATGACGCACCTGACGTATTTTCTCAAAGAGTCTAACAGCTTCATGGTCAGGGCTTCATTCTTTGCACCCAACGTACTCATAAGCATGTGGCTGTCTGTAAAGGCCTGGAGAACATCATAAGAAACAAAAATTACTTTCCTAATATAAACAAGCGAGGAGGGCAACTGGCTCACACAGTCAGTGTCTCAGTTTCTTTAGCATTCAGCATCTTGGAGCAGATTAAAGCATTAAAGCGAAAAACAATCTGTGGGCTGCTACAAGTAGTTCATCGCAGACTAATTCGCTTCATGCTATGGAAACCAGGCTAAGCTGACTGCTCCCCTCCCACTTGGCTCACATGCAAACTTAACTACTTCTCACCAGAAAGTGATCATCTGCATGGCCTTCCCAATACCGACAAAGCTGCTCCCATCTGTCACCAACATCAACTCCTGTTGCAAGGCAAGATTTTGTTGCAGAAAACAACCAAGCAGTGTTTTTAGTTGAATAGTTTAAGGGACTGTGTCACGGTTGAGTTACGTTTATTTCATAAGTTTTAGCAAATACTCGCTATTGAACTTAAGTAATGTTTGCAAAAAAGTTGCTTCTATGGATCTAAATGACAAAACCATAGCTTCATTACAACCAAATGTGCATCCCCGGCCGTTATTATTTTAAGTTACAAGCAAACAAGATTAACTTTGAAAGATGTTCAGCCCAACAGTATTTCAAAAACCCATATCGCAATCTGTTTCAATCTTCTTCACTTTTGTCCATCCGAACCTTCTTTCGTATTTGCTGTGTTATTGAAATGTCCCTTCACTGTTTTAAGCGGTTATTTTTATATTTCACAGAATTTTATGGCCTTTTCCCAAGCCTAGATTTGGCTAAAATCCGTGACACAGTTCCTTTTAACCCCCTTGGGTCCCCTTCCCCACCAATACCCTCCTACCCCAGTTTAGCTTCATACTTTGATTGTAAAACGTTGGCTTTTGAAACCCACCACCCTGCTCAATCTTGCAGAATATCACCTAATTTTAGCCAAGTATCACGCAGCATTCCACGCGATTTCACAGGATAATAAAAAACATAACATAACATATGACATATTTTAAAAGTAGTTTGCCAGGATTAACTCAAAGTCCATGAGTTCTGCTAAATTTAGCACCTGCTTTTCCCAATTTCCTTCCAGACAATCCCCTTCCAAAAGTATTTTGTAAAGGAATAACCTCTCATTGTATGTTTTTCCTCTTCACTGACCTTCAAATTTCAATCTGTACAATAGTGACGAGCCATCCGACAGTTGAAAAGTACGATCCGCTTTAAATCTTGGAACAAGCTGCAAGTTGAACAGTGGAAATTACAAAACTGGTCTTAAATGATAGGACACAAAATCAAGGGCTTCACGTACTGTAGTGGGAAGACGAAAGATGCGTTGGTCCAACAGTAGGCACATCAGACTGAATTGGTCTAGATTTGGTTACTGGCTGGGATTGGTGTCATGTTCTTGGGCAAGAAGCTTTTAAGCTGCGAATCAGTGGACTTCTGGCAAACTGATAGGACAGCTTAAAGAATAAACATGCTGGGGAGGGGGAGAGTACATGAGCATCTGATCTGTTTTATTTTTATTTTTTATTTTTTGCTCGCATCCCATGGTCATCTACTGGGCGGAGAGTAGCAACATTCCTAGATGCTTCATGCTATGAGAGCTGGGCATACTGTTCATCACTCGAGTAAGCGCCACCCTAGAATAAGCATCGCATTTGGGACAACAAGAGTTTTAAGCGCCACGGTCCCGATGCGGCGCTTATTCGAGGAATTCCGTAACAAAAAAAAAAACACTACAAAGCAACTCTAAAACAGCATTGGAAATTTATTTTCACCAAAAGCGATGTTCTTCAGTTCAAAGTGATTATATTTCACAGCTTTTCCATTAAAGTTCTCTATCAAGACAGTGCCGGACGAGTCGAATGGTGACAATAAAAAGACGCTTCTGTTAATAACGTTACTGTAACATTTTCATACAGGTAGAAAATATACCGTTAAATTAAAAGAAAATATTCTTTTCCAGTTTTTAAGTAAGCGCCGCCCTCATGTAAGCCTGGCATTTGAGGTGCGAAAAATTTCATAAGCGCTGTGGCACTTATTCAAGTAAATACGGTTTATGTTACCTGTAAGTACAGGACCATGCCCTGGTACACTGTGTATTGTATTATTGTGCATTGTGTTCTTAGCTTGGGCAAAACAATTACTCCCTCAGTGCACCTCTCCTTCCTGGTGTATAAATGGGTACTGGGGAAATTGCAATGGACTAGCATCCCATCCAGGGAGGAGTAGAAAATTTATACTCCTAGTCGCTTCATCCTACTGAAGGCTCCAGCCTGATGGCCCACTAGGCTGAAATGCAGACTTCACCTTACCTACATGTATGCACAAGGTAGCCTGCACCGCAGACGTAATCTAATCCCAGCTAAAAAATAACTTAACCAGGGGTTTAGTTTCGTCTGCGGCGCAGGCTAGTGGCCGCTGTACAGAAATGGACCCACCTCTGTATCATAGATGTTTAACGCACCTTCATAATCTCCCTGAAACAAATAACAGTTGGAAAACAACAGCATCAATAAAAGTGAATGAAAATGGAAAGTCAACTTTGCATGCGTTTAAAAACATAAACTGATGGCTACATTAATTGAAAGCAAAGTTTGTTTTACCAGGTGAACATAGAAGTTCTCATAAAAGACGGGAATGAATAATCTATTTTAAAGAAACTACCATTTGAGTGCTTACTATTTGTCAGAAGGAACTGGTTTATTAGACCATTGAATGGCGGTAAGGGGTTTTCCAAAAATCAGCAAACAAACTAAAAGAGATAGGATTAGCGCATTACCATTTTGTAATTTGGCTTCCTGTTATTGTTTTCCGTTGATGGGAGACAGCGTGCGGGAACTGTTCGAAACGTTAAAAGAGGAGTACAGCAGTATACCTCTGAAGGAGGTAGTCCACGATTTCTGAATGGGTTTCCCAGAAAATTACCTTAGTTTTCAATCGACTTCAAACCAAAATTTCCAGATTTTTGGTGAAAAGGCAGGCACCCAATAGGATTGCATTTCACGCCCTACAGTTAATTATAAGTTTTAAGCCAGAAATCACAAATAATGCTTTACAATTTCTTAGAGCAACAAGCATTATACAATCATATTCTATCAGAGAAAATATTAAAAGAATAGAAAAACCAACCAGATTCATGGATTTCCAATACCGAGTGTCTCAACATTATGATTCAAGACTCTCAACATGTTCTATTGCAAATCCACCGATAGAATTTCTTATCTCACTGTTGAATATTAATTTTGCTGATAGCTAGGCCATTATCAATCACATTGGCACTGACCTGGGAAGGATAGTCTCTTTTGACTTATCCCTTAAATTGTACGTAATTTCTGACTGGTATCCTTAACACCGTCTACTAAAACAATTATACTTTGAGTTCACCATTGCTTCAACTTCTTGGCTATTCACCCAATAGAAATCTCTCGCCTTTATAAAGTACCCACCTTTTCAACGTAGTACAAAGCCCAGTGCCAGAAATTATGGCAGGCCAATGACTCACATGCCTGTGAAGAAAACAAACAATAACATAATGATGGGCCAATTATCTCAATCATTGTTATCATTGATGTATTAATTTACATTGTGCAAGGCAGCTTCATTTTAGGCCTCAAGCTGCTGCATCTGACCCATAAATAACTCAGGGTCTAACACAGCTAACGTCAAAGCTGGCAAATTCAAATCAAGGTACATCTATAATTATTGCAACATTTTTTCTTAAATGCAGTTAAAATACTACTCAGACAAATAGCCTCCTAGTCTTCTTTCTCAGACACCAGCCCACACACCTCCCACCCCCCCCCCCCCCCCACCCCCCTCCCCACCTCCCCATTAAACACATAGATGTCATGTACAGTAAGTTGTAGTGTAGCTGTCCAAATGAGATCTGTTACTGGCTAATGAAACAAAAGACTGAAGAACCAATGAAAACACATGTGGGTTTGAAACTGGTGCTGGGTTACAATTTACGTTCCCCTCCCCACCCCCACCCCTACCCCTACAGAAACTGATCACCCCTACCCCCAGGTCGACACCTACAGAACTGATCTTCAAGCAGCCACACCCCTCCAGTGATGTGTATTAAAGTGTCGCTCAGGCCAGCTTTCTCTAGCAACTTAACTCGTAGGAGTCAGGGATGGGAGCTCTAATCAGAAGACTGGTGCAGAGTATACATGTATAGTGAACCAACAGAAAAGTAAAGAGTTTCAGAATTCCACTTTCGATTCTTGGAAGAAAATGGAAACATTCTAATTCTTCTGACTCCAGTGCTTGTGCATATTTCAGAAACTGTGTAAACCAGGCCTAA
Organism: Meandrina meandrites; assembly: GCA_963693305.1. Classification (NCBI taxonomy): domain Eukaryota; kingdom Metazoa; phylum Cnidaria; class Anthozoa; order Scleractinia; family Meandrinidae; genus Meandrina; species Meandrina meandrites. The sequence goes on along the minus strand of OY855907.1, from coordinate 29,356,175 downwards.
AATACAGCCAAGCCATGACTAATTATTACATTACACATACCGACCAGTCTTCCCTAGTTTTACTCATAAATTCAATTCCTTCATCTTGTCTTCCCTCCATCTCCATGACATGTGCTAAGGCATGTGTGGCCCATGTGTCCTTGGGAATAATCTCTAACCCCTTCAACATAAATGCAGCATTATTCAGAAAACATACATAAACCTACGCGGTGTGATATTTTTGAACAGGATATTAAGACAATTTTTTAACATTGAACTAGTGAGCAGCACTCTGCAAACTGTAGTTGTTAAACTTGTTTCATTCTCCTGCCCGTTTCGTCCGACTTTACAACTACAGTTTGCCAAGTGCTCCTCACTAGCTAGTTCAATGTTAAAAAATTGTGGAATTCACTTCCCAAGGGTTGTAGCTTTTTATTGATAATAATTTTAACAGGGCATCTGATAGGGTGCGGAAAAAAATAACAAATTATGCGGAAATTTTCAGGAACATTATGCGGAAGAAAGTGTTGATTATGCGGAAAACATGTTGGATTATGCGGAAAATTTTCCGCTCGCTTCGCTCGCCAAAAATCACATTTTGTCATGCAGCCGAAATCGAGCTGCCTCTGAAGCCGAGAGTCTGCTCGCAGGCTAATTTTAAACAAAAAAAATTATATGAAATTATCTTATCAATTATGTGATGTTCAATGAAAATAACACAACCGTAATTTTGTTGGCTGACGCTGATTTTCTTCTTATGCATAAACAATACAATTCAAGGTGCTACATGATTTACTACAACACTGCACGTTGAACAAAATAACAGTCCATTATCTACATAGAAAACTCCAGGATACTGGTTCACTCAATCCTTTGCTGATATTAGAATTTCAACGAAGTCCTTCGTCTTCACTATGGCACGTCGCTCACAGGCCGCTTTGCAGCCTCAAGCTCGCTTCACTTAATTCGTCGCTCATCTAGCCCGTGAGGTCAACTTGTGGCAAGGTACAGCAAAGTGGGGATCCTTCTTTTTGGTCTCTTTGATGACAAATTTAACAAATAAAGAAGCCTAAGCCATGTTTTATACTGTCATAAAACACGACGGGCATTTGAGAACACGAGGGAAATGTAGAAAACATGAGCCGCAGGCGAATGTTTTCTACATTTCTCGAGTGTTCTCAAATGTCCGGAGTGTTTTATGACAGTATAAAACATGGCTTAGGCTTCTTTCTTTGCTTTATGATATAGATTTTAGACGCCGCGAGTGGAAAGTTAAATTAAAATACTTGTAAATGTACAACAAGAGCGATTGAACGAAGATGAAAAGCAGCAAATAGTTTACGGGAAGACCAGAAAACTGACACAATTTCATTCATTGTTCGACGTAAGTTTGTTACCTTTCAATCTTTATCTTGTCCTTTTGAACTTCAATAAACTTCACCGACTCTGAGTGCAATTTCGTTTCAGCAGTAGTCTTGATGACAGCTGTGGAGCCGTAAACAAGTACAATATGTAAACACTTGCTTCGCTTGTCTTGCACAAGGCGTATAATTTCCAGAAAAGCTATTGCTTCGGATCTTCCCGTAAACCTTAATTGTTGTCGCAATTTTCCAGCATGAATAGACGATTTAAGAGGAGATTGTCGAGGAAAATCTTCGAAAGAAAACTCTCTCGTTTGCTTTCCTTGCGTGTTTCATTCAACTCAAGGAGTGAACACCGCGCCACAAATTTTCCCGCCTCCTCATACTATCACTTCGTTTACATCAAAATGAAATGTCCAGTGGATTTATACTTCAGTAAAAAGCAATTTAATAAAAACAAATATTCCATTCGCCCTTGTTGGATACGAGTGGTTATAGCCAACGAGGCGCGAAGCACTCGAAGAAAGCTGACGAAAAACAATAAAACATGATTTTTCTATGTTTTATACTCTGATAAAACATAGGTTTTTAGCCAATCAGAGCGCGCGCAGACTCCTATCTATATTATAATTATCCATATACTATAGGTAAACACAGAAGAATTTTCGATAGACCGAACGTGCGAAAGAAGACAACTGGTGTCCAGGCCCATCACGAAAAGACGCGTGGAACGCCTGGAGGTTAAAAATTGCTCACGATCGATGTGCCGTATTCTCGTCGCTATTTTAGGAGAAAAGCTGTGTCAAAATAATCAATTTCTTCGAAATTTATGTTTGTGAGGATGGTAAACAGCTGCTTAATCATTAATATGAAACAAATTTCTCTGTTTTATGCGGAGAATGTTCTCAAGATGCAGAAGATGCGGAAGTCAGCGAATTATGCGGATCCGCACCACCGCATCCTGTCAGATGCCCTGTTTTAAGAACAATACACAAGTTTGTAATTTTTATATTTTATACCTTTTAATTTCAATTTTTGACATGTATTGAAAGTAGTTTTTACTCTAGGACCTACTTGAAAACCACTCTATGTGACAGGAGTGCCCTCATTAAAAATTATGTGAATTACTTTTTACGATTCATTGGAACACAGTCATGTGTACATGTAATGTACCTTACGAGCTTGTTTCTCTGCTTCCCTGTAGAAATTTGTCTCTTCCAAACCAAATGCATGCATACCATAAAGATACCTATACAAATTAAGAGGTTATTAAATTAAAGTTAAACATAAACAAACAAAAAATAATTATATGACGGCTAGGCTGTAGTCAAACCACCAATTTAATCAGTGGCAGATCCAGTTTCTGGTTCATGTTTTCTCGTGATGGGAGACTGGAAATGCCGTGGTGGTAGAAAAGTTCTAAATGGTAGAGTTTTTCCTACAAGTACCAACATGAAATAATGGGATCGGAGGTGCGGTGGCCTAATGGTTAGTGCGCTGGACTCCTGATCATATCGGGTGGTCCGGGTTCAAGCCCTGGCCAGGGCACTGCATTGTTCTCTTGGGCAAGACACTTTACTCTCATAGTGCCTCTCTCCACCCAGGTGTATAAAATGGGTACTGGTAAATTTACTGCTGGGGACCCTAAGATGGACTAGCATCCCATCCAGGGGGGAGTAGAAATACTCCTAGTCACTTCATGCTACGAAAACCAGATAAGCTCCAGCTTGATGGGCTACAGTTAAGGCTCATATGCTGTAGTTGGCAATTTCCAAACAAATTTTCCTTAAATAAAATAAGTGCTCCATTTACTCTCTAACCAAAATTTCTGGCCAGCTGGGATATTTGGTTACATGGTTAGCACGGGCAAAGCTCTCAAAAATGTAAGATCGATGATTCTAATTTTCACAATTACTGTATAATAAATACTAAATTTCTGAATCATTACCCATATAATGGCGTTTCTTCTTTCCAGTGTGGGAAAACTCTGGCAAGGGTATCCCTTATCCTGTCCTTTGGACCAAAAAATATGCTGAACTCCGAAAGCAACTTTATTGCAAAAATGTCTGTAGGGTATGCTGCAACAATGTCATCCCAGATATCTTGTGCCTTGGTAATGTTTCTTGAAAAATAAAATATAAAAATAATATTTATAATAAATAATAAAATCAGAGAAATCCAAATAGAAAGCTAAAATAAATATTAAAAGTGGTGTTATTAAGTCCGCATGTGAATGTGCTTGTATGCACTTGCTGTCTGCCATTCAGTGCACTGCGAAGAATTAGGAAAAGCAACAGTGTGAAGATGTCTTTTTGTAACAATTAAATTTATAGATTTAATAAAATTATTATTGATGTCGATGCAGAAATGTCAACACATTTGTGTGCTGTGCACATGACGTCACCCATGGCCATTGATAACAGATCATGGGCAGTGAGCTGATATCAATTTGTATTAGGTCTAGGAAATAAAGACCTGTAGAACACCATTTTAAGGTGATTCCTCAGATTGTTGTTGTTGATCAATTTTTTTCATGTTACTTTCCCTGAAATTATGTTCCATACCAAGCAGTGTTTCCAAAAATGTAATAAAAAAGCTAGGTCACCATGGATGCTTGCAAGAGAGATACATGATGGACCAATTTTACCTCATTTATGCCTGTTCTGGTACTAATTGTGTGCATTATTTCATCGGTCCACATTACATTTTGCGGCTGCTGGAAGCAAAGTTCTTATATAAAGTAATACCTAAAAAATAATTGATAGATAGAAAGTTCCACGTAAAAATTCTGCGCAGTAGGAATGTGCAATGCAAAACTGAGGAGTCACCGTAAGAGAACTGTTAACTGTTAATTCAAGATGCATCAATGGACTAAGGTTATTTCTTCAGTTTGTCCCACACTCATAACAAATGAACATTTCATCTTTTTCAAATGATTTTACAAAATGTAATTACTAATTTTTACCTTAACTACAGCTAACAGCTACACATAATTATTCTAAAATGGCTATAGTTTAAAGTCGCCAGATCTCACCCAGCAGAAAACTCATTCACAGCTTCTACATGTAGCCTTTCTCTGTGAGTTATGTCCTGTTTAGCAGCCAGTGACTGAATAACATCCAAAGAATTTTTGATTTGAAATGCACTTGCCAAGACATGACCCATGACTAAAAAAAGAAAGAAGAATATGTATGTATTACGTGTATTATTACGCACACCTACACATGTATGTAACTCCTCAACCCCTACTGTAACTCTCCAAGTACACAAAAACTGCAGATACAACAGCATGGTCCCCTTCCACTCCCCCCAAAGATTATAATTGCACTCATGATAAATTAAGCCAGTGGTTTTATTTTCAAAGCCACAGCCCTCAGACCTCAGGCCACTGTGAATTTTAAGTATAGTGCAGGAATAGGCTGCTGTTTACTGGTCATGAACTGGGGTTCCAGTTTAATCATTGTGCATCACAGTGAAGTTGGGTTTAAGTTAATAATTATATATATTATACTAATCAATTTTCCACATGCATGTACGATCACATTAAACTAAAATAATTGTTTTGTTTTAAATTGAGAATATTTTAAATTTCCCCCTCAAAATGCTGGAAACACATTTACTGAGAGTTTGTATTATTTTTTCAAAATTTCCATGGGAGCCAATTACCACACTGGAGGCCATGTTGCTTTTGTCCCGATGTGTCTAGAGATGCTACACTGGAACATTACCAGCTACAAGGACATGACATCACTGGGAGATGGTCAATTGGAAAATCATAATTATTTTTATACACATAAGCAAGCTACATGGGCAGTGGTGAATAGTGTAAAATAAATTATACAAATGTTTGTGAACTGTGAATGTCAGACCAAACTGCAGTTCCATGCACATACATGTACACCTAATTTATACATCACTGATTTAGTTGATTTAATAGGTCATTTTGCAGTTGTCTCCTCAGTGACCTGGCCTTTGAATGGTAGCGAGGCTGGAGTTGACCTTGCATTGATACAAACCTCTCTGCATTTCTCACGTAAATGCAAACTAGTAAGCATCAGAACAACTTGATTTACAAAACAAAAGCAGTGAGGTCTGTATCAAAACAGCTGGGTAAACTTCAGCCTCTGTACCATTCAAAGGCCAGGGCACTGAGCAGACAACTGTAAAATGGTTTATTAGGAAGGATATACATGTATGCTTCCATCATGACCTACAATTTTTGTTTTAATTTAGAACATGTACAGTATGGCCACTAATGGTTAGTGTATACATGTTAATGGTTACCACACGGCAAATTCAATGCTGGGGGTAACCCAGTGATGGACTTAAGCATCCTCACAACGACACCACTTCCTTTCAGCAATCCTTCATAAATCGATCATCCCGTGTGTGGAACACTCTTTCAAAAGTTATGTTAATGCCGACCTCCAGCTACTTTCTGGAACAAACGCTTGTATTATTACTCTACTGCACTGTCCAATTGTTACGACCCACTAGAGACGAAGTCAGTATGCCCAACCTGCAATTCCTGCCGCAGCTTACTCAACCCTATTTTATGCTGTTATTAAAGCTTTCTAATACCTTTTAGCTAGTTTAATTGTCTCGGGCCCACAGTAACTATATATAAATATAAATACTATTATTAAAGATAGAGACCTTACGGACAGTTACTCGAGTTTCACGGACGAAGCGATCATCAGACTGATGATCAGTCTGATGATCGCTTTGTGAGTGAAACTCGAGTAACTGTCCGTAAGGTCTCTCTCTTTAATAAAAGTATTCCACTCTGCATGTATTTGCATCGAGCACTTCTACGATTGTGTGAAACCTTTTGCAATTTTTCTTTATAAATATAAATATATATAAATGTCGTTTATAGTGGTCATGCACTTAGCTTCAAGATAGCTAGTTTGCAGGCATGCCACTGAAACATAGGAAACAAATAATATTAAATGAACATAACATGTCGATTAAAAAATCCAACTGGCAGGAGGCAGACCAGTTGGCTATATACAAAGCGTGACCGAGGATTTGAACTTGGGACGACCGTGAAACAAATCCAGCTAGTGGCAGGGCGGAGGGCTTGAACCCCGGACCCCCAGATTACAATACCAACGCCCTAAACCACTCGGCCACGCTGCCTCCATAATTGGTCCTGCTGTTCTGGGTACCCTGCCTTAAGTTTTCTGTTAGTTGTATGACTGTGTTATTTATAAGGCAAAGCTAATAACATAAATTATAAATAAATAAATCCAGGGTTTTCAAAATAAGCCAGGGACTGCCAGAGTTCCACTAGCTACTTGATTAGTCTAGTGATAGTGATCACCTCGCTACAAACAAGCTGTCACAGTCACTTACTCTTCTTGTTACTGACGCCCACTTCAAAACATTTTCAAAACCCTGAGCACCCCACCCTGGGGGAGTAGAAATACTCCTAGTTGCTTCATGTTACTAACACAATGCTACTGCTACTGAATTTAAACTCCTAATGGGCCACTAGACTCAAACACAGACTTTACATCATCTACATGAATGTGTAGTTTATATTTTCAAAGACTGACAATTAGGCAATTCCTAAATAAAATAATATTTACCGAAATCAGGGTCAGCCTCAAGCATCCTTGTCACAGAAGTCTCTAAACCTCCAACACTGTCGTCTTCGAGATGACCAATCGCCTGTAATCAAACATATTTACAAAGGATTGTTAGAAACATTTGCTCATGCTGGCCATTTCACATTCAGTGTAATGATCTTACAATCTCACGGACCCCCAAACATGGTTTTGCACTGAGTTGCCAAGCTGTTGTTGCCATATATTAAATCCTTTATTGACCAAGCTTGTTTTGCCAAGATGGCGGGATATTGTATGGCTTTGTTCTTTTTTGCATGTTTCTGTTCCTTGCAAAAAAAAGAACTCGGGCAAATTATCCTGCCATCTTGACCTCACGCTTTGGTTAAAAGACCCACATATCACTGTGTCTGATGTTACATTTGGTGTATTTAAATGTACTTATATGGCTGTGTCACACAAGGACTGGGAACTACCAAATTTGTGAATTCGATTGGGTAAAATAGATATTGACCGCAGTCTAGATTTTCCCATCTAGACTGGCATATAGACCGGTTGAACTTACATTGAGAAGTTTAAAGACAAAAATGCAAAAGCGTTGACTTGTTTCTGCTAAAAAGTAATAAATGGAAGAACCAAAAGCCCGATGCGAAAAAATGGGCCATTCCATTTAATATCCGCACCCCCCCCCCTGCCCTATTGAGGAGTAAGGAAATCCTAGGGGGAGGGGGGGGGGTCTTCAGCAGTTATTTCTGAGGGGGTAGCCATGTCGGTACCTTTGATCTTTTTATGTTTCTGAAGGGGGCTATGTGTCGGCACTTTGATCAAAAAATCTGAAAGGGGCCTTCAAATGTTATTTCCAAGGGGGTTGAGACCAAATATCCTCAATAGGGGGGGGGGGGGGGGGCGGATATTAAATGGCACAGGCACGAAATCAAAACACCAGCTAGAAACGAATTTGCGAGATTATTGTACGGTCAAAAGTTAAAAGCACTTAACACGATTAAAAGCAACTAAAATTCCCGTAAGAAGATTCTGTCAGTCGATTAACGAGGCTAGAGAAGTTGAAAACATACCTGCCGGTGATATCGACCTTCTCTTGTTCTAAATTTTCCGTGATCGCCGTTCACTAGTAAAATGTCAGCGAGTACGGCGAACCAAAGCAAATTTTGGTTGAAAAGTTTTTTTTTTTTCTAGTTTGGCCATATAATAAACATCTTATTAACCGAGCTCATTCGGTCTGCATGGGAGAATCTTGATCTCGGTCATGAGTACAGACCTCACTGCGTTCGGTCTTCGGTCAAGATTCTTCCCATACGGACCTCCTGCTCGGTTAATAAGAGCTAAATAATTACTTACCTGAGTGAGAGAAGCATCATACATTTTTGCAGCTTCATTGCTTGTTGTTGATAGTTTGAGACCTTCTTTTCTCCAAGCCTGTATTAAAATTAAGAACTTTCAAGTCAAATTTTTGCCCAGTCATCATCAACATTATTATTTCTTCCGCATACCCATGTATCTGTTAAATTTCGTAACTTCCAACTACTGTTCTCAAAATCGAAAACCGAAAACTATACCTGCATGTAAGCGTGAGCTTGATTTTAAAACCGTAAAACATTCGCTAGAACCCCGAGCTATCAAATTTTAACAGTGCCCCGCCGCAGTAGCTAGGTCGTCAGGAGTGCCCCGGGCAGGTCCATCGGCTTGAACAGTTTTGATTCATTCGGAATTCATTCGAGCTATTATTTCTCAATTTAACGACAGCAGAAACGGTACTTACATCAACATCTCTCCAGTGAGTGTGTAAGTAAGACATTTTGCAGCAATTATCGTTCGAGTTTGAGCTTACTCGACCGTCAGCAAGAGCGGGAAAGGACGCAAAGATTTCCTTTCTGAAAGGCAGTGCAGGTGTTTTTGCGTAGGACTGGGAAGCAGAGTCACTGACACCGCGGAAAAACGCACCGCGCATGCCTGCAACGTCACGATTCTGGAATGAAAACAAAGCCGTTTTCGCTGCTGAAAACTTCGACTTTTGTACGGAGAGGGAAGTAATTTGTAAGTATTGTAAGCGAAATTCGTTTTTTGGACTCAGGTTTGATCCTGAATCACAAGAGGAATTTACCATTGCGGATCTGGAACAGAATTTTTACGCGAAAACTACTCTGGGAACTCGTGCGATGATATGCTGTTACATCGACAACAGAAGCAAATCGGATGTTTATTATTCCGTGAAAGTAGTTTATTTGCCGGGAGACCTTGCAGCATAATGAGAACTAAGGAGCAAGGAAATGGCCACAATGATGTTCCTGTGTTCACTGAACGACATGATTGACTGTTTGCACTTGGATTCCAGTTCGGATTTCGGCTTGCTTGTAATTTCACATAGAGCGACCAGGGTATTTACTCGAGCTATAAATAAGCTTCATTAGAAATATTGGACCATTAAAGATGGAGCCTTCACGTTAACAGGCCAGTTTTTTCTTAGATTATCAAATGATAAATATGTGGCTTTCGAAGGGTTGTCTTGCAGTGTCTTGAATATTTACCAATTTATTTTCATATTCAAGTTTTGAGTAATTTATTTATTAATTATAAACTATTTTATGGGAAGCATCACTGATCAGTGTATTTTTTGCCCATTGTCGAAAAAAGGAATCATCGATTAATATATTTTATTGTTTTCATTCAGTGCTAAACCAAAACTTAAAATGTATTAATGTATCTGTAAATCTGGCTACCTTCCGTTTTTACCTCTCTAGTTATTTCATGTAGCCACTACCCTCTCTCTCTCTGTCTCTCCATTAAAATTAAATTTTGCGCATAAAATATCCCTATGCAATCAAAGGGCGAAAAAGCTTGTTGTTGGTTTGCCCAGTGTGGGTTCTCTATGAAGGAATGCTAGTAAGAATATTTTACAATTGCTGTTTTCAATGGATTTGAGCCTTTTTAGAGGTGAAATCACAGTGGTTTTTTCTTTGCAATTTACATTGGAAAAAAAGAGCTTTGAACCAATGTCACCCAATGTTGCTGTCTTACATGTAATTAAGCCATTCAGATTTACTATTATGTACTTTACTAGTGTGGTTTTACTTAACCTCAGATTGATTACAACATGTGTAAATATTTCAGAGATAATTCTTTTGCTTCAATAAACACAAGAGGATTGAAACATGATGGTAATCATTCATAATGGTACACTTTGGAGAGAAAGACACATACTATTTAGGAGTGAGTTATTTACATTCTTGAAGCCAAGTTTGCATGCATGCATATCCATGTCAGCTCAATGTGATTTACATTCTGATGGGACTGTTTGTTCATCATTTGCAGAAAAATGAACATAATAGTAGTTTTGTCTCTCTTAAAAGTAACCTCTAAATACTACAAGTTTGGCAGTGAAATTACAAGTGCAGTTTTCTGGAGACTGGGTGAACATTAGAAATGAACGACCTAAACATCTTGGTGCAATCTGGACCAATCTGGGAACACCAGTCACAGGCTAATCACGAGATTGACTGGGAGGGGGTCCAAATCCTTGACAAAGAGTCTGTAGAAATCATAAGGAAAATCAAGGAAGCCAATTAAGAGATGGGGCTATGATCTTCCTGCCATTTTTAACCACTTGGCACTTGACTAAACAACATGCAACCATGTGACAGGGTGGAGCTCACTTTGCTAATCGAGACTGATGAAGCTACAATTAATTGGCTTAGACCTTGTGACAAGTTTATTCATTATTGTCTTTGAATGACAAGACAAATAGCAAGAGTACAACACATACTGCAATGAGTAAATATTGAATCTATACTGACAGACCCTCCTTATTGATGTGCTTTGCTAGTTTGTAAGGTAGGGAAACATAAAGCAAAAATTAAACTGTCCTGAAAATGACAAGCATCAATTTTGTTATTACCAGGAATAAATATGTAATGAATCGGAAAAATGAAAGGCTTGCCATATATATACATGTAATCTGCTAATAATCAAAATGACCATAGTCATCACAAATAAGGCCAAAATGTCTTGTCGTTTTTTGTTGTTGAGTGATGAAAATTACCATGTTTAGTTATCTTCTACAAATCAACCACTTGGGATTTAAAAACATTTTTTTTTCAGGCTAAAAATTACAGTAATCTCTAGCTAATCAAAGCAATACCAGTGTATTGATCTTTAACATTCTGCATCCATCTAACAGCTTCGATAATAAAATTATTATTCCGTGTTATGTAACAAAGTAAGTATGATGTGTTTATTAAAAGGTTTTATGAACCTTTACTGAAAATAAAAACACAGGATACTACAAGAATCGTTTTTAAAAGCAATATAAGTAACCTGAATGAGAAATGGAATTTTCATAGAATTACCTTTCTGTTCTATAGCTAGTTAGCCTCATGATCTTTAGTGCAAACTTTTTAAGCTTGTAATACAACAAAGAAAAAAGACTGGAGGGGTAGAAACTGCAATTTAATTATATCAAGGTTAAATATGCTGAGGAGTCCTTTAAAATCACCTTTGACGATACACTTGCGTGGAAGAAGTTTGCTGATCGAACTCTTCGATCGTCTGCGCAAGTAAATCACACAAACTATGTCAGCCTAGACATGCAAGCTAATGATGTTGATTGAAAAAAGTAGAAGACAAACTGTGAGGGTGGAAACAAAGATTTAAATAAACCCAAAATGATAAATTTTCTGGTGTGAATTTCAACCGTAAGATCGATATTTAAACACCGTGTTGTAAACTTTCAAGGCGTGTAGCGGATAGAAGAAAAAAGATCGGCAGGCTAGAAACTAGTGTTGTGACTACACTAGTTAGATATGTTAGGGATTTCTTAAAAATGAGCAAAATCTTCATGTTCCACTTACGTGCGAAGACAGTTCCATCGATGACAAACAGAGTGCCCAAAAGTGCGAACTTTCGATGCTTATAGCAAAAATTGTAAGAAAAATTATGAAACTGTAAATTGACAGGTAAAAGAACAGGAAACAATGTACCCTCAGTTAAAATCTTTACCTTAAATATTCGGGGGTTTTCTTAAAAATCGCGAAAATGTTCACTTTTTCGGTCATTCCCTTATAATCTTTCAAAAGTTCTGCACATGCGCTGTGCGTTTTTCCGCGGTGTCGAGTCACTGAGTCACGCAGAACGACGTCTTTTGTCATTCAAATGTAAAAGTGATATCAGGGAAAGGAAACAAAGACTTTCTCTTTCTTCTTTCTCTTTTCCCTGTTGTGTGTATTTCGAAAACGTGGTAAAAAATACTTTTGAATAGACTTGGATTGAAGTGAGTAACGGCCAACTTCAGTAAGTTCGCTTTCGTTTTTAATTTTTTTTTTATTTTTGTTTGAAGTATTAAGAATCGCGTGACAAGTCAGTCACGAACATGAGTCACGTATTGAGTACACAACATACTGACATTTTAAGGTGGTAACTCTGTTGATTTTAACTTTTTTTGTGTTTGGCGGCTCCTAAAGGAGCCATTTGTTTTATTGAAGAGTCGTCGCACTTTACTTATTAGCAGATCCTTTCTTTGCCGCCGGTGTCAGCGGGACGAACCGTTTCGCTCTTTTAGCCCTACAATGGTTGATCATCTCACTATATAAGGTGGATGATCGGCTGGCTTTTTAAGCGCTGCCGTCTTCTTTTTCGCTGGAGACTTAGCTGCCTCGGACATTACGAACTCTTGAGAACTGATTGAAGATTCGGAATGCTCGTTAAGATGTGCAAAAGCAAACTTTTTTCGCTCTATGGGGCCCACTGAGGAAGCAGGACTTGAAAATGGCGTTGCAAATCCCCGCTGTGCTATACTGAAAGGATTTTATTAATGTAAGGCTGACAATAGACCCTTTCACGGTTTCTGACGCCATCTTGGTTGGGGGGCAAACACGGCAAAATTTACAGTAAATGTATGGGAAAAATCGGGAGTTTGGCGCTCGATAATTCGAGAAAGGTTGACATTCTGTAATTTCTATGAATTACAAACTTAAAATACTTGCTAAAAGAGTTAACCGATAAAATTTGAGAATTTTACTCTCACTAAGAAAGCCGCAAATTAAAATTTTCATTTTTCATATATTTGTCTGTAAAATGGAGCCGCCGTTCGCCGGAAAATTTAGAAGCATTTGTATGAAAAACTAAAAGTAAAATTTCTCGTTTCAAAGTAAACCGATCCCCTTCAAATTTAATCGGTTAACACTTTTAGCTAGTATCTTTAGTTTGCAATTCACAAAAGTTTCAGAATGTCAACGGTCCTCGAATTGTCGGGCATCAAACTCCCGATTTTTCCCATACATTCACTGTAAATTTTGCCGTGTTTGCCCCCCAAGCAAGATGGCGTCAGAAACCGTGAAAGGGTCTATTTGTAGCTGATATTTTATTCAAGTTGTAAATGTAAAAATTAGTACGATATACGACCGACGACAATAACGTAATAAGCATAAGAATTAATAAAATGGTCAGGTTCTAAATAACAATCCGTCTTTAGGGCTAAATTGTCTTTCTTAAGGTCGCTGTTCTTCTAAATTTATATGTTATGAAGAAAGAAGAACTGCTCAGTTCCAAAGTTTTACGAAAAAAAAGCTAATTACCAAAGAGTTAAATGTCTATAAAGTACGACCAACAAATATACATACAAACTCCTTCAGCAGCCGTTTGTAAATTCGCGGCAAATTACTCTTTATATTCGACCTGAGTTTACACTTCACGCTGTTTTTCACTATTATAGACGCAAGCATAAGCGCAACCAAGCACACGAGACTCGATAAAAGCAACACTTCTAACTGTGACATGCGACAAGCGGGGTATGGTCAAAACGTGGGGTAGGCCATGGTGTGGGCCATGGCCTCTCCCATGGCCTCTCTCATGGCCTACCCTATGGCCTACCACCGGTGGTCATATTTTATTTTATTTTATTTTATTTTATTTATTTATTTTATTTTATTTATCCTTTGACTAAGACTAGCGAACAGCACAAAGGAGAACCTTCAAGGCTATAAGCTATTCTTCCTATATTCCCCACACGAGACTTCTTCCGGCTTCAAGGAACAAATATTACAACTATTGAAGAGAAGTTGAAGCATGCTTAAGTTAGACTTCCTGTGGAAGTGGCTACGTTAAAACTCTCCCACGGAAGTAACTAATACTGTTACAGTAACCAAACGTGTGTAACGTGTGTACTGCATGTTGTACTGTTATATTTTGGGGGCCATATGAGTAAGGCTAATCGTATACAGTTACAGTAGTCTGTCTGTCTAGCCAAAGTATTGGGTATGCGTTTTTAGCTGTCTGATAAGCCTAGCATTACAGAAAGTTACTTAGCATGCTCCGGTTAGAGCGGCTTTTTTTTTTTTTTTTTTTGACTGCAGCCCAATACACGATTTTTTTTTTTGAGAAAGTCTGCTTCATGCACAATTTGGATCAATTTGCTATTGAATAAATTTAAAACAGTGCTACTTTGTACAAAGCTTGTACTTAAACTTGACTGATGGGCCTCCCACCTATCGATGCATCACAATCAGCGCCAACTTTTGGGCCCCCAAACCTCAAAATTCATTCCTACGGGCCTGACAGGTATATTAATTACACAATTGTTCATTATACACCTGTAAACTGCTACTTACTTTTTATGTCATAAAATAAATGAACTGTAACGTTAAAGTACAAGCTATGTATTAAAGGTCAAATGAACCAAAATTTTGAATTTTCTTTTTTTTAGGCCAACGTGTTGATTAAGAACCAAATAAACATATTCCGAAATTTCAAAGTAATTGGACTGTGCAAAACAGAGAAATTTCAAGTTGAAAAATGCTTATTTTAGGCCTTCATAATCGTAGAGCGCTCGGGAAAATTGTCGACAAATTTTCGGAACTTAAAACTGTGACGTCATTATTGGTGTTTCAGTGATGAAGCTCACAAGAATGGGACATCATGGTGTTTTGTGCAGCACCAAACTGCTTAAATAATTCTAAGTCGAAAGTAAATACGTTTAAGTTTCCAGCAAATTCAAAGCTCAGGAAACAATGGCTTTTGAAAATGAAAAGAAAAGAATTTAAACCAGAAAAGAACTCTCGCATTTGTGCGGTTCATTTTACCGAAGACTGCTCCAGAGAAAATCTGGCGATACGTAGGTTTTTGGTTCTGATTTCAAGCCGCTCAGACTCCACCTCAAAGAGGATGCTATGCCGACTAGTTTTTTTTTTTGTTCGGAAAAGAAATCACGGGGAAGAATGCCTCCCGAAGCACAAAGGTCCCCCTGTCCGTTCGGCTTTTGCTAAACGAAGGAAGTTAGAGGTATGCATTTTGCACCTTTCTTATTCTACCTAGAGCTAGATAGAGTATTTGTTATGATTATTAGCACTTTTACTTTGTTGGTTTGGCTGGTCATGACCAAGTATTAGAATTTGAATTCGTTAGTTCAATATCCTCGCCAAATAATTTGCTTCCATGCACGTGCACTTGCTTTTGCAATTGACGCGTATAAAATTATGCTTCAAAGGTTGTATTTATGTTGGGTTTACAACCGTTAATTTCGAGCACTAAATAACAGGCACCTGCTAAATAAATATGGACCAAAAAACAGCTAATACAAACAGAACTCACAGTGTCCACAGGAACAGTGTGGTCAGTGTGTAAACGCTCCGTACTTATTTCAACATCGAATTTTCCTTCAGTTGAAAAATATAACGACACGAATTTATTCATTGAAAGTTTTGCCCTGCGTGATGCTTTTGCGGTTTCGAATTTGCATTGAGAAATATCCTTACATTCAAGTTAAATTTTTGAGTACAAATTTATTTTTGTGTTTTGTGTGACTCTCGAGTACGGAAAAGAAACAGTGAATTCAATCTTGGATGTGGCTTTTGGCCGCACACGTCCTGATAAGAATTACGTGCAAATCCAAAAAAACTGCATTTCACTTGGGGAATATAACAAAATTAATTGTTCTATACCAAGCCGAGCAGACTGATGATTTTTGATTTTTATACGCCATCCAGTGTTTTGAAAATCTCCTATATCGTACAATGCTTACAATTTTACTCAGTGCTTTGATAATTATCAATCTTTGAAACTGGATTCCAATGCAATAAAAAATATAACAACAATGTTTAAAAAAGCTTAGATCCTATCAGAATTATTTGAATTACTCAGACTGACTGAAACTCTCAAACTTTACAATATTCGCTCTTTAAACGACGACCGTCTCTTCGATTGCAAAGCCGTAAAATAAAACTATTACGTCACAAAATTCAAAGCTCGATCCATTCCTTCCATTTCAGTGCGCGGTCATTTTGGAAACGTTTTCGTGAAGTCTTCGGAAATCTTCGTCGTTTTTGCTATAGTTCACGCTTAAAGGCTCAGAAAGCAAAATTTCGCCTTAAGTTTACTTAATAATGAATTCTTCTAGCGTTTGGTTGCTTTAAAATCGCTAAAGAAAGAATGTCGAAATTTTGGTTCATTTGACCTTTAAATAAATCAAAGTAGCACTGTTTTAAATAAATTCAATAGCAAATTGTGCATGAAGCAAATTTTATCAAAAAAAAAAAAAATTCGTGCATAGGGCTGAAATCAAAAAACTTTTCGAGAAGCATTATAATTCTGGTTTAATATCAAAATGCGGCCCATCTTGAGCATAAATTATTTTTCTTTGCGTTTTTACTTGCATGAATTTTATTTGGACATTTTCCCTTGAATATATATATTTTTGGTTTTCTTTTTTTCCTCACCCCACCCCCCCCCCCCCCCACCACCACCACCACCATCATTTTTCTAATGGTCCCTCCCAAAGCAGATTCAACGATTCGCCTGGCATGTTTATGTTAACAACTTCTGTCGACCTGCATGTTTGAAGTTACTTCGTATGCAGACTAAACCAGCGGATAGAAGTTTCTTTACAATGACTAATTCTAGCAATATAAAACAGTTCAATCACTGATTTTTTTTATTTCTATTTTTACTCGCTCTTCCGAACTGACACGACCAAAAGGTCAACATTTTGTTTTTACTTTTTTTGTCGAAGAAGTAAGGGACCGGTCATTATTTATGTAGAGGGGGGGGGGGGAGGGAAAAATATATTGGAAAGATCAAAATTTCTGTAAGGCCCCCCCTCTAGGCCAGGTAATTAGCAAGTGACCCCCCCTCTTTTTTCAATATTTACGTGATGACCCCCCCCCCCCACCCCGCCCTCACCTCGTATCTCCTCTTATATGCCTTAAGTAATTATTAAATGCATGCTACATACAATCATAAGATGATTTAATAGCTACTTTGCATAACAATGGAACTAACCTACTATATCACAAAATCGGCGTATCGTGTGGACCAGTGGCCAGTTTTTCGAACACTTTGAGAGCTAAAAACTTATCTTGCATATGTGGATGAGCAGAGACTAACCGCTACAGCAATACGTATGACAAGTTAAATACAGAGGAGTCAAAAATCTAGTAACGGGAAACCGTGCAGACCTGTGACCTCTGAAAACATTTCCTGGGCGGCAGTCTTACGGCTCTTTTCAACTAAAAACGCCTCCTAATAATACACCTGACAGCGTATAGTGTCCTTTCTATACAAGTGAGAAGCAAAATAAATTGGACGACCAAATCCAATACAAAACGGCAACTGTACAAATTTCACGAACGTAGGAGTCTGTGTAGGCCTGTCACATGCTTTTTACTTTGTTTATAGCAGAAAATAATTTCAGTCAAACCAAATATTAAACCAGATAGGTCTGGATTCTTTATTAACTTAAATATGAGATAACAATGGAGTTTAGAGTGCAAACAGTATTAGTTTATTTCAAAAACTACCTTGCATCAGGAATTATTAATATACACGATCTTCGATTCGATCTAAACATAACCGACTCCTTTAGTTACTTCTCGAACGAGATTTATAAAACCAACTTTCTTCAATGGGCAGGCCACCGATATTCTATACCCTCACATTTAAAAACTAATAATGTAACTGTATCAACCGAATCCCCTTCTTTTTCAATTGAGAACAATATCTTTGATGTTACAGTTTAAAAGATCAAAAGATTATTACTCCCTACTAGTTTCAGAAAAAGCAAAACCACCAAATATAATATCTAAATTGCAGAATGACTTCAACTTTACAACGGACCAAATCAAACAAATCTTTGCATTGCCGCACTTAGTTGCACTTGAATCATATGTAAAAGCCTTCCAATACAAAGCTATAAACTCTATTCTTTACACGAACACCAAATTATTTAAAATTGGCTACAAAATGGATGATCTGTGTACTTTTTGCAATGCTGAACCTGAAACTTTATCCCATCTTTTCTACAATTGCTCTCACTCCAAGAAGTTTTGGATTGATTTTGAGTCCTATTGGCGCCTTTTATCGAATCAACAAATTTCCCTTTCTATGCAAAACATTTTATTTGGAATTTTAGAGAAACGATGCCCTTTATCTAACCTACTCAACTATTTCATAATAATTGGAAAATTATTCTTATGGAACTGCAGAAGAAACCAAACCTTACCCAAAATTCAAGGATTTCAATCGAAAATTAAAAATAAGTGTGATATTGAAAGAAAAATCGGTAAGAAAGACTTCTTTAAAAAAAAATGGTTGCTTGTTCCTATATAGTAAAAACTCGATATAATTATTACTGTAAATTAGAAAACCCTGTTAATATGTGTTATATAACGTAATTAACTAGCAATTAGGTCAACATGTAATTTTCTGTAACACTTGTAAGTGTAGCTGTAAGTATGTTAGTGTAGTCATGTGTTATTTACTTAGTACTTCTTTTTTTTTTTTCTTTTTTTTTGTCTTTGTTCCTTTTTCTTTAATCTAGAAATGTAATGAAATTGTTGTTTAAATAAAGATATATTAAAAAAAAAAAATTCAAAATCCGAGACTCCGAGACCGTCATATTTCCAGAAATCCGAGATTCCGAGACGCTATTTTTAAGCGCCGAGATTCCGAGACTCGGCGTAAATTTGCCGAGACTCAACATTTTTGCCGGAAAGGCCATTCGCCACCCCTTAGTGATTTGTATTTTACAGAAAATAGCTTATTATCTATTCGTATCTCTTTATTTTGCCAAATAATGTTTCGGTAATCACTTTCTGAAGAGAAAGTCTCGCGGAATTCAGACCACCATAGCAAAAGTTCATTGTAAAACTGTGAAGGAAAATTATAGTCCTTGATATCATAATTGCAGTTCAGAAAGAACAGACCTCCAACGGGCTCTAGAAGATGAAGAAAATATCTCTTCCATGTTACAGTTGAATCATTAAATAGCCGTTGTAACCATGCTAACCTTAAAGATTTAAAATCATGCAGTCAACATCTATCATTTTTAAGCCGCCACTCTCATATTCATTGATTACTGATACGCGAGTTACTTTGTCTACCCCTTTCCATAGAAACTTAAATAGCAATTGATTTAGTTCGTTCACAACTTCTTTTGGTGTAGGTAATATCGAGAAAGCGTACACAAACTTTGGAATCAGAAAGGATTTGATTATTGTCACCTTGCCGTAAACAGATAGGCCCCTTGAGGACCAAATATTGATAAGTTTTTTAATACTATCTAGCCTTTCAATAAAATTCTTTTCTTTCAGCAATTTCCGATCGTATGTGAAATACATTCCTAAAGCTTTAATCGGAATTTTGGGCCACTCAATACCAAAGGGTTCTTCTTTACTTCCTTTTAATGATCCTATCCACATGCCCTCGGTTTTTAAGGAATTGATCTTAAGACCTGATAAAAATTATATTGTGGAAGATATCCAAGAGTTTAAATAGTGTTTTTGCTGAGTCAGTGTCACTTAAAATTGCAGTTGTGTCATCAGCATACTGTAGGAGTTTTGTTTCTTCTTTTCCAATAGCAATTCCTTTTATATCTGGATTTTGTCGAATGGCAATGGCCAAAGTTTCCACAGCAACTACAAAAAGATATGGAGATAGTGGATCTCCCTCTCGAACGCCTCGTTCAGGTGTGAAGAAATTAGAAGTCATACCGTTGTTAATAACACAGCTTTGTATGTTTTTGTAGAAGACTCTGACCCAACGAAGGAAATCTGGACCGAAGTTGAATGTTTCAAGACATTTTAAGAGAAATTCCCATTCAACACTATCAAAAGCCTTTTGGAAATCAATGAACAACATTAAACCAGGAATATTTTCTTTCGCAGTAAAATCCATTATGTCATAAATCGATCGTACTGTTTCTCCTATATAGCGATCGTTTACATATCCTGTCTGGTTTTCATGAATAATATCTGGTAACACCTTTTTTATCCTCCATGCAATTGCCTTTGTCATTATTTTTGTATCGACGTTAACAAGAGAGATAGGGCGCCAATTTTCCAGCAGTGAGCGATCTTTCCCTTTCTTTTCAATTAGAGTAATGATTGCTTGTTTTTGAGAGCTTGACATCTCACCTTTTTCAAAGCATTCGTTCACACAGCTTATAAAACTATCACTTATTGTCGCCCAGAATTTCTTATAGAATTCAATAGGAATGCCATCGTTCCCAGGTGTTTTATTGTGATGAAAACTGTCCAAGAGACAAAAACATTCTTCTGATGAAATTTTTCCTTCGCAAAGGGTTTTTTGTTCTGCGGAGAGTTTAGGTATATTTAAATTATTTAGGAAAGAAGAAATTTTCAAAGTAATATCCGGATCACTATCGTTTTCGTTAATTTGGATCTCAAAATCTCGCCAATGGGACTTCAATTTTTTATCCGCAGACTTATCCGAAACAAGAAATTAAGAAATTTACCCCTGCCGGAATCTGCATTTACAATTGTTCTGTAAATATATATAGTACATGGGTACCCAACGAGAATCGTTTGAGAATTTAACTGTTTCTCGTATTTTCTGATCAAGTGCGTCTCGGGCTCGGATTTTTGTAGCTCTAAGTCTCGGGCTCGGATTTTACAAACAAATTCAAGTCTCGGGCTCGGATTTTTAAACTAGGGTCTCGGCGTCTCGGCAAGGCTCGGATTTTACCATTCGCCACCCCTAATAGTGGAGTTTATGCAAAAAAAAAAAACAAACAATATAATTAGCACAAAATTATACGATAATATTTAGCATTACTGTTTCACAGATCGTGTGTGCATTCTACTATTTAACTGTTTCACCCACCTTGGCCAATGAACACCTCTTACAATACTGTATACCTCAAACTGCTGACCCCCCCCCCCCCCCTAAACTTCTTCATAAAAAAGTTTAGCCCCCCCTCTAGCCAATCTGAAATAGCCTTGACCCCCCCCCCTTCTTTTCTCCCTCCCCCCCCCCCTCTACATAAATAATGACCGGTCCCTAATTATAATTTTTCTCAGACCATGAGCAAATATTTTCTAATGCCTGGGGGTAAATATTTTCTATTTTATCTACTAACAGACAAAGGGCGCGCCGTCGCTTGGGAATATTCTGGAATAAGAATATATTCTGGGATATATTCCGGCTATTCTGCTCCTGGGAGCAGAATAGCCGGAATGGAAATCCAAGTATTCCGGAACAGGAAGAGCAGCCAAACGAACGCTAACTTGCATTATTCCAATTATTCTTATTCCGGATTGATCCCAAACGAACGCGCCCTAAGGGTGCTGCATTGTTTTCAGACTCGACAGTCAACGAGACAAGACAATGTGGGCGTTCACCCGGCTGGTATTAATTGTAAATTGGTATCTCAAAAACGATGAATGCAAATTCTACGAGAATGAAAAACGTTCAGTGCCTGAAATGGATTTTTAATCATTTTTTCGATGGCTGTAATTCGTAGGAATTTTTGCCACAACTAGGCCATAAACATGGTAAGTACCGTAACACATATGACACATTACATGTAAGGCAACAGTGTATTTTTTATTTGTGAAAATTAATCTAGCTTTTCAGACACTCAGTTTGATGTTTACTTTCCCACGCCGCGTTTAACTAGCGCATGTGTTGGTGGATTAATATAGTACCTAAAGAAAAAATACGTTGATATTCAATAGTTAGGCAGTCACTTTTCTGTGTACCTGTTAAACAGTTTTGTTTAACCAGTGTTCGTAGCAACTATACCACAACTGAATTGAATGGAATAATGAAAATTCGATACTACCCGTTATGAATCCATCATTAAGAGATAATATTGATTCAATATAATCTTCCAATATAAACCCTCTTTTTTTCTCAAAAAATTAATCTGCTCGATTTATTGAATCAAGTGTGTGATTGTGACCTAGGTCTATTCAGACAAAATGTTACAAATCGCAATCGGAAATCCGAATCTTTAAGCTAGATTATTCAATATGTTCACTGCCATGTCACGAATCCGGCGCTGTCAGATACATTCGCATATATATTCTCATAAATATTCTTGGGCTTCAGTGACTTATTTTTCTTCAGTTAGACTGATTCTCTAGTTGCATTGAGAAGCCTTTCCGAAACGCTTTAAATAAAACTTAAGTTTGTTTTTCTTTCGACAAATTATCATATCTAGATGACGTGTCCCACTAGAAGGGCTTTCCGAGTCATTGTGTAAGTCATTTAAACTTTTGCATGCGTGCTAGCGAATTTTATAACTTATTTTCGATCTTGTGATGAGATTTATATAAACTACGTTTTGTTCCCTTGTTATTCATCGCATTCGATATCTGTAAAATCGTTTCAAGAATTGGAATTCACTTAATTGAAGTTTTGATTAAGTCTAATTATTCACTAACGCTGCTGATCCGTGTATAAGTTGTTTTCGACATTTAAATATTGCGTATCAATTTGCGGTTTCTTTTGTCCCCGCCTTTCTTTTGTGAAGATTGAAAGTGATCGTTTGTTTTTGTTCGCAATATTGCGACTGGCTTCACGGCGAGTCAAGGAATAATATAATGGTAACAAAGAAACTAACAAAATGATTATAACAGATAAGCATTTTAAAACAACTTCGATCAGACTGAGCTGAAGAATCGTGTCTAACTTTCATTGCCAAACAATTGAAGTTTCTGCCAAACGCCTGCTTGGCATTAAGCACACCGAACCTAACATTATTAGTCATTACTCAGGGCCACGTTAGGGAGGTCTGGGGTGTGACCGCCCAGAAAATTTTGAAAATCTCGAGGTTCAAAAATGCTCTTTTAAGCATTTTCCATGGCATTTTCCTTTTTTCTAGGGATTATCTTCTCAATTAAGCGTATCTTAAAAAAAAGCCAAAATCAAGACGAGGCAAGTGCCTCGTCTTGCCTCATGCTAGCCACGGTCCTGTTACTGACTGTAATACAATTCTATTTCCAAAGGAGATGGGGTTGCAGGGAACAGCAACTTCTCTTCTTACGGTGCACCTCCGTACTGACGGTGACTTTTCCCGGTATCCAGCCGGCGTAATGCCACTCAAACACATGACAATAAAACTCGAACCGTATTTCGTATGCAACAGTAAATGTTCTTATTCAGGGGCGTAGCTTGAGAGGGTCACACTGTGTCATGCAGATGTCCAGTCCTGAAAATGGAGTATGTAACTACCTAGCACTAGAAAAAAATTATGGCATGTTGATTCTTCTGATTCGCGCTTTTTCACCACCTGAATCTACTTGAAAAATAATCACAAAAAGTGGGGGTCACGTGGTTACGTAATGAGTAGCGTAACGTAAAGTTACGTAATCGCGGCCTACAGAATTAATTATGCAAATATTTCCATGAAAAAAAAAAATAATAATAATAATTATGAACTTGTTGTGCGCAAATTCCATACTTATATGTTCAAATGCGCATTACATTGAACGTTACACGCTAAAAATAGCTGATTAGAGGACATATGTGGTTTGGAAAATTTGGATCAAACCTCATATTCGACCCCAATAAGCCATATTTAGCACACAAATAACCGCTACAGAGTCTACAGACGTACAGGGACTTTCCAAGGACTTTCGAATGCTTTTATCTGTAAATTCATGTGAGATCGATCTAAAACGTCAACACGGTTTGATGGTGTATATATAGTTTTTTCACACGCGCAATCCTAAAAGATCCCACAAGAGTAAAAACCTAATTGGCGTTCCATGTTGAACACCCTAGGAGGTTTGAATGTGTGATGTACACACTCGAACAAGACGATATCTCCTCCTCCCCCCTCCTCCTCCTACCCCTCCCCCTCTCCTCCCCCCTTTTAACAAGGGAGCCCTCCCCGTCCCCGAGTAAACACAAAGAACTTGACCATGTAAGACTCGATTATTTTCCAATTATATTGGAGGTAAACCGTATGTCACATCTGCAGATCACTCGGTGTGTAAATTATAGCTTCCCGAGCCTGCGAAATATAAAAGCATGTTATCTTTTCCCTTATAACTTTGCCGCAACACTTCGATTTGAAAATTGTAATATTTTTTACTCGTCCTCGGTGTAAAAAAAAGTGTGAAACTCGCCTGCCGTGACGAAAACAAAGAACAACAAAGACAATAAAGGCATTCAAACAAAGAAAAAAATTCACAAGTTTTTACACCGAGGTAGCCCCATATTTTTCTTTGTGAGCCACTCAAGGCTCAATGTGATCTCTAGAATACGTTGAAAAAATGAAGTGTAACATTCTTTAATTTCCGGCGTACGTGAATTTTTACCAATATCTTGAACAAAGTCGAACACGGTGTCTGCTAGCTGTAACACTTGTTGTGTCATTTATAATCATTACATCTCCGATTGTCCGCTGAGGATGAGCCAATAATCTGGCTATAAAGAGGCAAAGTAAACAACTTATTACATTCACAACACAATCCTGCCCGGGCATATAAGTCATGTCCATAACCAATTTTTGACCTTGGGGCGTGTACACATTTGGAACTCTGGTAAACACACAGAGGATTCAGTTCAGCGAAAGCTCAACTAGCTATTGAATGGCACTGAGTCGCTTATTGCCCGCAAAAACGTTGTATAAATCTTTGGTTTTCGTCCGGTTATACAAAGGGAGAGTCCACTCCAAGACAGGTGCGAGTTGTCACGCACTCCAACTGAGAAAGAAGCCAGAGTTTTTCAGCGTGGCTATCGCTAAGGAGAACTGTTTTGCAAGCCAGCATCACTAAATCTTTTCCCGGGCGTCACAGCTGTGCAGATAACAAATATTCAGAAGGCGATGGTATGTATATGCAATTTATTTTTTCACATGCATGATACTTCAGTATCGGCAGATTATATTTTTTACTGTTGCAAATTGCTGTAGCTTGCAAAGGTCATCGTTTTGCACAAGTACGATTCAGTGGAGAGCACAGCTTGCTTGGCTTTATTTTTTATTCACTGCTAGTTCAATCACTCAAACACGGCTTTACTCGGCCAGCATGCGTGAAACACAGGTAGCGTGCGAGATTTGTGTTAGCAATATAAACTAATATACCGAAGCGAGTTCGTCAAACTTGCGCGCGGTACCTC
This sequence comes from Meandrina meandrites, assembly GCA_963693305.1. Classification (NCBI taxonomy): domain Eukaryota; kingdom Metazoa; phylum Cnidaria; class Anthozoa; order Scleractinia; family Meandrinidae; genus Meandrina; species Meandrina meandrites. Next base: position 29,330,893 of record OY855907.1, on the reverse strand, counting down.
TTGATAATTTCGTGATCCCATTCAGCTCAAAATCGTTTTCTCCAGAGAGTGGTCAAATTCAAGTATCAAGTTTCACTTTCCAAAAGAAGAAAATTTTTTTTTTCACTGTGGATAAAAAATTAAATCTCAATAAACAATAGGATTGGTCTAAAGAGAGGTCGACGTGGATCAATTCAGCACGTTTCTTATCAGTGTTATTTTGTTATTTTGTCATGATCACGTTACATACGTTGTTTTGTAAGAGAACAGTGAGTGGTGTGGCAAGTTAACACAAAACGTACGATTTGACGCCTTTCAATTTGTTACTGTTTTGTTTAAAAGCCACGTGAAAAGCATGCGAAAAAGGTAACTAAACGAAAGGCAGCTTCATTCTGGTTTTAGCAATGGCTTTCGGCTAGTTACGTTGATGAAGCAAAGAAAATCAGGGTCGGGGGTGCTGTAAAATTATTGGTAGGAATCATGAATCTTCGTGTTTAAAACTTGGGAATCATGAATAACGAGAGATGGCTAAAAGAATCATGAATAGCAAATGAATATGCTTCCATCGATATTGGAGGCGTGTGAACATAGAATGCAAACTGCGAAACTTCTTAACAGTTATATCACAGAAATGGTCGAAAATAGCGTTTTCGAGCGTCTAATTTTGAAAATCTTCTGGGGGAGCATGCCCCCAGACCCCCCTACAGGAAAACAATGAAAACGCGATTCAAATTTTCATCCCTTACCTATCAACTTGACTGTAATTAGGTATGAAAACAATGACAAATGAATCATGAATATCGAATGAAATTTTTAAATGAATCACGAATCATTAAGGTAAAACAAGACAGGAATCAGGAATCATGAAAGTCCACTGATTCCGCTTCCACCCCCGAATCAGGGCTCCAAGAAGCGAAAGGGAAATTGGGCTCCAGGGATTCATTTCAAAGGCAAAAGGTCCAAAGGCTAAACTTTATATTATTGTTTGTTTCAAAGAAGGAAAAATAACTTGGGCTCTGTCCACCAAAACAAACATTCCAGCTCTTGGACTTTGAGGTTATCACCCACCACATCCCCCCCCCCCCCCCCTCCCACTTTACTTTTTTATTTTCTGGAGGCTGGGTGTGAGCGAGAGGTGGGGGCAAGATCTGTTGCAGTTCTTTACTTTTGTTGTTATTAAGGTATCTACTGATCAAATGAGACAAACGGAAAGAGGTCAGTGGCTGGCAAGTTGCGTGTCAACCTTGATAGCTTTACTGACAATGGACAGACTGCTAAGACTTAACAACATAAACAAAATTTCTGACAAATGACATTTAGGCCATACGTGGTCAAACGTCGAACTTCACGTGAATGAATCGAACCCAATGCAGTGATTCGGATTTGGTCATTTACATTAGGTTCGACGCTTGACCATAGCCTTGTATCCTCACATCAAGATCCTCTCACAATCTTTAGTCTGTTCACAGCCCTCTACTTTTCGGTTTTTTTCCCTCGATCATTAAACGCTGCGAACAGTCTAGATTGTATCTTTCTCAGACTGCCTTTCATCACTTGCCTCTGACGTAGTTTAGGCTCGTCACGCATTCTTCCCCAGAAGGAATACCCAAAATTATTACTCTTCGCTCAAGGAAAATTAGGCGTGGTTTTCTAGCTGTCTCTCGCCGTCGGGAGGGGAATCTGAATCCTACACATGTTTTACCTTACGCCCCGGGGCGCCTCAAAAATTCGTTTGATCATCCAAAGCAATGCATCCTCTGCAATGCAAAATTCCCAAAAACATATTTCCACTTGAAAACAGTCAATAGTCCCCTAGCTTGACTCCCGCTCTCCCCTTCGGAGAGAGGAGAGAGTTTGGGTGAGCGACCTCGAAACCTCCATAAATCAGGCGACTAGTCCCCTGAATGGGTAATATTCTTCCAAGCTAATTGTTTGTGATTCTCAGTTGTACATGAACTGAAGAAGCAGTTTACATTTCTTACAACATTATGCTAATTTCCAATAGCTGTATGCCTCAGAAGAATACTTTAGTAAGGGTATATATTCTATAAGTTGTTTACCCTTCTTAGTTTAACGTTCTGGCTGTTTCTTGTTTCAGGGCAAGACTCTCCAACTACGAACTTCAGTTGGCTTGAGTGTCACCATGGCAACAAGTGTTCTGCTCAAGCCGTCTTACAAGTAAGTGATCAGAGGCAAATTACATTTTATCTTGGTAAAGTGAGTTTACATCTGAGTTTATTTAAGGTGGCTCAGAACAGTTTCCTGCATTTTTCAACACCTCAATTTTGACGGATCAATGACAAAAGTCTTTTTCAGTTGACCCAACAATTATGGTATCAAACAGATGCCCAATGGCCGGTAAACAAGTTATGGCTATTTTTTGGACATTGCAAGTTACCATAGCAACAGTATAACCTGTTAAAAACAGCCTTAATTCTAGCTTTACGTGCTTACAACTCGAAAACAAGTCCGGTGACCCCCATTTTTTATTATCGAATTGTAATCAACAGTACAAGATGCAACTTTCTGCAAAGTTTTAAAAAATTCTGCACATGGCGTTCAGAGCCACCTTAAATTTACGAAAATTTAAGGTGGCTCTGAACCCCATGTGCAGATTTTTTAAAAACTTTGCCAAAAGTTCCATCTTGTCTTGCTGATCAAAATTTCGTAATAAAAAATGGGGGTCACCGGGCTCGTTTTTGAGTTAGAAGCACTTAAAGCTAAAATTAAGGGTGTTTTTAACAGGTTGTAGTGTTGCTATGGTAACATATTGTGTAATGAAAAAGACAACAACGTGTTCACCAATCACTAATCATTTGTTTGACACCATGATTGTAGCATGAACTGATTAAGAGTGGTTATAATGGCCCATCGAAGTCTAAGTCTTGGAAAGTGTTGGAAACGGTAGCCAGCCACCTTAAGTGTCAGTATATATTAATACAGTTTAGTGTATTTTTCTCTTTTGGGAGAACTCGAGGTAGACAAGCCGAGAGGTCTTCTTTCTCAATTTCTCTGATCTGTTCTAGCCGCAACTTCAAACCGAAAATAGCGGCATCTTATTAGGAGGCAGCGTGGCCTAGTGGTTAGGGCGCTGGACTCGTAATCCGGAGGTCCCGGGTTCAAATCCCCCTCCCTGCCACTAGATGGATTTATGTCTTCGGTGGCCCCGAATTCCACGCCTCCACGCGTTGTAAATAGCCCAACTGGTCAGCCTCCTGCCAGTTGGGATTGTTAACAAGTTCCTGTTTGATTTATAATATTTGTTTCCTAAGATTTACAGTGTCTCCATTTAGCACAGCAGTGCTGGATACATCGACCCTCAAATAAAGTTATTCAATTTATTTTATTTTTTAAGTTAATAACGATCGAACTTAAACTAAAAGTACATACGATGCGGTAGGTTTTGACTGCACCAATCACTGAAGAGATATTTTGTTTTTAGGCAGACTGTACAACTATGTTATAAAATAAGGTAACACTTCTGTGAAACTAGGTAAAACCTCTGTTTCTGTTTGTTTGTTTGTGACGGTTCCCACCCTTCTTCTAGCTATGCGGCCAATGGTTCTTATTCCAGGAAAGCTTACTCAACAAGCAATCACACTAAAGTGTGAATATAAAGCATTCTTTTGCACTAAAATTTATAGACCCCACAACCTTGAGGACAGGAGAGCTATATATAAGCTATGTTGATATGTGCTGCCCCAAATGGTATCAGTTTTGAGCTGTTCTGGTCTGAAAAAATGGGTATAGATTTTGACCTTTATGGATGTAATCCGGTATGGTCCCCAAGCGCGTATAAACGTATAGATCGTTTTCACGTGACGTCATCAGGTACTAAAGTCCAAAACTAAAGAGACACCAAAGTTTGCATCCACATCAGGCATAAGAGGTACTAAAATTATATCTGTTTGCAACTTTTCAGCTCAGTAGCGTCCTTCGTTTTGAAACCAGCGCACTTTGAATTTCAGAGTTATGGCGGTGCGTGACATACAGTTACGATCGTGTTTGTCAAAAAATATGCATTTATCTTATGACTTTTTGCCATTTGAGAAGTTAAAGTAGCAGGAAATGTGTTTATGTAAATGTCTGTTTGTCCAGTACCGATAATCAGTGGCGTAGATGCCCAAAGTAAGTTCCAGATGTTTACAGTATTTTCAGGCCGCCATATTGGTGCACATCTGTGGTGCACCAATATGGCGGATCCATACTGGGCTCTGTAAATTTGTGCAAAACATTTCGACGAATATCTGAAGTTTGGGATAGCGCACAGACCTAAAACTTGGAGGAATGACTTATTTACTTATTCCCTATAATATCCTATTTTGTTGACCTCATTCAATGAATGGTTCTTCAATTTTTATTTTTATTGCGTGACAGTGAAAACGATCTATTTGTCTCTTCCACTCCAAATATAGAGAAAAAGAGAATTTTAATTTTAAAACCACATAAAATCATTAATATTTCTTGTTACTCCAAATTTCACTAATCCTTTGATAAAAGCGATCTCTTCCCAAACATCCCCTAACATCAACCAAAAATTTACAAAACACCGCTAAACAAAAACAAACAAACAACAAATTTATCGGTATTCCCATATACAGATGGTATTACCTAAAATAACAATATACGAAATTACTCTTGTGAAATGAGCCTAGAGCTTTTGGATTGCTTGAAACGCGAACGAGATATTCGCATTAAAGCAAGAGAGCATAACTCTCTTGCATTAAAGCCAAGTTAAGCGGTGGAAAAACGGGTTTCAGGTGTACCCCCGCCAAATGGCGAGATTGAACGTATCCAGACGTATCCAGACCGAGAGTCGGTTGAGCTACAGTCTCCCTTGCAGCCGTTTTTAGTGTCGTCACACAACGCTCCTCCCCATAGTCTCCCTCGCAGCCGCTTTAAGTGTCGTCACGCAACGCTCCTCCCCACAACAAACCGTTTGTGGGGAGGAGCGTTGCGTGACGACACTAAAAAACGGCTGCGAGGGAGACTAGTTGAGCTATGAATGTCTTTATTTTGCCCATTTTTTTTGTTAATTAATTCATTAATGCTTATTTGTTTGTTTGTTTAATGAGCAGTATAAGCAACTAAAAAAAAAAGCAAAAAATGCTTAAAGGGACATTGTTTAACATTGATAACGTGGCGTTCTTACTGTATGACACATTCCTGGCACATTTTGTGTAACAGATTAGATTTTAGTCCAACTTAATTAAGCTCTTTGACACGTTTCCTGGTCGCGTCCGCATTGATTTGTTGAAATACTATAAAATGTAACAAATTTAAAACATTTTTTACCTCAAATCGTAAAAAGAAAGATGAGAACGTTCAGACTCAGCCCCAAAGTTAGACGTTCTTTTAAAAAAAGATTGTAGAGGTCAATTAACAAATGAAGGTAAACAGATTACTGTGCTAAACTCGACTAGACTTCAATGAAAAGAACATTAGCTGGTCCTTTCTAAATTATCCGTGAAAAAGTCTCGATATAGCAGGTTCGTGACCGGATTAGAATGATAAGAAGCCTTAGTTTATCTACTAGGCCGCAACAAACGTTTTTCCAAACCAATTAAGGTGGGGGTAAAGGTGAATTTGAGTGAAATTTTAAGAGTTTTAAAGAAGGGATAGAAGGAAGAAAATTATTTTTGGAACACCACCAGACAGTTGATCCCAACGCAAGAGCACCCCAGGTTGTCAGGGGACTGTTTGGGTGTCCATCTACTAATTTTTAACTTCAAATTCTAATTTTAAAATTACATTAAATCTTTTATATTTCTTATTTCTCCAAATTTTACTAATCCTTTGAGAAAAACTATCTCTTTCCAAAAATCCCCCAAAATCACCAAAAAATTTACAAAACACCAATAAACATAGCTTTGTGGGATGAACAGAGGGTTTTGAGAGTGTTTGAAACGGGAGCTAGCGAGATATTCGCATTAAACCCAAGTTACGCGGTGGAAAAACCGGATTTAGGCGAACCCCCGCCTTAAGCTCACCGCACACTAGCCGATTTTGCGTCGGCCGTCATAAAATCTTCATTTGTCGGCTAGTGTGCGGTGAATTCACAAAGGTCTACGACAAGATCGGGCCCTGCCGGGCAATATCGGGCAGTGCTAGATCTCAAATTGTCTTGTTGGGCCTTGTTTGTGGACCAAGACATTTTGTTGTTGCTCGGTCGCGTCGTAACCAATGAGAAAGCGTTAACGTAGTCACATGAGCAAGCGCCATTTTGAACACAGTAAGACACTACCTCTCTGGAACCTCTATTTTCATTCGCCCGCTGTAAACACTACCCCTATTGTTATTCAGGGCTAGGGGCATTGTTATGACCTGATATGTATTGTGTTCGGAACCAATGAAGTAACTCGTTCCGAGAGGTAGTGGGCGACCCTTTTGAACAAGGCGGCTGTCGAACTGAAGCAAGACAAAAAATCGGCTAGTATGCGACAAGCTGATGGCCCGGCAAATTTTGACCCGATTTGATCCCGATAAAAAGTCTTCCGTTCTACGGCGCAAAATTGGCTAATGTGCGGCGGCTTTTAATCCCCGCAAAGGTGTTTGCAGTGGAAGTAATCAGACATAATAGGGACATGGAAGTGAGAATGACACTCAGAAAAGTTCCTAGAAGTTTTTTCTCAGTGGTGGTGGGGAGAGAGAAAATAATTAGAACAATAAATTAAGGAGATAAACAAACAAATAAAGACCGAGAAATTAGGCTATGAAGGCCAACGACGCAAGACATTGCAACCGGAAACAAGTTTTACATTAACAGAAAGGAGATAATTAATTAAAATTATGTAAAATCACAACGGCCATGACATAAATTAAGGTAATTACATCATCAACTTTATCGAATCTGCTTTGGTCAGCAAAACGATAGTACTTCGTAATAAGTGCACCAACTCGCCAGGTAGCCCAAGACAAAATGTGCTACTGAATTTGCAGCACGCTTTGATGAGTGCTTTGCATCAAATTACAAAGTGCTCGCTACAAGATGACTGACATAAGGAACAGTTTGCGACGTGTGGAGTACTGGTTAGCGGAGAAAACAATCCTTTCCTTTGAGTCAGGACCTGAACAATCGATGAAATCGATAATCGATGGCAATCGATAACAATCGATGACAATCGATATCAGTTAATCGATTGATATTGATAATCGATGAACAATCGATCACGAAAATTTGTGTGATTATTGTCATCGATTATCAATATTAATCGATAATCGATGGGAATCGATCAATTAACTACATCGATTATCATCGATTATCAATATCAATCGATAATCGATGGGAATCGATCAATTAACATAATAGATTGTTTTCAATATGCAATATCAATCGATTACCTATTCAGTCAAACATTCAATTGTCAATTTCATCAAGTACTAATAAAGTTACACATTTTGATATGATTGCTTTTTATTTGAGTAAAAACTAGCGAGTAGCAATGGGTAAACTTGTTTATTCACCCACACGTTTCGTGGGAGTTTAAAATTCATAGAAACGTACTATGGATTTGTGTGTAAGAAAAACAAGCCCCAGCTGGCAAATTAGGCCTGTTAGGCCTGGGGCGAATAAAATCGTCGCCCGAGTAACGTGACGCCCACAGACATTGCATTCTGCGGATGTCGCATGAGGGTACGATCTACGGCGCAGGGTCACGTTTCACCGCGGTAAAACGTAAAAAATAAGAAAACTACTTCAAAGATAAGGTTTTCATTTTCACTGTTCAAAGTTTGATACTTAACAAGTATTCTCCTGGTTTACTAAATTTTTTGGAACTTTACTAAAAAAGTTCTAAGCGTTTGAAAACGGCGAAATGCCGACTGTCGGCGCCATTGTCAAAGCAATTTTGATCGGGTGCAGAGCATTTTAAAAGTAAAGAATCTCGTTTGAGAGAACTGAAAATATATTTACCCTCGGCAGCTATTTCACATATCCTTACTGATGCTTCCACGTTAACGTGAATGATTTTTCTCGAAATAAGAAAACAAAAACATCCTCAGACGTTTGACCGCGGTGAAGGGTCACGTACGCTTAAGTGCGGACAAACTTGACTCCTCTGTGCCCTGCGCCCAGCTGCAGGTCAGTTGAATCTCGATGCTAAATCGATCATATTTGTCCTACTGACAATGAGATATGTTAATTGTCTTTATTTGTGCTGTTTTTCACAGAGCCACATCGATGAACAATTCTCAAACTTTGCTACTGAGGTTTAAAAATAACATACGATCTGCGTACACTCCCGCGATACCTGAAGAAACGGAGACATCAAAATAGTGCCAATCGATGGCAATCGATGAAGTTCGTGACCACCTAAGTGTGATTATCGATTGATTATCGATTGGCCGATGCCAATCGATGCTAATCAACAGTAATTAATCGATTGTCATCGATTGATCGATTGATTTTCCGATCATCGATTTTCATCGATTGTTCAGGTCCTGTTTGAGTGCAAGTAGGTGGTTCCATTTCCTCTCTTTCCTTACCCTTCTAGTTAGTTTCTAGTACGTGCAGAGCCGGCGATCGGATCGATCTTGCCCGTGTAAGCGCCAAAAAGTATCTTCGTTCTTCTTTTCATGTTGAAATGTATCGCTCACCGAGTGAATGCCGATTGCAATTTGATTACCACATTCCTCAGAGCATAACAGTCCAAATACCGTCGCGAACAGTTCAGTGGCGCTTTGAACAAACGGCTTTTATTTTGTGTCCCCGAGTTTGCGTCCGCATGTTGTGTGGCCATCCGTACTAACGGATGAGATACTCATTGCCGTGAGCCATTCTACCTTGAAGGGTACGACCAGCACATCTTGCCGAGGGCCAAACCACAGCGCGAACAGAGTGGTCTGTTCCCGCACGTGGATAATGGCTTCCGAATATGATATTTGATTGTTTAGACTTTCACCGTCCCTCAGGAATCCTGTCGAAATCCTGGATGTCAAGTGAAATGATTATTTTTGACATATACACCAAACACAATGCCTTTTATTTTCTCGAGGGCCGGTTACTTTACGAGAGCATGTCGAGCATGGTACGTGCGTTGAAATTACGAAAGTACAAACCGGCCTAAATCTAATTTTTAAGTAAAAGCAGTACCAAATGCCATTTTTCTGTTTCGCTTTGGAAAGTCAATATGTTCGGTCGAGAAAGAGGTAAATTTATCCACTCGTTCGCGGGAATCGAAATCGCTTTACACCGCATTGAATGGAGTTTGTAAATGACAGTACTGTTGTGCCGGAGAACAGTTTTTTTAGCAGTTGCTTTAATAATTGTCTTCCTTTCTTCCGTTCCCGTATCACAAAAATGCCTTTCCCCGAAATTTCACTTAACTTGTCTGTAATGCTGGCTTTCTGCACTGTAAAATTTGGTAAATCCTCGAGAAATCGTTTGTTGTAATTAACTTGATACGCAAAATCAAAATAAGTGTAAATAATCGTGGTACGTGAAACAAGCATTTATTTCACCGCGCGCGTCCATAGCCCGATCACTCTGATCGTCTTGGATAATAATTTCCCCTCTTTTTCTTCTCTTCCTCGGCCACAGTAAGGTGGACAATTCGATAGGGAGCCTAAACGGAAATCACAAGGAGTCTTTGAAATATTTAGGCATAATCGTTGTATTAGTACGTTGGTTATGACTGGAATTGAATGGTTTTGAAAAGAACAATAAGCATACACTGTAATTGCATATGTCAACAACTTCTTCCAAACTCACAATTCCACTCAAACATGTTTACAACCTTAAGGAGACTTATTTACATAACCAAAACGCTTTAATTTAGTTTTAGTACCAGCTAGTTTCTTGAGTGTTGCGATCTTTTATGAGGCACGCAATTGTCTAGCCCGGCACACCCTGCGAAACACATGTTAACACTGAAAACATGTCACGTTTTATCTTCCTGAACGAAACTTACGAGGCATAATTAGTTTTAATTTATTATTATTTATTATTATTTAATCCTCTTATTATTCATTGACAATTGCTATTTGTTTAAAAAATTGTGTTTTGGCCGGAAACTCTTTTATGTGCTATATTTTCTTCCATAAACTTTTGTTCCTAAAGTTGATTTTGTGTGCAGTAAAGAAAAATGCATTGATTAATAAAACCTTTGGGTACATTCGATTGGAAAAACTGGATTTGATTTTCAAATCCGGATTTCGGATCTCCTACCCTGGTTCTTGGTCAGAGGTATTCTCTTCCCTTCGGATTCCCTAATAAAACACGAAATTCAATGACGTTTTTGGATTCTATGTTTTATTGGGAAATCCAAAATCCGGATTGGAAATTTAAATCCGTATTTCCCAATCAAATACACCTTTTATTTAATGAAGTCCATTGTAGAATTCTTAACAGAGGTTTACTGGAAATATCTAGCTCGTTCACATTTCAAGCTAGACAGTTCACAGGGGCAGGAGAGAGAGACCCTGAGAACGAGGTTGCGCACGCGAGAGAAAACAGTGAGCGAAGCGAGCGCGAGTGCGTTGGGGTGTGGAGCTCGCTTCCCGTCCCCTAACCCCTCGCGCCTCCCGTTTTGCCCTGGCGTCGAGTTCTATCGTGATACTTTCCCGGCATTCATCGATCGAAGAGAAATGCGAAGAAAACTAGAGGTCTGCGAACAGTGTAGTTTCAAGCATTCCAGAATTTAGGCAAATCAAAAATATTGAAGATGTAATGTAATTTAAAAATTAGAATGAGAAAAATTAGAAAAAAATTAGAAGAATAAGAAAACTATAAAAAGGAGTAGATGGACGGTGTTCTAAAAGCTATTTCCTTTCTGCTATCCCTTCTAAAAAAAAAAAACTTAAAAATTTCATTCAAATCCATGTTTACTCCCTCTTTCATGCATCAGTCAAATCCAAGGTCGTTCCCCCCCCCCCCCCCCCCCCGGCATATCGCAGGCAGTTTACCATTGATTGAAGAAACGTTAGTCAGCGGCCTTTACCAAGAGAGTATAAATGACATAACCATAACCTATTCATTCACTACAAGTGTTCACGGCACTCGCGTAATTCCGGATCCCACCTCCATTTTTGTTTTAGAAAAACACTTAACTTTAGATCCGGCTGTCGGAAGATAGTTCTTTAATGTTCCATCAAGGTGGGATTACCAGAAATCATACGCAGAAAGCTGGAAAGAGCGATTACAACTGGCTGCACGATGAGAAAGGACAAAACGATGTTTTCTTTTCTTTGACGCTTTCTAAAGTCCCAACCCGGTGGGACATTTCCAAAAACAATAAATTCGCAGGGGTTTGCCTGAAAGGGGAAGGGCGCTCTTGGATTTGACTTATACCTGATAAAGACTGTATTATGATCTATAAATGCGACGTGCGTACAGGTGGAGTTCTTGTACCGAAGCGATCTGAGAAGCGACCCCTTCCCAACGTGACCTCATCAAAACTTTTAAATCCCAAATCACAAGGCCCTGAGTTTTTATCTTGCAGTGGTTTCAAGGCGTCGTGAATGTAAATCGTTTTGAAGGGTTTAAGCTCGATAACATCCGTCGTCTTTAAAATAGTGTTTTCACGCGTGGTTAGTGCGCTGGACTCCGGATCGGACGGTCCGGGTTCGAGCCCTGGCCGGGGCACTGCGTTGTGTTCTTGGGCAAGATACTTTACTCTCATAGTGCCTCTCTCCACCCAGGTGTATAAATGGGTATCGGCGAATTTACTGCTGGGGGTAACCCTGCGATGGACTAGCGTCCCATCCAGGGGGGAGTAGCAATACTCCTAGTCGCTTCACGCTACGGAAACCGGGATAAGCTCCGGCCTGATGGGCCCCTAGGCTCGTATACAGACTTTACCTTTCACGCGATAGGACACCAAGTTGGCCCCCAGAAGAGGCTGTGACGCGTATGTTTAAAAAAAAATTGTACTCGTCCTGTGATTTATAGCAATCTGAACAGCTGAAGTATTGGGATCAACAGTCATAAAAAAACAGCATTTTTTTTTCTTTTCTGTTTCTTCATTACTGTTGATTCTAGTTACTTAAAACAGCAGAATTTGGATTGTGGTCGGTTTGCGAAAGTTTGGAAGCCGGGGCATCAATATGACGTTTTGGGGAAAACAACAGGCGTGCTAAGAAACTGACAATCATATTCGATGTTTTTATAGTCACGATAAATACCGGAATTAGGCGCCTGATGGATTAGAAAGACTCTTTATAAATGCGTACTACACTAAGATTACTTCAATCGAATTTGAGGTCAGTAGAGGGCGCAGGACACAAACCAAACGGCATTAAACAATCTGAACACGGATATCAGTAATAACTTGATAAATTCCCTTCAGTTATAATATGCACGCGTGTTGTTATGTATGTCCGGCGCGGTTTCACGCACTGACTGCACCCAACCAGGGGTCTGCAGATATTTTTGTCCAAGAGAGGCCCGCAACACCAATCTTGACAGTGAGCATCGGATTGCCTATCACGCCTGTGCGTCAAGTTTTTAACGGGGACCCTCAAAACCGGAAGTTAAAATTTTGTCTTTCACCAAGAACGATTAGAATGCAAAAAAACTGTTTCAATTACGAGTGCTGTGATTTTATTGACGTTTTCTGTTGTTCAAGCGCTGCCTTTGAGAAGATTGCTGTGATATCCCGCCTCGACGTTGTCTGAGAAGCCCTCACGATCTCTTTGATTGCTGTGAAAATTAGGCTGCCCATTGCTCACATCTTAAACACAAGGCTCTGTAAGTGCATCTAGGCTCGCACCTTCAAGCCTGTGGCTACCACTTTTTAGCAGTTAAATATACACACGGACAAAGACAAAGTGGTGTTGTGACGAACTGCTTGTAAGAAGAATTCTCTTTTCATTGAAGTGGAATGTAGCGTATTTGATTGGAGAAAAATATTTGGCAAATTGCAAAGATCTTGAATATGCTCGAAAAGTTTACAGTTGCTTTAAATATTATAAGATACCGCTTTCTTTGTCCGAGAGCGCGTGTTCTTGTGCTGACAGAGAGTCCTTCTATTCAAACGCAACTCAGTGACCTATATTATGGCTCTCGCGAGTTTGACAGGAATATTCGTTTTACCTATGGTCGACTCCGCAAAATCCGCGATTTGTATATTTCTTGAGTCTGTAGGTGGTATAGAATAGATTAACAATTTTTCCACGAGCGCGCGTTGGGTATATGACATGGTTGATATTTATAGTTGATAACTATCTGATATAACCTGCTCAGAAAGTTTATTATTTTGTCGTCTAGTTTACAGGCACAACGGAACTACTCGGATTAACCTTTATCCTCTATGCGCAGCTACAAGACCGAACATTACAACCCTTGTTACTTTCGGACCGATAAGATACTGTAGCTTGGAAGTACGTGCGTGACAATATATCTTCGCAAGCCATCACGCAATCTTTAAGGAGAAAAGGTGAATAGCGTGACGAGCCAAACTTCGATTTTGCGCATCCTCGCGCTTATACTTTTTTTTCAGTAAATCTGCTCCGATTGATTTAACTATGATCGAGCTGAAAAACTTATCGTTCTCAACTCAAAACGAAAATCAAACTGTATAACGTGACGAAACAAAATTTGATTAAAAATTAAAATTCTCAACTCAAAACTAAACCAAACACAACACACTGGGGATTTGAAAAGGGGCGCTTATTACAAAAACGCTTATTTTATTTAAATTTGCGCTATAAACGCTGAATAAAATCCTCGGCAAGGGGAACGCTTAAAGCTGATTAAGCGGTAATTGTAACCCGAAAATTGGAAACAAAGGATCGATGAAACTGAAGAAATACGTTTCAATGACTACGAGTTTCCTTTCGAAAGAATGCGTTTTTAACTCTGTCTAATTTAATTTGTTCCAGTAGTCATTAGCCATTGGCAACCGAGTTTCCAACGCAAACTTTACTTTGCGACAATGGTTTAATAACGGACGTCTCGGAACTGCTGGTGCTTTCAAAAATAGAAATACACTCTTTTTGTATATGAATATTGTTTTTCCGGGCCAGGCTGAAATATTTTTATTTTTCGAGTGCCGATTTCAGGCTGAAAATATTCTTAGAATATTCTTAGATTTGACACATTTTATGGCTGTGTTTGCCAAAGCATAAACTGGAGTTAATGTTTAGCTCAATTGAACCTTACGCTCCACGCGGATGTGTTTTTCCGGCGAATTGCTCCCCGCTCCTTGAATCGTAAACACGTACTTGTATCTCCCTCTATTTTTACCGGCCAATGGAAAGATAAACTTGCACGTGTTCGCAAATTGCCAGCCAATCAGCTCCGCGCAGTTTTTCCCCTGTTTACACTCGAGATCGCAGTCGATCCTCACTTGCAATTCAGTCAAGCTGCTGGACTCAGGCGTTTATTTTCCCACCCACCCTCCGCGCTTACCTTATATCTCTATTGTTGCCACTCTCAGACAGAGCATTGTTTTGTATTGTATTCATTTGGGATGTTATATCCGTACATTTATAGTTAAAGAAAGTGGTTTATGTGATATCGCCTTAGTTGCTGTTTTTTAATAAACGGCTTTGGGGATAAGTGTTGCTGGCGACAACCCTTCAGTCCCACACTGAAGCGATGCCTGGGTTGCCTTAGCTTGGGTGAGAAACGGTGGGCACATCCACTTCCCCTCGCTACCATCCCTCCAGGAGCTTGGCATAGGTACACGCCACCCTGCCTCTGTGCCCCGTGACACCCATCTCACGGTCTTATATGCCACTTGCTGACACCAGCCCCAAGTACTGACCTCGCGCACGGCAGGCAGCTCTCGGGTCCAGGAAAACACTTATCTCCTCAACCTTTCTCCCACATAAACGGTGTCCTTTCTATTGTGCGTGACATTAACAGTTTAGCTCATATCTTTTTGGCCGTGTCAGTTACATATGTATTACACATACCGTTTGTTGAATTATATTAGCATCAAACCAATGGGGCTACTATGGGTTTTTTATCATTTTATTGGTTAATTTTTCCGTTTTCAGAAAAAAAGTTGTACTGCATTTACATCTTCTCAACACAAAATTATATCCTTTTCAAAATTTCGGCCTCGGGTTTATTCTTAAAATTTCGCAAATTTCAGCCTCGATATTCTTATAAAATTTATTCTTATAGAAAAAAAAAGAGTGTAATTGATAGCTTAGTAGCTGATTTTCTGCCACAGGAAAACACTTTTCCTGAGCAATTTCCTTTTGATGTCTTTCAAAACTTAAATAAATTTTTAAGTGCAGACGATAAACCAAAAGATCGTCAAATTAAAAGAGAAGATCTTTCGAAACCGCGAATTTTGTAGAATATTTGCTTCTCTAAGGCCCGTTCCAAACGCCGCTCCACTCATGTGCCGAACCTAACTGGTGAATAAAGTACGGCAGAAGAGCGGCGTTTGAATCAGTTTTGTCCGGCAGTTTTAATTAGGTTCGGCAGGCTCTGCCGCACTATGCGGCATTGGAGCGGCGGCTGATTCATACGGCGTTCTTCTCATGTGCCGAACCTAATGCATGAATTACTGTAATGTATTTTCGATATAACAGCGCTCATGATTGGTCTAAAGTGGAGTGGCGTGACTAGGTCTGACCAGTCATGCATGAAGCATGACGGCATAAAATTCCGGGGAAATTACTTCGCTTACCGGGCTCGCATTTTGTTTACCTTTTAACATGTTTCAGCTCAAGAGAAGTGGAACTTCATGGGAAAATTGTTTTGGTGGTAATTCCTTTTTGCTGTTTCCCCAATTTGTGAGATCAGATTTGTAGATTAGCATTTACAAACTAATTCTCAAGAGAAAACAAGTTTAAATAATATAAATCTCGCGGAATGAATTTGCTTTTCCGGAAATATTATTATTATAGCAAAACTTGCGTAATAGTTTACTGATTTCGACTGCAAAAACCTTTTATCATCCTCAACGCAGACGTTCAGTCAACATTATTATTGTTAACGACTTGTTTCCGCGAATTAAGTTCGACACAAATACGCCGTTTGAATCAGCTGTCGCTCCAAAGTCGCTCCAGGGTCGAACCTTAGGCCCGTTCCAAACGCCGCTCCACTCATGTGCCGAACCTAACTCAGTAAGGTTCGACCTTGGAGCGACTTTGGAGCGACAGCTGATTCAAACGGCGTATTTGTGTCGAACTTAATTCGCGGAAACAAGTCGTTAACAATAATAATGTTGACTGAACGTCTGCGTTGAGGATGATAAAAGGTTTTTGCAGTCGAAATCAGTAAACTATTACGCAAGTTTTGCTATAATAATAATATTTCCGGAAAAGCAAATTCATTCCGCGAGATTTATATTATTTGAACTTGTTTTCTCTTGAGAATTAGTTTGTAAATGCTAATCTACAAATCTGATCTCACAAATTGGGGAAACAGCAAAAAGGAATTACCACCAAAACAATTTTCCCATGAAGTTCCACTTCTCTTGAGCTGAAACATGTTAAAACGTAAACAAAATGCGAGCCCGGTGAGCGAAGTAATTTCCCCGGAATTTTATGCCGTCATGCTTCATGCATGACTGGTCAGACCTAGTCACGCCACTCCACTTTAGACCAATCATGAGCGCTGTTATATCGAAAATACATTACAGTAATTCATGCATTAGGTTCGGCACATGAGAAGAACGCCGTATGAATCAGCCGCCGCTCCAATGCCGCATAGTGCGGCAGAGCCTGCCGAACCTAACGTTTTTTGCCGAACCTAATTAAAACTGCCGGACAAAACTGATTCAAACGCCGCTCTTCTGCCGTACTTTATTCACCAGTTAGGTTCGGCACATGAGTGGAGCGGCGTTTGGAACGGGCCTAATTGACGATTTATTAAACCTACACTTTCGTTTTATCAGAACCTTTTATTGTAAGAACGAATGCCAATTTTTTTGTTCGACTAACTTCGGTCAACAAAACTCAATATTTTGATACTTTTATGGATTGTTTTTTACCTAATTTTCTTCCGTTGTCCTTTCATTTCTTACGTTTATACGCGTTTTGGAAATAAAGGAAATTATATGGTAATAGCGGAGCTCCCGCGGGCGCCGAAGGCGCCCGCGGGCGGAGCTCCATACCCATAGAAATTGGTAAATCCATCAAGCCAAGAAAATTTGGTGGTCGCCCGCGTCCGTACGTACGTACGTCCGTACGTACGCACGGATTAGGCCTGGGAACGAGTTTGGCTTTGTCCTTGATTTTCTCCTTGATTTGGAGTCCTTCTTACGCAAAAAGTGACACAAAAACATATTCGGTTCGTTTAGAGTTGAGTTACCTGTCGTAAAAAATTGTAAGAACACTGCATTACTTCAGGGTTTTGTTTTTCACGTTTTAAATTTGATCTGGACATTTCATTTCAACTTAAACGAAGCGATTGTTTGAAAAGGCGGTAAATCTGTGGCAAGAGTGGCACCTTGTTCACTTTTTAAGCTGAATGAAAGAGGCGAACAAAGCTGCTGGAAAACATAGATCTTCGCCTATTTCTCGCTTTATTTACTCATCTACAGCGTGGAAACTTATGCCAAATGATTCAGGGATAGCCTCTTAGCGTGAACATCCGAAATGTTTGCCGACCTGAATATGATATATCCGACTACAAGTCAACAACAGCGAGAGTTTAAGAACTTTCCACAGTTCCTGCGGCTGATTAATTCAGCTGACATTAAGCCGAACTAAAAGTGAGCTCAGAACCGGTCAATTTCACGAAGTGATGGATAAAGACTCTTAACCGCTACACCGAAAGAAAGGAAGAGATTGATCTTCGCTGATAATTCAAATAATGTAAGCTTATATGTCGGTCGAGTTGGAGTTGGAATAAGCTCACATGGAAACTGGCGTGTTCGTTTCCGATATTATGGCGCTGGTTTGAAAGCTTTGCCATGAAGAATTTACAAGCCTTTTCCAAATATAAGGTAACAAATGTAATGTTTACCCTAAGCTTAAGTCTATTTTTATTGTGAGAACTCTGTTTGAACTTCATTTACAACCGAATTCGAAGTTGTATCGTTTTTCAGATCTTTCCGTAGGCTTACATATTTATAAATTCCATTATTTCTTAATGCTGCTTTCAAACCTCTTAGCTTTAATTACTTTTGTACATTTTACACAGACATTGTCTATTAAATGTTTGGCTTCAAATGTTGTGTTTTGGTTAGTGGAGTAAACTGTAAAGTTCATTTTTGGATTTTCATTTGAAAGAATATTGATTGAGCTACATGTACTCGGATCAAAAACACGTTTCGCCTTTGCAAAATATTACAAACTACACACTTGTACTGAGGAAAATCCCGCAAACAAAGCCAAACCAAAACTAGTAAAACTACTCAACGATACTGCACACTAAAATGAAATAAGCGATTTGTTATCCAACTGCTCTATTTTATTCGCTCGCATTGTTTATTTCAGTGAGTGTATCGTACGCGTTATTTAACAGGATTTGAGATTCCTCAACAATTATTTACGCCGGCTTCGTTGCGTGTTACCTGCACCTGGGTGAGTGAGTTCAGACTTTTTGTACCGTACATTTCCTTACCAGAAACGAGGAAAATTCATTTAGTTCTGTACATAAAATTCTCTAATGTATTAAGCAACGTGTACGATAAAACAGAATAGTTAATCATGCAATTAAATAAAGACGGCTCAAACTACATTGTTCGCTTGTTAGATAGCGATAGCGAACAATCTTCTAAATCACGACCGGCTCCCAATTAATTTGCCAGGTTTGTTTTGCAGCCGTGATTTTCTTTGTCCTGGCGTGAACTCGTTTTCTTTAGCCGCGTGTTGACTTTGTATCGCGCTGTATTTTTTTTTTGCCTAGAGTTGTTTTGAAGCAAACAAAAACAAATTTCCTTCCCTTCATTGAGGTCCTTTTTTCACTGATTTTCTCTAGGAAGTTTATTAGTGTACAGTAAAAGTTGTAAAAAGTTTTAATACTAAAATTTGATATGTGCGCCTCCGTGCATACGTGAGGAACCCAATAAAGTGCAGGGGCATCAAAACACTGTAAATTCAAGCAAAAAAATAATAAATGGGAGCTCCGCTTTTAGGCCTGCCTAAATATATATATTATTTTTCACATTTCAAACAATGGAAGGGCGTAAAATTGATTTGCTTAGAACTTTCTTCGTTGCATGCTTGCGATGCACGCAAGGAATTACCATGGAAAGTATTTTCTTTGTTTTCTCTCAAACCTTTGTTAAACAGAATTGTGTGAAATACTCTTTATTCGCGAAAACCTCATGCCACGCAATTTAATGTGACTTGGCGCCATTTCTTTGGCGCGCAAAACAAATGCATTGTAGACGCGCGTGTGACGTCGACGACCAATTGACAGCCACATTGTCAAAATTTTCAGTTTCAAAGAAAGCAGGTTGCTCGTTGTTCGCTCAAGACCGTTGTATGTTTGTATCGAAATTTTGTTCAAAGTTGTGAATGGAATGGTTCTTAACAATTGTACAGAACGACCGTGGAAGATTCGCATTTGTTTTGGTAGGTGTTTAAGATAATTTATTAAGCTTACGCAGTTTGTTTTCTCAATTTGCCGATCACGAGTGTATGACTCATCGATCTATTTGTCAAGTAAGTCTTAAATATGAACGAGAAGGTTCCAAACAGCGCAGAAAAACCATTTCCCCAGGCTAGCTGCGGCTTAGCATTATGTAAAAGGAGTAGATATGTTTTTCTCGAGGCATAAGAATCGTAGATTGCACGCTTAATTAAAAAGTAGAGTTTGCACGAACTGACAGTGACAAATTCGCACACATGCAAAAATTAAAATTCAAGTTTATATATGAAAGCATAATTCGCTTCCGAAATTTCAGGTTTCCTTGTGAATGTATCAAAAACTGAAATCAAACTGATACCGTCTTGACTGTGTTATTTCGAAGCGGAACGTTAAACAACTGTGCGATCGATCTCGCGAACACGCTGACAAAAACTTAAATTTTACGATCAGTGTTGAAAAATTTCCGGTGAAACTGCGTAGATCTTTCATTTATCGTTTAATGACATTATTACGTCATTGCCCAGATATAAACAAACCAAACAGGTGGCTAAAATTGAAATGTAAATTTTATCCTGTTTTTCTAATTGTTAAGTTTAAATACTCTGAGTCTTAAAGAAGGAATTTCGGTCGCTGATATTCATTGTCTCTATCGGACTTTGGAAGGCGCCTGTGAAACCGAATTACTAATGCAAACAGAATCCGTGAGAAATAAGGTTTGTCACAATATTGTAAGCTTTCTCGCTTGAATAACACTTTGTTTTTGCGATTTGTTTGACAGCTTTCCAGCGCCGTAATTTTTGAATTTTTCATTTTTAATAACCACCCTGTTTGTTTCCCGCGCTCACTAACGTTATAAAATTCAATAACCGCAGCAATTTTCTAATGTCTTTATTTTTTTTTTTCTTCCTTTCATGAAGTCACTCAAGTTTACCAGGTAGCATGGTTCGCGACGAACGCGGTGCTAACAGATCTTTCAAGACATACACAATACCTCGCAAAGAAAGAAGGCCATCTGAAGGTAAACAATTTTAAATGTTAATTTTTACGTCGCTGACAATTCAAGGGGCGAACGCCGAAATGTTGTCCTACCCCATTGAAGATTTAAAATTAATAACTTCTTCCAACATTAAACTAACTAACAACAGGAACATTTTCCGCGCAAAATGTTTTCGTTCCATATTGTAGTGGGACGTTTCAATATTTAGTAGTCCATGTTCGCGTGATGCAAGTATCTAATGCTTAAAAACTTGACTTGTCGCTGTTTAATACAGAATTTTTAATTATTCTAGTTAGAATGCATATTCGAAAAAAATGTGTATTTTACAAATATTATTTTGTCTTGCTTCGAGCCCAATGAGAACAAAAGCTTCACTCGTGTCTCATTTTAACAAAAAGAATTTTCAACGCCTGTTTGAGTAAATATTATCGGACTTCAGGGCTTTTGTGTTATTGTTTTGTTATTTTAAACTTCTTTAGAAATTTCTGGCATATGATATCTTGATCACCAAACAATAACTAAAGTTGAAATGTGAATATATACCCTGCGGATCTGTTTTAATTAGCGAGGCAAGATTGTAACAATGATCTGAGTCGAACAAATGTCATCTTAATGTAACCACAAGGCTAAACCATGTTTTTAAATACATAACTAAAACATTTTCTATTCATGCCATCATCAGAACTAAAATTAATATTGTTATAGTTTTACCTTTGGTCGTAGGTCATTTTAACCTTTAAGTTGATATATTTAAAAATTTATCTTGTTAGGGGGAGTACGGCTAGCGCAGTGGCTGAGAGCACTCGCTTCCCACAAATGTGGTCCGGGTTCGATTCCCGGACCCTGCGTCATATGTGGGTTGAGTTTGTTGTTGGTTCTCGTCCCTGCTCCAAGGGTTTTTCTCAGGGTTCTCCGGTTTTCCTCCCTCCAAAAAAAACAACACTCTAAATTCCAATTCGATCGGGAATTCGAGGGCCATAGGTTTGTCAGTGGCAAGACTGTTACGTGCTACCCTCGTTAAACAAAGTCGATTTATCTAAGAAAAGAAATTAATAGTGAATTTTGGGTATCTAGACGTTTCTGTTTGTAATAATTTTGTCCAATCAGGAGACAACACGAGTAGCCATACACTCATATTTGCAGCATGCATTAATAGACCTCATTCGCATGGGCGCTTTGTTTTCCCATGACAGACCACGTGCTATTGTCTAGAGAATTGTTCTTTTATCCATCTAAAACATATTCATTCATGTACACGCAACTACCGTATTTGCAAATTGAAAGCAAGAATTCTCAAGAGTATTATGACATGGTCTGACATGGGGCAAAACGTAAACCGCCCACGCGGAGAACGGTCCATTGGTAGACACCAATTGAAAGCTCTTAGCATCTGCGGCGTTGTGCTCTAGTGGCCCACTGGATAAAATACGCCCTTTCACTGTTGCTTTACCGAGCTCCAACTTCCAGAATTTCTCACCTCTTCCTCCTGTATTGCTAAACAAATCCTAGTAGAGTTTTTCGTTTTTCATTACCCGACCGACCCAATCTTTTTTTAACAACTCTCTTTTCTCATGCGTTTCTAAGTTTTTTTCCTTTTAATACATGTTTATAGATCCCTGAGATCTTTAATCACCCTCGTAAACGAAGTATTTAAAGTGACAAGCTCTCCTTATTAAATTTCAGTGCGGAAGATACGTCAAGCGAGAAGGAAAAAATATCTATTTGACGTTTTTGCGTTGACGTACATTATACGTCAGGGCAAAACCGGCCTGAATTTCAGCCGTTTTCCGGTCTCTTTTATGGTCGCTTGCCGCCGACAAAGATGACGTCTTTCTCAGAAGTCGGCGACCATAGATCATTATTCAAACTTTATTTTTATTAGGATAATGCTAGTGTAGAAAACCCAAATACTATCTATAAAACAAAACATAAGTACACATTACGGACGTAACGACTAAATTTGTTTACAGTGGCAACTGTTAGCGAATTTTATATTCTTGTTTGTCCACGAGAAAACTTTAACGTATGGTCAAGTTCATTTTCTGACCCCCTCTCAGGCCATATGTCTCTTAAAAACGCGAGCTCGGATAAACAAGGTGCTATCGTTATATCTTACATGAAAATTTCGCCGGCGTGAATTCGGTCAAGTTGAAGTCAAATGAGTCGACGATTATGCAAATAGTCTATTCAGAACTGCCATATATTTACCACTCTTACCACCTGTAATTTTGCCATTGAAATATAACACATGCCGAGCATCGAAAACCCACCCACACACCAAAAACGTACAATTAACATATATCCTGCGAAATAGCGCGGAATATTGCCTGATACTTATCCGACGAGGTGGTAGGCCGAGTTGGCTAAAATTAGACGATATTTCACGATAATATGCATTGATAGTTTTGGCGGATATTATCTGTTCCGAGAAGCGAACAGTTTTCCGAGAGCGAAGCTCGAGGAAAACTGTGAGCTTCGACGAACAGATGATGTCCAAGAACAAATATCCGTGCATATTTTTGAAGCCAAATGGAAGATATTGTGTTTATTATCCTTCAACTATTTTTGCACAAGGCCGCATTTTGGGAGACCTGTTTTTAAAGCTTTTAAACGTCAAGTCTGTCAGCGCTCAAAATATTGATATTCTTTTCAGAAGGTTTATTTCTATAATTCTAACAATTTACTCGGAATGAAAACTAAACATCGCAATCGCAAAGTTCGAAACCTGGGGAATATTACTTGGGGAATATTTAACAATTATTCACCGAAGTGGAGGCGAATAGCGGTGGATATTTACCGAGCCGCGAAGCGGCGAGGTAAATATCCGCCGCTTTTCACCGACACTGAGGTGAATAATTGTTTTAGTATATACCAAACCAGTTGAATAGCCGGCCTAAAATTAAAAGTTTTACCGTGAAAGAAAGCCATTCAAAGGACTGAACACTGCGCACATGAAAAGACGACAGCGCGGGAAAAGTCACATGACAACACTACACAGGCGATCGACCGAAATAAATTTGCAACTGTGTTTCGTTTGTTGAATGGATTTGGACGATTTCAAGCGGAATTCTTTACTTTATTTTCACTACTGAAGAACACAAGTCTTTACTCGTGAATACAACCTGTGCCGGTCACTATAGCCTGGGAAACGTTCGTTGTTCGTTGAATTATGTTGACAAGATGCTGCGAACGACCGCGAACGTCAAGAATACGTGGACTGGATTTGACCGAAGTTTAATACGGCTGCTAAGCTAGTTGACTGGAGGAGAGTCAGGGGAAGAGGAGTGAAAAACCACAGCAAATTCACAATTGAAGTTGATCTTCGGTGCAAACCTAAATATTTTAGTCTCCAGCGTGACTTTATATGGCCGAGCCGAAAACAACTTGCCAAAATCGTTTATAGCACGACCAAAACAACTGTAAGGATTTACAGTAAGAAATACAGGTAAGAAATGTACTTAATTTTCTTATTTGGACGGTGTATATTTGGAAAAAATTCAGACTCAAACGTTTTAATTTTGCGTACGTGTACGCGGCGAAGGTAAACAAAATATTTTGTACCACATTTTATCAATCGTTTTGTTGAAGGAAACGCTTAAGACATTTAAATAAACATCGCTACGTATCGCTAAACCTAGTATTGTTCTGACCTGGTACAGTTGACAACACATTAAAGTACAGCGGCTTCTTTTATGGATCAAAAGCCGCTTTTTTAACCGAAGTTACTCGTAGAAGTCATCTTACTTTGCTCGGAGGTGAATAGTACTTGCTATTCACCTCCGAGCTAGCCAATCAGCGCGCGCGAAAAGCACTATTCACTGGTTTGGTATATACTAACATCTATTATTAAATTCTCAACCTCGGATAATGCAATTCTAGCTTTCTCATTGGTTCACTAGATCTCGGTTATCAGCCATTATACCTGCGTTTGACCTTATATGGGAAACGAGTGCGGCAAGTGCCGCTCAGTTTAAAAATTTTCCTGCGGGAAGCGAAAGTTCCATCAGAAAAATGGCAAATTTGGCAAGCTTTATAAGCTTATACAAGAAATAATCGACAGTGCCTTCCCTAAAACCACACAAATACCACAAAATGCCATAGTTGACTCAACTACGTAAAACTGAAAGGATTGATGCGAAATGTTTAATTAAAAATACTTGAAAATGTACAACAAGAGCGACTGAACAAAGAAGAAAACAGCAAATAATTCACGGGAAGACCAGAAAACTGACACAATTTCATTCAGTGTTCGACGTAAAATTAAGCTCAGCACTTCAGTTAAGTTTGTTACCTTTCAATCTTGATCTTATCCTTTTATACTTCAATAAACTTCATCGAATCTGAGTGCAATTTCGTTTCAGCATAATGTAGTAGTGTTGATGACAGCCGTGGAGCCGTAAACAAGTACAATATGTAAACACTTGCTTCGCTCGTCTTGCACAAGGCGTATAATTTCCAGAAAAGCTATTGCTTCGGATCTTCCCGTAAACCTTAATTGTTGTCATAATTTTCCAGGATGAAAAGACGATTTACGAGGAGATTTTGCGAGGAAAATCTTCAGAAGAACACTCGCTCGCTCGCTTTCCTCGCGTGTTTCATTCAACTCAAAAAGTGAACACCGCGCCACAAATTTTCCCACCTCCTTAACTATCACTTCGTTTACATCAAAATGAAATGTCCAGTTGATTTATACTAAAGAAGAATTTAATAAAACAATTATTCCATTCGCCCTTGCTGGATACGAGTGGTTATAGCCAACTCGGCGCTTCGCGCCTCGTTGGCTATTTACCACCTCGTATCCAACGTGGGCTCATGGAATAATTGTTAAATATTCCCCAGTTGTGGCATCACGTCACGTGTTTAGAAAAACGCGCGCACGAAAAATATTTGATGTATTATAAATACACCTTATTCGATGGTTTAACATATATTATTATATCTCTAAGACAGTACGCGCGCTGTGATTGGTCAATTTTACGGGCCGTATTCTACAGTACGGCCCGCGAAATTTGAGAGTTCTCCTTTTTTGTTTATCAAAATCTCTTACAACGAAAATTTTGAAAGCTACTTTGAAAACATCTGCATTCGGACAAAACATTTTGAGAAACAAAAGCGAAAAGAACAGGGTCTTACAAAATTCAAACTAGATTTTTCAGATCTTTTAGAAACTGAAAGCGTCCCCGACCCCAAGCATAACACAAGTCCGAAACTTGACAATTTTCTCTCTGCCGAAAGGTAGAGAAGTCGAATTCTGAATGAAAAAGATTTAAAGAGTTTTGTCGAGAGTTAGCCTGCGAATACAGCCGCCTCTCATCGCTCCAGGAATGAGAGGAGGCTGTACTCGCAGGCTAGTCGAGAGTAAACGAACAAAACATTCAAAACAACGTACCTGCTGCTGTTCTTGACGATCTCTTCGGCAAATATTTAACGACGTCCGCTTATTTTGAAAACGGCTGGATAGTTCGAGTTCACCCCAGACAACAATTCGATAGTGTACTCATTTTCCAACAAGAATTCTGCACTAAACACCTCTCAGGACGACACAATTTAGTTCACGTTTTCGACGAAATCATTGTTTGTTGCTTGCGGTCACCGCTTTCTTCTCAGTAGAGTTGTTCTTCTCTGTTTATCAAACATCACATCACTTCAGGAGTTATTTCAAAGTAATCTTGAACTGTATCCAGTTTTCCACAGAAAGGAGCTGTACGAATTAATCGTTAAATTAAAACGTTTGAAGTTTGGATTCACGTCTCTGCGAGCCAACTGCAAACTGTTTTCTTAAGCCAATAAATTTCGCTTTCTTCTTGCATTTGACGCGCGCGTCATTCAAATGTAGCCGCGATTGACTTGAAATGGTTTATTTTCTCCAGAATGAGAGATATAATAAATATCTTATTAACCTCGTTTTCTCGGTCCGTACTCGTTTTTTCCCATCGATTTATGGCCCGCGCGCTTCGCGCTTGGGCCATAAATCGACGGGAAAAAACTCGGTCCGTATTTTACAGTACGGACCGCGAACTCGACTAATAAGAGGTACGCGGGGATATTTTGCGAGTTGCGTAGTAGTTTTCCGAGAACCGAAGGGGCGAGGAAAAGTACAGCATTGAGCAAAATGTCCGCTCGTATTGTATGTTAAACCGTCGAATGAGGGATTTATTATTCCACTAAGTTTGCTTCGCCCATTTTGTCGCTCCGCTTTCAGGCCGTATTTTTGCCCTGTTCTACAGCGTAATAACGTGGCACACTTTGCGCGTTCTTTTGCCCTAATATAGAAAAATGGCGCAATAGTGGAATAATAATTATCGTTATTTGTAGTTTCCACGAATGCTCGCCGAAATCGCGTCAAATCTGAAAGGCTGGCAAACAACAAAAAATTTTGTAATTTTTTGTTCTCGATTGTTTTTGTCTGTTTTTTTATCTTTTCTTTCTTTCTTTTTCTTTTGAGTGTTCTGTGGATAAAATTGACTCCAGGCGAGTCAGTTTTATTCACATTTACCTGTTCCAGGCTTTCGCTTAATTTGTTGGAGAGCAGCGCGAAAGTCAACCAACGAAAAAGGAGGGGGGAGGGGGTGAAGGAGAAGGCTATATCGCATTAACTATCGCCTTGAGCAACGCTCGAGTGTTGACAAAAGTGGGAAAACTGACCACTCAGAAGGTATACCAGAATCCAGTATACTGGAACGAGTTTTTGGTGTAAGAATGTTAAAAGGTGCTCCCTCGTCTTATACCTGATTCACGTCAACAAAACATGTTTAGTTAAACCAGGTTTAAGAAAATTAAAATAAGCAACAGACAACTGACAGACTAAATTTTAAATAGGGTTTAAGTATGCTCTCAAGTATGCTTTCATTGTGCTAAATTTGAAGTCGACAAACATCAGTCAGCAACTTCCATAAAGAAAACAATTTTAAACCGTGTTTAACTAAACAACATTTAAACATGTTTAAGCCTTGGTGTGAATGGGGTATTAGTCCCCACGCCATTTTCCCCCACTCGCCGTTCGTTGCGTTAATCCCGTTTGTAATAAATAAACTAAATTAATAAATTACTATATTTAGAGAGGAAGTAGCTGGTTTTCATTGCGGGTTCTCCATCCAGATCGAGAGGGAATTTGGAATGTTGGTTTTTGTGGAGGGAGAAAAACCGGAGAACCCGGAGAAAAACCCTCGGAGCAAGGCAAGAACCAACAACAAACTCAACTAACTCACATATTGCATTTGGGGCCCGTTTCTAGAAAACCCCGAAAACTTTTCGGGCCCGCAAAGCCATTTTCAGTTACTCCCAGCAGTGAATTCCCCGGTACCCATTTATACACCTGGGTGGAGAAAGGCACTGTGGGAGTAAAGTGTCTTGCCCAAGAACACAACGCAGTGCCCTGGCCAGGGCCGTTCGGACCGTTCGATCCGGAATCCAGCGCACTAACCATTAGGCCATCACGCCTCCCACTGCGTTAAACGTGATCGCCACAAATTTTTCTTGCAGATTGTCAATTTACCTTGCCAGTGGACTCTAGAGAAGCCAAAGAAATAGAACACGCCGTCAGACGCCTGACATGGGACACGACCGACCTCGATCGAGCTGTGAGCATCTCGCATATAAAGAAAGTCGACAATCCTAACCTTGAACGAGAGTACCATGAGAAGAGAGCCACATTACGAGAAGAGGGAAGATCCTCCAAGGAACTCACGCAGCAGCTGGCGTTCTGCGTCGAGACTGAAGACAGCCGTGTGAAGGAAATATGTCGGCTGGGTTTGGAGTGCGAAGGGGAGAACCACACCCTTGGTGATGGTAGCATGGGGGTGACTGTGTGGAAATGCCCGGATTTGTGTCTCAGAGCACTCAGTTGGCCCGCGTCGGGAACGGCGTACCTTGTAGTTTTTAAAGTAAGTTTGTGAAAGGCTTTGAAGGTATGATATTTCAAAATTCGCTCGTATATGGTGCACTTACATCGTAAAGTGAAATATTTGCCACGTATTAGTAGAAACTCATCCGTGTTATATTGGAAATCCGCGAATCTGATTGGTTCTATTCACTGTTGGTAGAATTCTACTAGTATACTAATGCAATTGCTGCAATCTGATTGGATGAGCTATTGAACACTATCGGCCATTAGTGTGCAGTGGCTGAAGGTCGTCTAAAGAATGGCGACATTTTCTCGTTTCTCAGAAGTTTTGGAGGAAGTTTAGAAACACTATTGGATAATTCAATTCCCGCGAAGACTAAAAGGAAGAAATTCACCGTTGCACGAGTTTAAAACGTTAAAATTTACTGAATAACTTTGAAACTGATGAGCGTGAGTTCACAACTGAAAGTTTCAGTGAAAAGTCAGTCCGCGCGCGCGATTTTGCTAAAGCGTGAAGTTTAACACTAGTTCATATCGTAGAAAAATAATTAGAAATCATTATTTGAAGGAAAATGAATTAGAATTCTGCTAAAACAATTAGACGTTTCGCTCTCAATTTCTATGAGGTGATATAGTTGATTCGGCCTTCGGCCTCACCAGCTATCACCTCATAGAAATCTCGAGCTCATGATCTAATTGTTTGGCTTAAAAGTACACAAAATTGTAGGTTTTGAACTGCAATCCTTTAAATCCTTTAAATGAGTGATAGTCAACTCGTCTGTGCCTCGTCGACTATTTGCTCGAAGGAAGATGATGGCGATGATGACAACAATGATAATGTGATGAGTACATTGACAACGATGATTGTCATGGCAACGTAATGAGGAGGCGACTATGTACATAGAGGACAGAGCTGTTGATGGCGTCTTTGACAATGACGAATTGATAACGACACAGCCGGCAACGATATTGATACCTTATTTTTGTAGAGTAGCTTTGTCATAGCTAATATCTCCGAGCGTTCCAACACTGCGACCCTCGTGCCCTACTCTTTGCAATAAGTGTGTGGGTATTTTGACGCCCCCTACTGACATAGCAGTTTATCGTCCTTATCCAAGAAGACAAAAATCGGGTTATTCATTTTTTTTTTTTTTCACCGCAGATAGTGAAGGGCCGAGTGAAGTCCGTGACACCAAAGTTATCTTCCGAAGCACCCAACTTGGAACCGACTCCTAACTATGATTGCCACATGTCAAGAAGCCCGGCCAGTTCCTCCGTGACAGACTTGGCTACACTCATGCGAAGCACGCAGGTACAATATCACTTGCAATATCAGATCGAAGCAAACGTGCAGGTTAATAGTAAGCAAAGTAAGAAACGAGAAAAGGCAAACAGTATAGCTTCGGTTAGGGAAGAATAACACCGATTTTGTATAATAAGCTTGAACAATTTAGGCCTCAATTTGAAGATTCAACAAGTAACTTACATATGCAGGACTCGAAAAATAAAGTCACGTCTGGTTATCCGGGACTAGAAAAGGAACAAGTATGCAACCACAATGGGCCATTTCCGACTTGTCCTCGCCTATCAAACGAGTCCTCGTGCGAAACCATTCAAATAAGATTTGCATGAAAATGGACGTGCACGTAAAACTCATTTTCATATGAATGGTTTCGCACGAAGACTCGTCTTGACGCAGAGGCAAAAGGTAACTCGGAAAAGGCCTATTTGAGAGCTGCTTGCTGCAAGCTGGAATAATCAAGTTGCCCTGCATATTTGGTACGTTTTACAAATCGTTTAATTGAGTTCTGGATACTTTGCAAGAGTAGATTATCGTAACTATATCTATAAGTTTGCATTTAAATAAGTTTGCATTTTACGTTAATTTGAATTTATAAAGCTCATTGTATAGGCTGTTACATATATAATAACGATCATTCTGTAAACCTTATATATTCATTATGGCTGATGATGATGTTTGAAACATCGAAACATGTTCCAAAAACTAAAAAGCGTTGTTGTGTTTTTAAAAATATTTACAACACTTGTGCTATCAAGACCCTTTGGTTAACTATATATATATATTCACATAAAGTTTTATTATTTGTAGTGTTATTGTAAGAAAAGTTAGCAATACGCTTTTTAATATTTTTTTTAATTGTTATAATAACACTTATGTCTCTATTAATTGAAAAAATACGAAGGAGTCAGAATGGCTTTGTGTAATTCTCTTTTCACTTTTTTTCAACTTTCAAACCCTACTTTCGGGCTGATAAAAGGAAAACGCCGCCATAAATATTGGCGAGGTGATCTTTGTAGTCTTTTATAAGCTGTAGAGTAGGGCTTGCAAGTCTGAACGAGCTTAGCTTACACCGAAAAACTTTACTTGCTAAATTTTTGGTAGCTAGGATACGGACTTTCTTTCTTTCTCTTTTCTTTTTCTCCGTATATTTTCAACTTTCAAACCCTACTCTGCAGCTTATAAAAAAATACAAAGATCACCTCGCCAATATTTATGGCGGCGTTTTTCTTTCGCAGTATTATCTCTATGAATACGATGACGAGGGACTTCCCTCGAAGCGCCCACGCCACTGCCTTCCTTTTGCCGTGATACCACTAAAGAAGAATGAACGAACCGCTAGCCCAGTAAAACCACTGGCGTCGATACCCTTAGAGAAACCACCAAGTCCTGTGAAGGAATCTGCTAAACGTTGCCAGGTAAGTTGAAAGCGTGGCCTTTTTCACAAGACTGTGAGTTTGAGGTCAAAGTCAGTAGAAGCAGAGTAAGTGGTCTATTTATTTTAGCATAACTTAGTGGCTGATCTGTTAAGCATAGAATATCGATTAAACTGATCTACAGACAGTCTTGTGTAACACTTTGTGACAATTATGCAAAAAAGCGCTTCGAGTGAAGGGCTGATGTTTAACAATTTGATGGCGAGTTCTCGGATTCTGTCGGCTGATAGTTGGCGAGCCCCGAGCTAACTATCAAAAGTCGAGAGAAACCGAGTGTGAGCCGTTTAATTGTTTTATCATAACCCAGTGACCGGTCTCTTTGATAAAAACTTTCATGAAAGTGGTTTATTAAAATGTTTGGTTTGTGATTTCGGCAATTTTACTTGCATGCGCTCCCAGGACAGTCTATTGAAAAGTAGACCGCCCTTGCTGAGCCAATCAGATTGCGAGTTTGCCGAATACTGTAGTTGCTTACTGGGTTATGCTAGCGATCGACAGACGGCACTCTCGTAACCAATTACATTATTTTTATTTTTCTGATAGTCAACGTCAGAAAACCGAAGTGGCTAATGACTTTCTTAGGGTACATCTATAATAGATGAACCTATCCGTATCCCTAACCTAAGCATGAATCTAACTAGATTAAAAAGTCACATAATTAATAATCAAAGCACAGTTTCGACCTAATCCAGGCAAAATCTACAAC
Organism: Meandrina meandrites; assembly: GCA_963693305.1. Lineage (NCBI taxonomy): Eukaryota > Metazoa > Cnidaria > Anthozoa > Scleractinia > Meandrinidae > Meandrina > Meandrina meandrites. The sequence continues at coordinate 29,299,191 of OY855907.1, read as the reverse complement.
TGATATGGCATCGTCATTTCGAAAAGCTTGGTAACCGTAGCTCAATTTTGCTAACTATGTATGACACAATTCCCTCCTACAGGACACGAAGACCCCGTCCCTTAGTGACGAAGATGGCATTCTGGCGTGGAGAGGCTTGGTAACCAGTAACGAGAAAAGCTTGGGGTGTGTGTCGTTACTGGCCGGGCATAAACTGGGACTCAACTTCTGGTGAGTAGGTAGTATGTTATCGTCCAATATTCATCCACTATAATGCTATAGGTGAGCTCTCTGTTTCGTATATCCCTCACGCAGGCTATGAAATAACTCAATTTTGTTCCAAAGGTATATTCGGCTGCTTAGAAGGTTCTGAGATTCGAATGGCCGTGAATTGACTCCGTGGGGGGAGGGGGGTACGGCATCCTTTGCAAAAGGAAGCCTTTCTGCGTTTAAGCTATATTGTCAAAGGTTTTCTTGATGTTTGTATGCCCAGGATTGAATGCAGGTATTGTTCAGCAAGTACTTCATATATGACTGTGTTATTGACCATTTTCATACTACTTCATATTTGACGGAATTATGTGTGTTTAGGTGAACTTAAATCAGTGAGGACACTTTGTGATGCTTATTATAAAGAGCGTGCATCTCATTAGCGTTCAATCCTGTACATATCTATAAAAAGAAAAAATGAAAATTGAACCCGGAACCTCTGGCTTGTTACGTAGCATCCCTCTCTTAGCACTACACCACGACGTTGATCAGCCAAACCCCAGAAAAATTTAATTATAAAAGATGACTTTCTTAACTGTTTCATCTATAATAGATGACCCTATCCCTTACCTAAGCGTGACTCTTACTTACAATCGCCTAATAATCAAAGCACAGTTTCGGCGTAATCCAGGCAAAAACCTACGGCAGATATGGCATCGTCATTTCGAAAAGATTGGTTACCAGTGATGGCATTGACCGTTACAAATGGCATCGACCGTTTACGAAAGAAAAATCAACGTCTGTGAAAGGTTTAAATGTCTTTGAGTGGGGTACTCTACCTTTCTTGTTGCAGGAAATCGTACTTAGATATCTCGAGGAAAATGCCATTGAGGCAGCTGGCTGGTATGCTACCAGGGGACATAAGAAACGCTTGGAAATCACCTCGTGAGTACTTAAGTCTTCAATGTCGTTCTTAGGGTCTTTATTTTTTCCAGCCTCTCTAAGACGAGCAGTTCAAAGGAAGATCCTGGAAACCGAGTTTGTTACACCACGGTTGTTTTTTGTGCGCAGACCAATCCGACCAGCCCATAATAAGTTGTACTAATTGCTTAGGAATAATAAAGTCACAAAAATTGCGTGGTTTTTTTTAGAATCATTTGATCTTATAAGATGCTATAGCCTACACTTTACTTGCTAAATTGTTTGGTAGCTGAGATATACGGACATTTTAAACCAGCCTTGAATTTCTCCATGCGTTCCTTTCTTATCTTACACCTCTTCCCCGATTCAGTTGTCAGCCAACAGTGACAACTTCATAAAAATTTCTGTTACCCCGATAATAAGCAAGTACCCTGTGAAAACGGTATGCGGAAATAGCGTCTGATACAGACGAGGCCATAGGCCGAGTTGGCTTAAATTAACGGATATTGAAGCATCTGTTTCGAAGTCTTCAGAGGAACAACTGCGACAAAGCAATGGACGAAAGAAAGTAATTATATTAAAGTTTCGTTGAAGCTGCAGCTTACCTAATCTATTCCCGTATCTGTTTTCCTTTTTTAGCGTTAACTAACTTAGCTATTCCTTTTATCTTTATATAGTGTTGTACCGAAACCATGTACTAAGTCTTTGCACGATGAAGGCGACACCGCGGCAGCCGAGAGAAACCTTCACAAGCTTTACAAGACATTTGGCGATTAGAGCTAAATCGGTAAGTTGTTTTACTAAATAGAAGTGATGGCTTACTTAAACATACGAGCCCTTAGTTTTCTATGAGCGAATAGTCACCGAGACGCAGCCGAGTTGACTACATTTACAGAAAACGACGATCAGCAGTCTAATTGCTTTAGCTGGCACTCTTAAGGACTGCAGTTCAATTATTAGACAAATATTAGCCCCAGAAGCGAAGCTTGGTTTAAGAAAATCCAATTTCCAAGGGGCAACTATATATATATACTCTATCGTCTTTATTATTCACCACTAACTTTTCTTTCGTGCGCCTTTTCAAGAACGAGATTTTTCTTTGTCCGTAGGCCCGGTTGTCTACAAAAAATGTTCACGAACGAGATCTATCCATCCAGGTATTTTTCTTGGACGGGCACTATGGGCTGAAGTGTCTCTCCGCTGATGAACAATATCGCGTGACTTGATCAATTTAAACCAATCAGAATCGAAGAAAATGTAGTGGTGAACCATAATCCCTGATAGCCCTTGATCGCACGCGTGTCGCTTTTGAAAGGGAAAATAAATCTTGATATTATTTAGCTCGTACAAAACTCAGGCTTGTGCTGTAATTGTTTCATAAATAGAGTAAATTGCATTGATACGACCAATTCGTAACTATCAAATCACGTGTTATATGGCGGCTAAACAAAGTGAAAAAAGTGTTTTTCATTTCTTTTCGAAAAGCACGAGAACACTTTTTTATGTTTGTGTAAAATATCAGAAACATAACTTTTGTCCAATAAAAATACGTATTTCCTCTAGAGTATTAATAAAAACTGAAGCATTGGATAATGTATTTCCAGAGTTTCGATTGGCTTAGCAGCCATTGGATATCAGTCATTCAAATAAAGCATGTAAATTATTTATTTATTGTGGCATTAAGTATTTTTAGTATAGATTTTTTAATGCCTGTTTTCTTATTCGCAGGCTGGTGTGCTGTGCATCGATTCATCCACCACCATGTTTCTTGTCCCCTCTTGTAAACTGACCGTACATCTTGGTAAGTTTCTGTTGCAGTGGAATTCCAAACCTCGATCCTCGATTGGTAGCTTTCAGTAGTTTCATAGAGCCTCTTTTGTGCTACACAAACATCCAGTTGCTACAGCACTGGTTTATACACTGATAATTTTCGTTCAATCGATCTCACTTTCCATTAATTGATGTTTTTGTTCTCTCCAAACCCTCCGACAGCGGCCGCCATTTTGTTTGACGCGCTTTCGCGACTTTCCTGTCAATCAATTTAATTTCAACTTTCTACACTGTTTGGGATTAATTGACGTGCTCTCAGCCAATGAGCTCGCTGAAATTATTGCATGTGTATTATTAGATGATAATAACAATGTATGAAAGAGACATTTAGATCCTGTACTGATTTTATAAGAAATCAAATTTTATCACACTTTTGAGCAAGCCCCAAAGGATGCTTTTCAAACTTTAATGGTGAACTTTTGATGTGGTCGCATGCTTATTTTGACATCAAGTGATTTCCACAGTGACTGTCTTTTGAAATTGAAATTAATACAGTCGAACCCCTTTAACACGAACGCCAAACGGGCAGAGTGTCCGTTTAAGGGAGATTAAGCATTAATAGATACGAGGCTATATGATTTCTGCTTCTCTGTTATATAGAACTGTACGTTGTGTAGACCCGGCCCTATACCCACCTAGGGTTATGGCCATAAGTAAGTATGTTATGTAGAGATGCCCGTATTATGAAGGTGTCCGTTAGGAGAGGTTCGACTTTATGGTGTTGCGTCAGTGTAGTTGGTTCATGCTGCAATTTTCCTTATCAATCAATCAATCAATCAATCAATCAATCAATCAATCAATCAATCAATCAATCAATCAATCAGTCAGTCAGTCAGTCAGTCAGTCAGTCAATCAATCAAGGAATCAATGAAGCATAAGATTAAAGCCAATCCAATCTTAACCGAAGCGCCAATGGCTGCCATGTTTACCAATTCCCATTTGTTTGTAAGATCTGCGATTGTTTCCGTGTTATGTTTATGATAGTCGTCAGAAAGCCGCCTTAAAACTAAAAAGTAAGGAGTTCCGTTCTTTTACTTGTAGGATTCTGTGCCACAGAAAAGCCACCCAGAATGTTTTGCATTGTGTGTCGCCGGCAATCAACACCACAGTCCCCAAGCTCCGTTCGGCCTCTAGCAAATCCTGCCACCCTACCCATGGGTGGTGGATCACCCCTCTCATCACACACAGGATGTCCTGTAGGGACTGTTGAGACCGCCATACGACCGGCATCGTTAGACTTAAAAACGCAACACAAAGCAAAGATTGTGGTATCGTCGCCGGAGAATAGCTTTCGATTGAGCCCTAAACACACGCATCCTCGCCAAATCGCCAAGAGGTCCCTGTCGTTTCCATTCAGTCCGGCTAAAAACGCCAGCAAACCTTTACTGAGGTTTTCGAGAAGTGCAAGTAGTTCTGGAAGTGGCGATTTTCGTGAAGACAGCACAGCGAGGCCCGCGATACTGTCGGACGTTTCTGGCGACAGTGGGATCCAAAGGTCTGGTTCTGTGAGTTTGGGTGATGATTCGGGAGAGAGTAGAGGCGATTTTAGTGATAATCCTAATGAGCGTTCGCTTCTTTGTTTGCATTCGCTGTCAAGTCGTGAGAAATATCAAGATGGACCATGTTGTAATGGTTTCGATGCAGAACAGGCCAAGAAACCTCCAGACCTTAATGGCGTCTCTAGTGTATCGGCCAATACCCTAGCAAACTTGACGCCAAAATTAGTTACTGTTTTTAATTCTCATTTAGCGACTTTGAAAAAGTGTTCTAATGTTTCAAAGAAACCCCACTGTGGTAATGTAGGGCCTGTACTTAAGCCTCCTACACCAGTCAAACCTCTTGACTTACAAACCAGTAGTGATGCATCATCAAAAATGCGAGAGTTTGAACAACATTGTAGCCCACGATCGCCATTAAAACGCTCTATTTCGACAGATGATCTTAAGAAGACGCATCTGGTAATAGACACAGCAACACCTGCAACTGTCAAAGACGCAAGTCAGGGAAACTTATGTACAGGAGAGAAACTGACCAGCTCCATATCTGATAGAAGGAAAAACGACGTATCATTGACCAGCACTTCCCTTGCTCATAGACTTTTAGAACGGTCCCGCGTTGAAGCTATTCCAAGCCCCACCAGAGGAGGCCTCTCGCCTTCCTGGCCGGATTCGCCAATTGTGTTTTCCTCTGCTCTGGATAGAATTCCGTTCTTGTCTGGTACACCGGTGAGAAATGACGGACCAACTGAGAGTGAGACAAAGTTATCGGTGAAGCCTGCAGGCAACTGGTGCCTGAATCGTTCACAAACAGAAGATGAGTTATCTGCAAACGCAACGCGAAATTTGGCGACAAGCATCAACGAAGCTGACTCCACTTCTAGGGATTTAGCGGAAAACCCTTTTCTGGCATCGGAAGAGAAGGCTTCTGACAGCGTAAGCTTGCATCTGGAGAACTGGAACAAGAACTCGTCATTCTTAAACGACAAGCAAGCCTTGCGTAGCTTGAGAAAGGCAGCAGCCCTTCAGAAAAGCCCCAACCTCCACAAAAACACGGAGTCCTATGACGACTTGCAAACAATTGATATGGAAATCTCCGAACCGTCGGACATAGACTCCTCAAACCTGCTGAACAAGAATGCAGTGGAAAGCTTGAGCAAAGAGGCTACCAAAACAAGAATCGCTCAACTGCACGATGATCTGCAAACAGTGGATATGGAAATATCGGAAACGCCGCAATGCCCCATTATTTTAAGTCACGCTTATTCATGTGCCCCCACGAATCCACCTTACGATTCCTCCTCGAGGAAACTAAACGAGGCGGGTTGTGTAGAACCGTGTGCTGGAGGCTACAAATTACCTGCTTCTGATACGTTAGCGGGTTCTGTGCATAAAAATGGCGCAAAAACTTCAGAGCCACTGTCGTCAGTATTCAGTGATGTTGGGAATGCTTGGAAAGAAGACTCTGGCAGTGTGTATGTTAAAACAACCCATTGGACTGAATTAAACTCGGTAAAGCTGTCGGAGTCCGTCGACGCCCATGACGGAAAGTCCTTTGCGGTTGACAAGAAGGCATTTGCAACGAACAGTACAAGAGTTAGCGTTCAGATTGATTCCAAAACCTTAGAATCAGTTGACATTGTAGAACCTGTTGATATGGATATTGCCGATGACTTGGAACACTGTACGAACACTGTGGCTTTGGAAAATGACGCCACTGTGCCACCTTCATCTACCGAAGTGGTAGAGGATGGTTGCACATCAAAGAGCAGCGAAGAACCTCATTTACCAACGGAAAAAATGAACGATCCTAGTGAAAATGAAAACAGTTCGACTGAAGATGCTAATCCCACTAATGTGTCCAGGATAAGCGAAGTTGCGGCACCAGTCCTTGAAACGAAATTGCCATGTGCAAAACGATCATATTCATCTCTGCTTTCGTCACTTGAGCAATATACTGACAACAGTGTCACCAAAGATTTAGAACAGAAGCCAGTACACGCTATGTACACAACAACATCGGACGCCGCAACAGAAAAGACTTGTTCACCAAATAAGAAGAGCCCTACAACGTGCTCGCTCACTAACTGTGAGGCTGTTGCATTTTCTTTTTCACCAAAGAAATCTTCAAAACTGTGCACGCGTCAGTTGAAAACGCTGCAAGACGCTTTCACGGCAGCGACAAACTGTGATAAACCTATTCTGTGTATATCTGATGGCGAAAGAAGTGCTAAACTTCCTTGTGTTAACTGTTGCAAGTCCTTACCTCGTTCATCGCCCACGAGCGATTTGAAAACACAGACTAAAGATGTGGAAAACAAACAAGCGTTGAAAAGTAATGATTGCATCGGCAGAACAAATTCTGACGATTCTGCAACCATAGGCAAAAGCAACGACTGCAAGCCACTGGCTGTTAGTTGTGTAGTTTTTGAAAAAGATGTTACGCATTTCCCCGAGCATACAGAGTCACAATTGGGGGGTGTCATCGAGACGTCGTTATTGCAAGACTGGGGATTATTAAAGGTTGCCACCGATTCCAGTAAACTCCAAGTCAGAGAAGAGGACTCGTCAATTGTGGCAGAAGATGATGGATGTACTGAAGTAGCCGATTTAGGGTCTCAAGCTGACCAAGCACTAGAAGCAACTGAAACATGGCCAATGATTGAGATTTGCGATCTTCCAGAACCAGAAACTGTACTATGTTCACCACTGAATTCGATAGAAACATTCACGTTAAGATTTCCAGGAAAAGACATAGACGAGGTATCCCCAAGGGAAACGACGACCACCGAAGAAGAAACGATAATTGTCGAAGAGAGATTTAGAGGTGTGTGTGTAGTACCAGAGGTCGTGATTTGCTCGAATGGCAATTCGCAAACGATCGTGGTGTCCTCGGAAGATCTGCCCGGAGAATGTCCGCCCAAAAAGGACAGCAAAGAGTCTAGCTTAAGACAAGACTTAAAGACAAGTGAATCCCAGTGTGGACATTTACAGACATCTGATAAAGTAGCCTCTGTTGAGCCCGTTTATGAAACATCAGCAGAAGAATTACCTGTCAGTGATTTGTCAGAGAAATGTGGATCAGAGCATGAGGATTTTAATGTATTAGAAGGCTTGGGTTCAATACACCCTGAACTTGCAGAAAACTGCAGGGAAAGTCGCTCAGAGACGCTTTCAGAATGTCTAGCGCCCCAGAGCTTAGAAACGTCAGAAGAGGATGCTGTAATCCAAAGAAAGCAATTGGAGGTTTCTCAAGCGCTGGAATCAGAGGATGTTGCAACGCCAGTTATTCCAAAGCCAGAGATCTTTACTGGAAAACTAAACACTGCCCAAAGCGTCGCAGTGGAAACCACAGAGAACGTTGCGTTAGTGGGTCCTCGCAAAGAGACCACGGCAATGGTAAAGGCCGGGAACTATTCATCGGAAGCAAAGGAGACACGCCCCGGAAACGCGGTAGCGGATAGTTGCCCTGGAAAATTGCCGTGTTCAACAGAAGTGAAGAAGAGTAACAAGCAAAGTGGAAACGTAACAGAAAGAGAGAAAACAGAGAGTCCATCCGAGAGTTCAGCAGATGTGCAAGAAAAGAGACACGATGAAACGTCAACAGAAAGAGTACAAGACAAAAGCTCTCCGAGAGAGTTGCTGGAGACGAGAGTAGATCCACAGCGAGAAAGAGTAATTTCTAGTTATATTGAGCCAATAACACTACCAACAAACTGTAGTGCTGATAACTTAAAGTTGAAGCCTTCAAGAGAAGATAAACCATTCACAGTCACGTTGAATGAAGGAGTGAAACCAACCAAACTCGATTCTCAATCTGTACCACCAACACGAAACAACAGCGAGTGTCATTCCAGTGGAGTAAACAACGACACAGACTGTACTGCAATAAAAGATGTTTCTTCGAGGTCGACAGAGCCAAGAGCCAAAATAACCAATTACGATAAATCAGTTGAGGAGACTATCAAGACAATGGAATCAAAACCGAGCTTATCCAAAAATCCTGAAATCGAAACGCAAGACGGAAAAAAGAAAGATGGTCGTTTTGGCACGAGATGTGACCACCAGGATTGCAAAGGTAAAAGTGAGCCTTTAAGAGACATTAACGATCCGCAGAAAGATAACAGGGTGCTTAATGGGAAACGGAAACATTCAGTAGAACCCGAAAAGATGACAAAACAGCGGAAGTTGAGTCCAGTGCCGTCACCTGGGAGCTCCGTAGGAGGCACAGAGCACGATCATATGGCACCTCAAAAATCGCGAGAATTGAACATCGGAGACAACCGATTCTATCGACATAACGCCGAGAGAGGTCCGTGTGAGTATAACCAAGCCGAGTACCATAGGGAAGGGTCACGCTTGAAAACAGTCCACCAACACTACTCTTATCCTCGTTGGATCGCTCCAGCCATTCCTGCATATATTTCTGTACGCAACCGAGAAAGGAACGAACTGCCCCATCTGATTCCAAATGGCCCACGCTGGTATCAACCAAGAGGCGTTACAAACCAAACCCGGTTTCACCAGGTTTATTCCAGGTTACCGGACAGGGGCAGGCCTATGTTCACTCCGGCTCCTACCATACCAGGCACCTGGCCGCTCCTTGGAAATTCCCGTCAGGTGCCCTACCCACTACTTAGACCGAGATAAGCCGCGTGTAGCGCAATGTGCGTATCACCAGTCAAGAAACAGAAGCTGGTTTTCACTGGGCATAACGACAAGCATAAGCACTCGGTTGGGAATAAGAACGGGAATGGACCACTCATTCTTACTTTGCGGCTTCGGTAAGAATCGGAGGTGCAAGCAGAACAAAACAAAATTTTCAATTTTTTTTTGCTTCGGCGTACGTTGATGCCGTGTTGCTCTTAGCGAGAACTATTTAAGAAGGGTTTTGTGAAATGATTGAAATGATCTTCATAGTGAACAAGCAATTGAAGCAATTGCCTTTCGACCAAGGAGCAATTGCTTTTAAGAATTTAAAATTGTAAATGAAAAATTGCTTGTTCCCTACGAAGACACACACCTATGTACTTGATATAATCATTTTCCAGGCCGATTATTGTGTTCGTTTACGCTGATGCTTGTCCTTGTGACCAGTGAAAACCAGCTTTTTAAGATCTTCACAGACCAAGTGTTTGGCAAAGTATCGCAAAGTTCTTTACAGTCAACTCGTTTACAAGGGCAGTGTTCAAAATTACATTATCAATAGAAAAGTAACAGATCGCATAATAATATTTATTATATAACTAATCGTACCTTTCTGGGACGCTCCGGCGGCGTACGAGGCAAGTTTCGTCGAGTCATGCTTCGTACATTGGCGAGACACAGTCAAGGCAAAACGCCCATGTCAAAACCAAACGAGCCACCAGTGCGTTCCAATAAGGTACAATTAGGATTCACCGTACTCTAATTCGGGAAAATTATCCTGCGATATCAGATCAGTAACTTAGGTATCGCAGGAAATGAAAATAGTGGGGAAGGCCTTTGATTGGCTAATTGAGAATTTTGGTAGAGTAAACGCGCAAAGCCAGGTATGGCAATCAGCGAGGAGTATTGCATTCCAGACAAGCTTGCGAGTGAAAGTGTGAAAGGTCTGCTCTTCCTCTGTTTCAAAACGAGTCTAAGTGCAAAACCTTTCAAAGAAAATTTGTTTGACTTCGATATGCATGAAAATGAACACGTGACTTATTATAACCCATTGTCTTGTGAAAGGTCTTTCGCCAGGACTCGAAAGAGAAACAGCGGTAAAAGAAACTCAGCCTTTCTTCGACATCTCGTTTGCGGGCGTTTGTCAGGTTGTCACGCTACGCGGCGTGGCGTGACCTTAGTAACAGAGACTAACCAATCCAACACATTATCCGAGTTGTTTACGCATTGTATGCTACGGCAATTTGCAAGCGTTTTAACTATGATCGGTATGTGACGCTTAATTAGTCACTTACTTAAGCAGTTTTGCTTGAATGAATCAGGAGAGCAACAGCTTCATTTGGCAGAAATTCCGATTTCTAAAATTGACCGAGTCCACGTTTTTCCTAACATAGATTCAACGTTATTTATAGTAACATGTATCACTGCATTTGAGGTGAACACGTGGTCTGAAAATCTTCAGATAATCAACGAAGATTTCCAAAAATGGCGCTTGTTCTCGTGGTTTCAGCACGATTTTGTAAATACGATATTTGTAAGAAACAAAGCTGGATAATGCAGTAAATTCTCGGAGGTCAAAACATTTTGATCGCCATCTTCGACGTTTTTTCGCTCGCTCCGATTATCTGCCTAAAAAAAACAGCGTTTATAAGGAAAATTAAATTATTGAATGAAATTTTACAAATTATATTTAAATCAGTGTCCATTTAAAAGTTTTAGTATATATATATAATTGACTCACGTCGAAAAAGTTTGGTTAAATTTCTGTACTTTTCTTCGACAATTTCCCGTTGTGTTAAAAAAATATTCAAATAGCAATGTATCGTCTTTTCGATATAACGAACTAAGATAAGTAAAATTTATATCTTTGTAATAACTGAATTTAAAGAGTTACGAATTAAAAAGAGCAAGAGTTTATTTATGTTGGATATTGCAACTGACAGTTACCTTTAAAAGTTTGCGAAATAGTAACGACGATGTGTTGAGTGCAGTTGGAATTTTGGTGAGGGGAGGGGGTGGCACGGGGTTTTATTCCTCAAACTCATGAGGAATGGACCATTGTTTTTTTTGGGGGGAGGGGGGGCTGGTTAATTTTTCTGAGCTTGATTTTTTTCCGTTTCGTGTTTGTGCAGGAATTTTGGTTCCACCTTTAGCTTTTGCAGCATCACCTTTGACCCCTCAAAAAATAAATAAACGAAAAGGTCAGTCCCGTCATAGAGAGGAAAATCAATCGTGATGGGGGTTTGGATATCTTGATGAAACTTAGGGACGGACCATTATTTTTCTGGAGGGGGGGATGAAAAATCTCTCTCTGCAAACTTTTTTTTATCTATGCACCTCTGCAAACAATTTTTTTTAACAACACCTTCCTGCAAACAATTTTTTTTCGATCTTTTTTAACCACGATCTGACACAAAAAGGAGGTTCGCTTTTGCTGCCATCAATCATAATTTAATTTAATATTTTATGGTGGCGACCAATAAACACCTCTGAACTCATCTTTTTCGTTTTCTGAGACGAACACTACGAAGATTGGCGGCAGTAATTTTTTTTTTTTTTAATTTTTAGCGAAGACTACTGAGCAGCACAAGGAAAGACTTCTTGTAGTTGTAAGCTTGTCGTTTATTTCCGACGCGTTTATATTTTGGGGGCCATACGATTAGCGCTAATCGCTAATATTTACTAATATTAGCGATTAATCGCTAATATTAGCGCTAATATTTTAGTTATTATTCATTTCCATGGGAAGTTGTAGCTAGGCACGCGAATGTGCTATATATGCTTTTTTTTTCTAGTTGTATTCATTCCCTGAAGAAGTCTCAGTTAGAGACGAAACGCGTCGGAAATAAACGACAAGCTTACAACTACAAGAAGTCTTTCCTTGTGCTGCTTACTAGTCTTCGTTAAAAAATTAAAAAATTAAAAAAAGTTTCTCTGACTTCTATGCAAACTATTTTTTTTAATACATATGATGTTTGTAAACAATTAATTTTGTCTTTTTAGGCCCTGCAAACAATTTTTTTTCAATATTTTTCATCCCCCCCCCCCCCCCCCCCTCCAGAAAAATAATGGTCCGTCCCTTACCCTGTTATGAGCCTCTCATATTCCGTATGTACTTCTCCTACGCGATACTGTGTGCGGTAATCTCAAACCCAGATCTCAATCTGTCAGACGCGGTGGGAGATCTGGGTACGAGATTATGTGCGCGGCCGTGACATCGTCGACGCCGTGAGCAAACAACACAAAATGCGATAGTAGCCGTATCAAGTATAATTCGCGGCAGATTGGCCAGTTCTTCTTCTTAAACAAGAACGTTTAAGAAAAACTGTTGTCGTGTTTGGGTTAGGGATTGAATAACAAGAAGGTAGGAAATAGCTTATAGTTGTTGCACGCGATTATTTGCACGCGCAGTGTTGCAGATTATGATACGCCAAAATTGCTGTGTGACATGTTACATGCAGTCGACATTTTCAGAGATGGACTCCCGATGCGTTAAATTCAGACCTGCTTTACGCAAGTTACTGCCCGGGTGTCTGAGTCCCATAACATCAAGAGACTTGGAGATAAATAAGCATATACGGCTATCTAGCCGCCTTCCGGTAATAGAAAATTTCAGACCAAAGAGGTCGTATTTCGGAAATAAAAAACAACATCATCACCACCACCATCATCATCATCATCATCATTACCATTGTCATCGTGACGGGTGGTTGCTTTTTAAAAGAAGGAATTTCATCTGGAAGAAGTGTTGCGTCTTAAGTTCTGCACTCTCTGAACATGGCAACAGGCCATTTTGATATATTGAAATTCTAGCTTGGCTTTGAGGCTTGGGGAAGAAACAAAAGATATCACATCGAGGTCGAGGGAACAATGTATCATTTCTTTTGTTTTATTCTCCCAAGCCTCGAAGCCAAGTTGGAATTTTAATATATCAAAACAAGTTCTAAAGCTGGTAATGAAATTACACATCACAGGTCTCTCAGCATAATGTAGCAGGGGCGTTGTTAGGATTTTCCAAGGAAGGGGGGGGGGGGGGGGGGGGCACACTGTGTCATACTCAGGGTACTTACATAGTCCACTTGTGGCATGTTGATTCTTCGGATTCGCGCTTTTTCCCCACTGAATTATAAGGATTGCATGTTGTTGACTTAAAAAGGCATCTCCAAAAGGGGGGCGGGGTGGTCACGGCCGGGCACCCCTGGGCCGGGCACCCCTGAATCCCCCCTGGGTATGCCCCTGTGTAACAACATAAAATACAAATCAAGCTTTCCAAAAAGAAAACTTGTGGTTGGAAGAACTTTAACTTTTTAAGGTTATCCCGTGGGGTGACTTATTTGCGTCGGAGACATTTTACGTGGGGAGGGGAGGGGAGGGGACGGTGTTACTATTGGAATTTTACAGGTAATACAAGTTTAGATACTTAGATACTTTACTTGATCGGGAAGCCAAATGACCCGCTTTTAAGTGAAACGTTTACCATTCAAATATATATGAAATATTGACCATGAATCAAAGGCCGAACCATGGCTCGATATGATTGCGGCCTCGTTTTCCTGAACTGGGGCTGGTATAAATGGAACCAAGAATACCTGACGAACGAGTAGGTACAAGAGAATACTCGTGACCTAATAAAGTTCAAGGTTCTCCAACGGATATCCGCTTAGAAATTTGGCGCTTCATCTGCAATATCACTGAGAATTACTTGAACAGTATACCCTTCACGTTTAAGCCGTCTTAAAGAACGAAAGTGCCGATGCATCACGCACTCAAGCAGTTTCGAAAGCATAAATACCGACCAAATGACGCGCCCAGTTTAATTGTTATTTTCATTTTTGACCTTAATTAGCGACTAAAAGTTCTAGAACGCCGTTCCGTAAAGGAAGCGTGTTAATTGTCCCTGTGAATCTTGGAATGGAATGGAATGGAATGGAATGATTCATTTACCAATCTAGTTACTTATGAAAGGTGCTGTTCACGATTCATACAGCTCGATGGAATCAAAAGGCTTCCTTGCTTATGTTCACCTCTGGTGCACTCGTGTCTCCAGAATCATTATAGCAATACTCGTCCAAATGCAAATCAAGGGATAAAGGAAGAGATAGCAGAGTTTAAGAGCTGTTTTAGCTTAGTCAACGTACATCACTGAAAAGTGGAAAAAATCCTCTTTGTAAGGTATACCCGTATAACGTGTCAGATACGGGATGGCCTTCGTTTTAATTACATAATTAAAAACGTTCGATGCCCTGTAGAATTTCCCGCGTCCCTAAATTTATAAAACCAATTCAGCACTTCTGTCAAAATGTTTTCATAATTTTCAAGCCACTAAAACTTTGCAGTGGAGAATCTCTGTCAGTGTCTAGTGCCGACCCTTACAACCACTTCATCGGGATTTCTTTGCGTCACACGTCACATATCTTTTAAGGGGATTTTTTTCATTTCATCCCTGTGCATAAAATTACAAATTTACAAGCGGAACTACTATACTCCGGAAATTTGAGCTATACAGGAATTTTAGATATCGGGGAATTCAGTAATTGGTAACCGTGAGTCAATTTATTGCTGCTTGTGCCGTTTGGCGCACAGCAACGAAGAATGATAAGCAGCTATGACTCGGCGAGTGAATCGGGGCACAAGTAGTTCTCTGCGAGTCCTGTTATCCGTCTGTGATCTGTGGCTAACCAACGAAACAACAGGCTTTTAAACATGCTATATATTAAATGAACCAGCTTTCATTTTCAGTGCTTGGTCCCTCTGATTCTTTTTATGGGACTGTCCATGTTGAGAATCGATCAAAAGATTTCGGATCGCGTTTCCTTCATATAATACTTCTTAGGTTCGAAGCAAGGAGCCCGCAAAATCTTTCGAAACATCAACTTTGGTAACTACAATGGGTTGCAAGCAATCCTCTCGGGCCAACTGGCTAGATTGAGGGTTTCATGAATTAGTTAGCTATTGTTTATTTGTCCAATCCTTCCTCTGGCTTGAAGCATTTTACTGAAACCGTAAAACACAAGCTTCGAGATAACCCCACAGGTATAATAAGTACTGAATAACGGAATCAAGCCAATGATTGACGACAGATGTACAAGATACATTTTGTATCATTTTCAGGGCTTTTAACTTTGTGATTGACAGCTTGTTTTCTTTGTTAAATTATTTTTGGTTGTTCTGCTTCGCTTTTGCAATAGTAAATGAAACATCAAAAGACGGCAAGCTTTTCAGGAACACAGCTTATAACCACAGCAACAACATCAAAATAGACGGCCACGGTTCGCGTTTTGCCGCCATTTTTAATCAGGAGGATACTTGGCGCGAAATATTGTTTGAATGGGAATCAGTTGTTTAACAATTTCCGTGAATTAAAATTTGATGGATGTAGACGTGCTGGGAAGCCTACAGTCGTGTTTTCAGTTTCTATGAATTAATTTTCCGGTTTTTATCGCTGTGTTAAAATCGCAGGAAATCAGTGGGAAAATGTTTGCGGGAAAACTGGAAACTGGAATGTATCTTACCCTGAAATTGAATGGGTAAATATTTTCTTTGTACAACTTGTTACAACTCCGGTTTTACGAAAATTATTTTTTCTATGGCATATTGCACACAAGGGAGCCCTTGGTAAGGCTAAAGGTGAACTCTATATTAAACAAAAGCACAGTTGTAGCATTATTGCTGATGGAGGCAACTCCCATAGCATTTCCCGTTGAGGCTTATTTGTAGCAAAATATCCTTTAATAATATTCTAGAACGCGAATGTGGTGTATACCCAAAAGCTATTTTCAAACTGAAATAAATGGAAGGTTTTCCCAAGGTTTCATAATTATGCCTCATCAAAAACCACATTTCTCCGTCTAGGTCGACTTACAGTATAATAATTGAGTGGAGCGAGAACTGATTAGCCTCGCGTCAACGCTGACGACAATTTAAAGCACTTGATTTTGTTTGATTCAACACGGATTCCATGAGTTAATCAAGCAACCCATGCACCATGCATAGCAAGTACATATTAACCTATAGCTTGGGCTTAACATTCTAAAGGTTCGGAACAAATTTAATTTGTAAACAGGATAGTCATTTCGACACATTTGCCCATTTTCGGTTTCGCCTTTAGCACAGGAAGTTTTAACACGCCGATGTTTGGAAAACAATTGCTCCAAATGCCCGGGCTTTATCTGTATATAAGTCTGACCTCTATTCATGCTCGACCCAAAACGATTTCCGAATGGCTAGAATTCTAAAGAAATTTAATTTATCAGTGCAAACAGACGTCTCTAGCTTCGCCTGTTGAATCAAAACAAGTGAAAGAGATTTGTTCTTCTCCCAAGTCAATTGATACAAATTCAGTTCTCCCTTCTGGTTTCCACAAATTCTACTCTACTTGGGAGAATTTGTTTATTAATCGTTTATTCCCATGATATGTATGCCTGATTAGGTTATGAGCATAATTTTATATTGCAGAGATCGATGTTGCACGTTGATCGCTCGAGAGTGCATATAACTTAGCTAGAACATGGCCGCATAAAACCTATTTCTCTCACGGAAGTTGAATTTAGAGCTATTTTCATTAAAACAATAAGGGTGTGCTGAAGAGGTGTGCCCGAATTCTTTAAATAGAGTAACCCTTTGGCCTTATCAAAGGCGTCCACTTCAAAGCCCGTTACCCCGTGACGGCAACCGTGTCATTGTCAACCGTGTCAATTAGAGCCATGCAAAATGGAAGCCTAATACTCATCGAAAACTTTTGTACTCAAAAACTAGCTCAACTTGTCGTGGAATGGCAAAGCGTATAGAAACATGCTTGCCTGCAGTAACAAATGAAATAAAAAGTGAAAAGCGTACGTCCTGGCACTACAAATTAAATGCAATTGACCTGCTCCGGAAGCGGAAGTTGAAATGGACACGTGGAATATTAAATCACAGTAATCGATTTTTCTCAGTATTGCTTAAATGGATCGAAAGCTGAAGAAGAGCGAAAACAAATCTTTACCAGCTGTTGAAATTGACTGCTTCAGTTCAAACGGGATTTTCTTTAGTTTTATGGGTTTTGTTAAGAGTTTGCCTCGAAAACATCCTGTTCCGCTTTGATGATTTCATAGTATCGATCCCATTGTCACGCAAGTTTCAAGCTTGTTGATACTTCCAATACCTTCCCGACCTTTCGTTTCTAATAATGCCAACAAATCTTAAGTTATCATTTTTGATTTTTAATTTCTTGTTTCAAAACACTATATTGAGATCTCTACCAGGCTAGCCATTTTTCTCGCTGAAACATTCTGTTCTGAACGAAGCAGGTCGCATTAGCATATCAAAGATACATGTATCGTACAAGAATATCAATTTAGAATAAATTTAGCACATGACGCCAGAAAATTTGGCCATGATTTGCTAAAGTTTCAGCTTTCTCGGTCATCAGACTTTCAGATTGATGTAGTCAGCAGGTCAGAGCTTCGATCCCTTAGCTATAGAGATTAAATGACATCAGAGCACCTTGTACAATAAAAAACACATTTTTTCTGATCATTATGCCGAAATAAAACCCTTTCGGTTGCATCTTTCTTTTAGGTTTCGCAAACGTTTTCTTTCGTTTCTTAAACCAGATGATTTCCTGCTCAGTTCTTTCGCTTTTTGAGCCGTTCTGCTTCAAATCAAAATCAAAACTCCTTCAAAAAAAATGAAATTGATTTCAATGTAGCCGCCAGAAATGTTATGTACATTTTAAAAATTACAAATTTTTGAGAGAGAGCGTCAAAATATTTAGTAGATGCCGTCTTCACTTCACTATGCTATAGCAATTTTATTGCTTTGCCATATTAAATTTCCTCGCTCGTCTTTATTCAAGACAAGACGCGATGTAAAAAGCTGCAAATAACAATTTGCGGCGAAGATGTGACATGCGTTCATTGGCTCTGGCAAACAATGCATGACGTCAATTCCCGGAAAGTGCAGGGGACTCCCCGTATACACCGTCATATGAATATAATATTCTAAAAATACAAAAGGGTTTCATCCTTGGAACTAGAAGCATTGGAGCTCAGACACCGAAGCGAACGGATCTAGAAGCTCTCAAAAAAAGATTTTAAGATTTCTCCTGGAAGTATCTACCTTCACGCAAAGTATTATTCAAGAAACATTTCGCAATGCCCGCGGAAAGACTTCGCCTCCGTGCATGGATCGAACAACAAGCAGACAGCGGCCGACTACCGGGTCTTGAGTGGGAGAATCGGGAGAAAGGCATCTTTAAAGTGTCGTGGAAGCATGCTTCGAGGCAGTGCTGGTCCTACCCTAAAGATGCCTGCGTTTTCGAAGGCTGGGCTATCCACAGTGGACGTTACAGGAAAGGTTACGACCGACCCGATCCCAGACGATGGAAGGCGAATTTTCGATGCGCTTTGAACGCTCTCCCGGATATTGTTGAGCTTCCAAACCAGGGCATCGCGCGAGGACAAGACGCTTATAAAGTCTACCAGATAGTCAAGAAATCTAGCAAGAAAGACGGCCATAATAAACGTAAATGTAAGTGTAAGTGTAAATGTAAGTATTTGACGCGGTTTTATGCCAGACGACAACCTCGGCACGCAGCTTAACATCTGCACACGAGTCACATCAATCAAGAGTGCTTAGCGAATCAATTTTTAATATTATTTATTCACGAATGTTGTTCAAGTTGCAATTTGCCCTATCAGAGATAATGTTTCGTTTTCTTTCGAGGTTGTGTATAAATTCATAGGAAAATATTGCCGAAAACTGTTAGCGAGCAATTTGTGGGTCTTGTGCAGAACCCGTGACCCGATAAACCCACTTTGCCCAGTTGATGGCTAGTTTTAATGTTTACTCTAAATGGAAGTTCTCAAAATGACTGAACTACAATCTACAGCAATTACCTAGTGATTTCACCAACGATTCGAGGACATAGTTTGGCAGAACACTGCAAAAAGAATCAATTGTACACATCAAAGTATGGCCAATTCCCAGAAAAAGGCAGCGCATTGTTTATGATAGCTTTTCCGAGAAAAAGACTGGAATTACGTAATTTGCATACGGCGCAGACGACCAGTACAAAAAGGTTTAAGAGAAACTGCAATTATTATGATGGGAAATTTTCATTACAGCTTTAAGACAGATTAAAGGAATTTTTTTTATCAAAGTTCGTTTATCAAAACGTTTTTGTATGAACTTCCTCAATAGTTAGATTCCAAGGAAAAACAATAATTAACAGGGCGGCAACGCCCTGGAAATGTGATCGAGCGCTGTTGAATTTTGTTCATTTCAGCAAACACTGCAAGAGAGTTATAAACTTCAGTTTCTAATCAGCAACAGCTCTGACTCCAAATTTCGGTGAATAACTCGACTTCTTTAGCGTGGCCGCTGATCAGAGAGGAGGGCAATTGTACAGAGTAGTTTTTGGGGGTGAAAATATTCTGGGAAAGCGTCCTGGTTTGTTAAACAATTCCCAAAGCTTCGAACCAAGCGTTTGACATTGCAGTAGGTCGTGATTAGAACGTTATTTGAAAGCGAAAGGTTCGAAAGTCGTGAAGACTGTTTCGATATCAGCACGGAGTAGATTCGATCCGGTAGGCATCTTGCGATCAATAGCTGACTTATTAATTATTACGGCAAAATTTGTTGTTCTTCGAACTTTCCAAGAAATGGAGGTAAAAATGCATCGAGTAAGTGCTGAGTAAAACTTTAAGGTTGCGGTGAAATGCTTCGCCTGGTGCCTTAACACATCCCGTGAAAGCAATAAAGATACGATGTTGGGCCTCAAACTGATCGAACGAACAAGTTTTTAAGCAAAAACTACTTATCGGCCTTTTTCAAGGTGTAAATACCTAAAATTATTGACCTTCTCTCGGTAGGAGCATAACACAGTCATAACCACATCGGTCTAGATTTCTTTGGTGTTGCCTTTCTGCATTTAGTGAAAGAATTACTGTTCGTAAATAAAGATATGCCTACATACCACACCGGTATACCTTCAGTCATAGCGATTTAAATTATTATATATTTTATCACAGAAATTCTCTTTTAAAGGGGAGCCTTGAATTCTCGGACCCACCAAGGAAAACGAAAACTGCTCCGAGAATTTGGGGTATATTAATTGTCGCTAAAATTGCAGTGTACGACTGAGTGAAGTAAATCGAGGCAAAACACACATATATTTAACTTTATAAGAATGTCAGTAACTTTGCTATCTAGAGAGGAATCAATTGAGTCGCCTTCTGAAGTTGCACTTGAAGTCACAGAATGCAGAAAAACTCAAGCCGATCTAATTCGAGCAGCTACGGTTTCTTGGGAACTACTTTTACATAAAACTAATGTCGGATACACTTCCCTAACTTGGTACCTTTTAAGGCGCGATGTTTATGTATGGGAAAAACTCTAAATCTGTTCCTGTTTGTGTCAAGATTTTGAAGTGATACGAAGGGTTTTTACGATGCGGAATTTAGCATTCCTGACTAGATTACAAGCCTTGCGGCCTATTTTTGAATGAAAATCTTACCAAAAAAGACAAAACCGGTGATCGATAGTCCGTGGATAAAATCAATACGCGCAAGCCTTTATTCTTTGGTTGGAAATTGTGCATTGTTGTGAGTAGAGTTGAAACAGGTATGTTACGAGCGCTGCTCTAGCTTAATTCAAACCGCACAAGAACTGGAGCGACAAACACAACAAATGAAACGGGATTTTGCGAAAGAATTGTCGTAACTACTTTCTTTGTCGAGATCAAGAACTACGCGTCTTCACTGAGGACACACTTCAAGTAAACATGTTTATCTGCTCCGTTGAATATCTGTAAACCTATATTGAATCCTTTACCAGTTCCGGCTTTGTTTGTAAGAGACAGGCTACAGGTTCTTTCGCGCGCTTATATCGTTTAACGAGCGAAATTAACGCAGTGTTTCGTTTGAAGTTTTGTATTGCTGAGTTGATTTAAAATTGATTTTGGTAGCTCTTTCTTTTTTCCACGGTACGAGTAAATAAATAAAAATAATACAAACAATACAGTGTTTCAAGCTAAACTAGGCTGTCCTCGTATCCACCACAGTCTAGCTTAGAACCTGACGAAAAAAACACTGAAGATGCATATCAGTGCGCAACTGTCCGCTTCGCTTGCGGGGAAAGGGTTACTTTTCCATTCCTTTCTTTTCCTTCGTATTGTCAACAACCTCAGAGCTAAGCCTAGGCTAATACTTGCCGCATCTTAGCAACAGTCAACAGTAAAAAGAAACATATTCATAGGTAATTTCTGATATCTTTCTACATGGTAATTTTTTGTTTGTATCTTGCAGCAAGTACCTCTACAATCCCAGTGACAAACACAAATGTAACACCACCTTCAAGGGACCACACAGCATCAAAACGAGCGAGGAGAGACCCGGAACCCGCGAAAAAGAGAGCAAGTCCAGGAGTAAGTGAAAGCGCTTTTTTATGAAACGACGCGATAAAAGAGTAGACTCAAGACGATTGTGTATTATAATTCAACATTATATTAAAAACCCGCAAAGATGGGTTTAGACCCAGCAAAAGCTACAATGCCGGGAAGATATTAATCAAACGCAAGGCGATACATGAGCTAATACCAAACTACTTAACTTGAAATTAGACTTGTATATGAACGCTTAGGAATCCCTCGTAAAAAAATCGATAATTAGTCGGCCATTGCTTATTTGCGATTAAGAAGACCAGAAAATAAAGAGTTCAAAAACTACCTTTGTAGAAAATCGAGAAGAGCAGGTTACTTGTAGGGAATATTACATTTATAGACGTTCACTGCCGTCAAAAGTAGTTATTTCCAAGTAGCCCCGTTTAACCAAAAGGCTACCATCTGAGTCATATGCAATATTTTTTTTCCGTCCTAAGGGCAGTGACGAGTGTCTGTCTTAACTGTTGCATCAGCATTGAAATGCAGCACCTTCTCGTTCAATTTGATCGATCCATTCCTCAGAAAGAAACCTGACCATTTCACAAGTACCAAGTTTGCGCTTTGAGAGATAAATTCCTTGATCTATTTATTGGACAGCCTATTGCATATACGTTGGGAATTCTTTTGACTTCTAGTTTATTAGCCATAGATCAGCTGAACAAAAGCTTAAACACTCGTGTTAATTTTTGAAGAAAAACATGTGAAAGACAACGGACGGGGTTTCTTGAAATGAAAGAGAGAAAGGAAAGTTGTAAGTTTTGGGGTGCGAACGTAGAAGTGGTTTCGTTTCCTTTAGGTTCGCTGCTTTCAGTTCGAGCATTGTGAAAATGCAATCTTATTCGTCAAAGCGCAAGTCGTGTTTCAGTTCCCTTCAGTTTCTTTTCGTTTATACGATGCACGTCATGAGTTTGAATAAATCATGTGTCAGTGAAGACTGTCAACATTCGAAACTATATCAGCAGATCGAAAGGAGCCTCAAAGTATCAGTCTCACTAGTAACCAAGATGCAATAATGACAGGAGAATTATAGTTTCTCACAAAGAAACAGGAAGATTAAAAGTGGCAATGGATAAAAAATTGAGCTAGGTTTTCGTGTTTATGGAAACCATGCCTTTTTTGGTAATCATTATAGAAACAGCATGCAGCTCGAGCTGTCGACTTATATGTCATTTCTACGATCCGTCCCTGTCAATAGCTGCCAATCAATCAAGCTAGTGCGCTGCGGGCCTATTGGTCCCGACATATGGAAGGAGGCATCTTTTTTGTCATTCGGGTTTTTTTTCTTATTTCGTCGAAGACTTCGAGTACTCTCGCCATTTCTTCTAAATTGGTTATTAGCGATCAGCGAACCGCAAAAAAAATTATGAGCGTCCACGATTCTCGAGGTTGCTTCGCTATCCCGCCCATGATCTAAATTCCCATTAAGCAAAACAAGAAGATACTGCTTGCAGTCAAATTGCGTACTTTGTTCTGCCCTTCAAACCACGGTCAAATAATTGGTCTAACTGCAAATAGCTCGATAAAAAAATATTATGCTATATAATTCCATACTTGTTTCAGTCTTAGCCACAATCCTATTCGTTAAAAATATTTGCCGGAAAGGAGTCGGTTGTAGGTTCCCGTAGCAGAGGAGTTAACGATCTTTGTTGTTCCTGTTTAGGAACAACCAAGAAAGGCTCCATACTACCCTCTACCGGGAAGCAAACCCTTCAGTGGCTTTGGATTCTGGCCAACGTTCCACGCCTGGCCACATCTTCTGGATCATGACTACATGAGCACATGGTTCGATCCAAGGCCCGAGATGAAAGGTACGTCATGTACATTACCTTCAAGTGTCAGTTTCAGAAATTGTGGATTGAGTTAGTGGAATCATCGGATGTTTAATGTGTACTTCAGGAATTGTTCTGTACAGTAGTTCAATTTCAATGATATACATTCTCGTTGTTTTTGCAACGGGGTAATTACCCCGGGGGGGGGGGGGGGAAATCCCATATGAAATGGACGGGGATGCTCGTCGTCTCGCTTAGGGGTGTAAATTTCGGATTTTGGTCTCGCTTAGGGTGCTCTGGGCAAAATGTCATTATTTTTAGCCGTCAAGGTCTCGTTTAGGGTTGCACGCGAAGAAATAACAAAAAAGAAAGAAGTTTGATTCGTTATATTAACTCTTTTAGGGGTCTGCATAACGTTCGGCCACACCCAGATTAGTCTCTTTTAGGGGTTAAATTCAAAATTTCCGACGAGCATCCCCGTCCATTTCATATGGGAGTTCCCCCCCCCCCCCCCCCCCCCGGGGGTAATTACATAGAAATCGCGCTTTATGACTGGTTTAGATGTTATAACCATGCATTTGCTTTAACCAATTAATGCACACTGAAACATGCTCTTATTTCAACCAATCACTGAATAGCAAGGCCAACTCCAATCGTAGTTTGATTTACGCCAGTTTTCA
The DNA here is from genome assembly GCA_963693305.1 of Meandrina meandrites. Classification (NCBI taxonomy): domain Eukaryota; kingdom Metazoa; phylum Cnidaria; class Anthozoa; order Scleractinia; family Meandrinidae; genus Meandrina; species Meandrina meandrites. The sequence goes on along the minus strand of OY855907.1, from coordinate 29,275,238 downwards.
TGTAATGTCACAAACTCCGAGTCACGCGCCTTTGCCTCGAGATCTGAATAGCTCATTGCATCATCCACGTTTGTCGTGAATGGCCAAACGTGATTGCCTTGATCAGCTTGATTTTACGACAGCGATCAATAAAAGACTACTCTGCCAATAGTTAAGGAAGCTGTTCGATGTAGTTACCTCTTGTTAATCATCTATTTCAGACATTGGCGTTATGACGCAACCAGGAATCAAACAAGAACCACTGTCTCCAGATAGTAGAATGATGCCATCTTGCTCCAGGGAACTCACTGACTTAGAAGAGGTATTAAACAATACTGCTTTATAAATAGCTCAAAAAATATCTTATCGATGAAGAAAAAGGCACGCCATATTTCCCAGATGATATCACGGAAATGGTCAAACTCGCACCAGGCTACTCCTTTTTCCTTCCTCAACCTGAAAACGAGGATGGTCACATGACTTACAGAAATTAGAAGGGTAACCTTACCTCGATAATTACCTCAACTAACCGTTTCAGTGCACATGGTCAAAAATGGGGGAATTTTTCAATTGCTAAATATCAAGGTTCCCTTGGGTACCTGAAATTTATATTTATGTTATACCTGGAAGAGTGATGATTTTAAAATCCAATTCAAACAGTTGTTTTCACAAAATTACAAAAACCGAGTGTAGATATAACAAATGCTCAAACTAAAAAGTTTGCCTGTAGAGGCCTAGGGTATGTTGGACGATAAATGGTTTCAGTTCTGTACTTATTCTAAGTTTGGTTTCTTTACATCTTTTAGGGTTCCTCAGGAGTTGCCAAAGTAATCGTGAAAGAAGGTGAGTTTAAGTCTTCGGTTTCTCAAGAGTAAATTGTGCTTTTTATAATAAACCAGGTTGCGAATCTGTGACGGTATACTTACAATGTTTTAAATGACTTTTTCAGAAGACGAGGTGCCCAGTGATCAAGAAATCATCGACGTAAGATAACGTTCTTATTGGTTTCTGTTGTTGTTGTTGTTGTTGTTGTTGCTGTCTTTTGGCAATAAGCAGTAGTAAAATTTGCTGTTCCATTGCCATTCCAAACAAAAAATCGAATTTTTCCCCCTTCTTGACGTCTTTATATTGGTATTCCCAAAGTCTCGAAGGCAGGATCGTGTTGATATGTGCACGTGCGATATGCTGGATCATACTACTTGGCTGACAAGCTTGAAGTTGTCAATCAAAACGTTTAGGGGGTATCCACGGTACAAAACGTTAAAAGCTTCATTTTTTGAAGTGTTCATCAACAATATCGAGGCAAAAGAGATGAAGTCAATTTTTTTAAGAAGATTGAAAATAGATTACCTGAAAAAGTATGGTGTTGACTAACGGATTTACCACTCCACCCCCACCCCACCCCCCCCCCCCCCCCCACTCCACCTTGATAATCAGCCCATCAACTGAACCAAACAATAACCACATTTCTGTTCCTCTCCCCCCTAAGCTGGTAGACCAAATGTCAGACCAGAGTGGCTCTTCACTTGAGGAGTTGGATGGCATGGAGGGCTCAACTGATGAAGGTAAGTGAAAAATTATCAACATATCTCAAATTACTAGCTTCTCGATCAGAATGACGCTCAATATAAAGAGTAAATGTTCACATAAAAAGTAGTTTTCAAGTCAGGCAAAATCAGCTCTAAATAATAAGCGCAACATTTAGACGCTATTTTTCGAACGGGTTTATAAAGTTCCAGCTTCTCACGGTGCTTATCTCAGCCAAACGATTTGGCCGTTTTGGAGTACTCCTCTCTTGTTCTTGTTCAGAAATTTCCTTTCTATTAATTTTCTCGATATCCTCCTTCCACTTCTGTTTGTTTTCTCGCGAACTCCAAAGCAAGCCTCTCTGTCGGTTAGCCAGCTGATTGTAAGGACCTACCTACCTTTATTTAAAGGTTACTCCGACTGTTTTTCTTTTCAGAAAAACCATGTAGCTCACAAAAAATAAAATGTCGCTTTTTCTCTCTTATAGATTTTACAGAAGATGTTCCCACTCCAACAGAGCGACCTCCTCTGCGGCTGGTCTTAAAGACTGAAGGCTCGTCTAATTATGGCAATGAGTACGCAGCTTCCCTTCCCTTGACACCAGACTCCACTCGGGAGATCTTAAGCGTCATCAACAGATCCTAAAAGAATCATAACTACGTTTGAGAACCTTCTTGTAAAGAACTCTAACGGAGAATTTAGCAAGTACGGTCAACTTCAGAAATCAAAAGGAACGCGTTATCACAAACTAAGAACTTCTAATCAGTGAGCTTCGATCTAAGGATAAACGAGATTCCGCATCACCTCCTATAAGAGGACACTTAAAATGACGTATTCCCTAAGAGAGGTACTCCTCTCTCCCTGCCCCATACCATAGCCAGAACAACGACTAAGTGTCTTCTTATCGGGGTGCTCCTTTTGTAAATGTTGGACTGTACCATCTAGAGACAAATAGTGTTTAAGAAAGATAATGTAATGTAAGGCTTTTCATTCTCTTGACCGGCTGATAGAGCCTGTAGAGTTGTACACTCGGTAATTCCAATCCCATGATAGTATTCAGCAGATATGTGCTTCTGGTGACCATCGAAATGAAAGCTCTGCCATGTGACGGTTTATTAAACGATCCACTGAGGTGGCTCTAACTTTAACGTTTTTGGTTTAAACCCTAGTGCATAAATACTTAATATTCAAATAAAAGGTACTTAGCAGTAGGTTGGTTATATTTGTTCTGCACAGAAAAAAAAACTACTTTCGTTTTACATTTTGAATTGGGTCACTCGCATCACTGGTGTATGAAAAAAGATTGCATTCACTCTTCATAGGACCAAACCTGGGTGCGTCGATTATTGGGAATCATATTTTCTAGCTGGCTCAAAAGTAATCTTTGGTCTCCCATAAATATTTTCCACCGAAAAACTTACACAATGCTATGCATTATTGCAGAAAAATGTCGTTTTTACAAAACAGTTTTCAAATAGGGTGGCTAAACGATACATAGTAAACGATTTATATTTGTGCGTTTTATTTGTAAAATGGCTTTCTACTTAATGTTCGATAAAACATTTAAATGAAGTTGTCGTTCTTTAGAGGTTGATTAGTCACCAGCTTAAAAAAATTTCCATTGGTCGGCGTTCTGTTCATTTTATTTTAACTATTCACTGTAATAGATATTACTTCTTATCAGCCTGGATATCAGTGATATGTTTATTTCGCGTCTGATCTGTTCTACGTTTATTAAAATTCAAAAGCAATGACCCGAAACTGTGTAGACTTTTAATAAGGTAATTAACTTTATCAAGCTCCATGGGAGTATGACTTATGCGAAATAAACTGATTGTGTTTAAAACCTTTACGCGATGAAGTATTTTTGATTTCTTGAGAAACGTTTGAGTTATAGCTGTAAAATGAGCACCACCATTATCATAATTATCTACCCAGAGTCAAACTTTATTAATTAATTATGGGCCGACTCCATATTTTTAAGTCCGTCGTGGTTCCAACTTTCTAGCCTGATAACAAATTTATTTTGTGACCACCCAGCGGGTGTAACCATTTAACATAGAGCTATTCCATGCATTGAGCAGTACTTTTTCGTGTGCTTCTGTTTATTATGCTGTACAAGGTGGTTCAAACTTTTAAACCCTAGTGTGTGACCATTCAAATGAAAACTGCTGAGCAGTACAGTCATGTGGTACTGTTTATTATGCTGTACAAGGTGGTTCAAACTTTAAGTCCGTTCAACTAGTAGCAAAGCGATTTTGTAAAGATTTGTGTTTTGCCGTGTGCGGTTAGCCGTTATTTGTATCGTCACCCAACGCTTCTCCTTTCCTTTAATAGGGTGTCGTTTTTCGGGTTTTGGCCTTAAAAGGGTATCAATTTTCGTTTTCTTTATCCTTAAATAGGGTCAGGGTGACCATTCAAATGAAAACTGCTGAGCAGTACATTCATGTGGTGCTGTTTATTATGCTGTACAAGGTGGTTTCAACTTTTAAACCCTAGTGTGTGACCATTCAAATGAAAACTGCTGAGCAGCACATTCATGTGGTACTGTTTATATATGCTTTATAAAATCATCGAGAAATTGCTCGCGCTGTGATTGGCCAGTTCGAGTTCATTATTAAAGAAATAAAAAACGCGCCTGAGTGCATTGTTGAGTTACCGTAATGATTCGATTTAGCGCCCGGGGCGCTTATTTACTTTTGGCACCTCAAGGGAGGGCGCTTATTCGAGACAGGGCGCTTATTCGGGACAGGGCGCTTATTTAATTTTTTGAGAAACAACCAGATGTTCAAAACAAAACTTTAATAAATACTAAAATAACTAACAATAATAGAAACTGTAACAGTAACAAATTGTTGAAAGTTCATTTACTTTTTAAAGAATTCTTCATTTTAGCAGTAAATATATACATGTCGGTACGGTGAATGTTCATGAGTTTATCTACGGTACCTAACAAAAACTGTAAGAATGGGGGCGCTTATTGGAATAGGGGCGCTTATTTACAAAAGCACATTTGAATGGGGGCGCTTATTTGGAAGGGGGCGCTTATTAGAAGGAGGGCGCTAAATCGAATCATTACGGTATATAAGCGCGCGGGAATTTTTAAGAACACGAGAGAAGTGCATAGAGAAGCACGAGGCGTAGCCGAGTGCTTCTCGCACTTTTCGAGTGTTCTTAAAAATTCCCATATATAACTCAACAATGCACTCAGGCGCGTTTTTTATTTCTTTAGTACAAGGTGGTTCAAACTTTAAGCCCTAGTGTGTGACCATTCAAATTTAAGCTACTGAGTAGTACATTCATGTGGCGCTGTTTATATGTTGCTGTACAAGGTGGCTCTAACTTTTAAGTCTGAGAACGAAACCCTAGTGTGTGATATTCAAATGAAGCTATTGAGCATACGTTCATTTCGAACTCAGTAATCATGCTGTACAAGCAGGTTCTGCCGATGAAACCTCTCGTGTGTGACCATTCAAATTAATGCTATCTAGCAATAACTATTTACTTTGCCGAGCAATTGGGCAACAAAATTTGGAAACAAATGAACAAATTGCGCATTCTGTACTTTTGTAGCGAGAGTAAACTCATCACTAGGTATGAGGGTTAACAAATTATATTACACATCGGATACCAAGACAAACACTTTTTCCTGTAAAATGGCGAAAAGAAACAGACTGGTCTTAATATTTGTAGCCTAGGATTGCCAGTATCACATGCTTCTGTTATCGCTACAAGATCCATTTAAGTCATTTACGTACATTGCAATTTAAAATAGGGCATAATGTTTTTAGATACGTCCGTTTACGCCTAACTAAAGCCAAGTGCTTTGTCAGCAGAAAAAAGAATTTCAATCAATACACAACTAAAAGCTAATTATAGCAACAGAATTATTTACATATTTTCGTTTATGCTTACTAAAGATTTGCCTACAGCGGCGTTTTCGCCTCTATTCCTCTATTCTTTTCTCAACAAAATAAACGGTATAATATTTTTGAAGGCTAAAGAGAATATATCCCGAAAGGTGAAGAGAATTATTCCGATCCGAGTGCAACATTCAGGGCCATATCGTACAGAGCTTGACTTCTTCAGTTACAATGCTTTCAGTGCAAGTTTTAGGGGCGAAAATCAACGTACCACATCCTTACGATAAACGCGCGAGCGTCTAAATGGTACTAAGTAATGTCGTAGGCCTGTCGTAAGCTTGTCGCACGCGAGAAAGTCGCACCGAGTAAATTGGCCTGCGAAATGATTCAGTTTTCCATCAAAAAGCTTTTACGAAATAAGTCGCCTGAGGGCATATCAATCATGATATGTTCTAGAGAGCAAAGTAAAACGTTATACGCCAGGCAAAAGCTGAATCCCAGTGCGTATTTCTCTTCAGAGTTGAAGTCAATGTTTTCTGAATCAATCGGCTTCGGAGGTTTTATTTTAGACAGTTGACAAATTGAGGGGCCAAAAAGACATACATCTACAATTGTGCAGACAAAGCAAGTTCTCACAAAAGCTGTATATTTTTTAGTTTAAAAATTTGATATCGCAGCAGTTCACAGCTAGGGGAATATTAATTAGGGGATTCCCCGTTGAGCCATCAAAAACAACAATATTTTGCAGCAAAAAGCAATTCTTTTGCAATATCGAGTTTAATTTTTATTGATAATAAAATTCACAAGAAAAATGTGTCTTTTCCTTTTTTTTATTTATTATTTTTTATTAGACTGGTGTATTCGGTAAAACTTACGCTTGTTTTTCAAACAAAACGCTCGCTTTTGAAAGTAGAAATGTCGCCGCCTTTAAAGGGGTTTCCGGATAAATGTATGCGCCCGAAAACGAATGGAATGTAAAAGTTGTGTTTCGTGACAATTCTTAACCCTGTCCGATGTTGACAATCTCAAGTACCGCATAATTGAACGAACGTCTGTTGCTAAATTCATTACGAAGAATCCTATAGTAGCTGACTCGCAACTGATGGCCTGAAGAAATAAATGTGGTTTTCGACCACTATAACGTCCTATGCAGACCAAACAAGGAAATAAGAGTCATTCGACCGAAGACATTTAAAGACACAACTGTACCATCACTTAGAGTTTATTTATCAACGGAAGATATGAAATGACAAGACGTAATAACAAAAATCAATCGGGAAGTTTTTCATTAATTTGCTGTGTTTTCATGCAGCAATTCAATTCACTATTTCGTTTTTTTTCCTTGAAAAGGTTCATAAACACCGAGAAACACCGAAAAAACTGATATGCAATTTCCAGCCAGCTAAAGTGGGTGATTATAAAAACAATATGCGAGGCCTAGGCTTTGGGTCACAAAAGGTCGAAATCACTAAAATAAAGTCAGCGTAATATTTGTGTAAATAATAATACGTTTTGTTCGAAATCATTCGTGTGGATCAAAGGTAAAACCCCGATACGAATAAATATGAAGTCGCTTAGAGCTCTGAGAGAAATAAAGTACGGTATTAAAAAAAAAACATTTATCGGCCGACGAAAAGCAGCAAACACCTTTGCGCTTGTAAACATCGACTTCTAGGGGATTCCCCGGAATCCAAGCGCTTTTATTTACGGCCACCCGCCATTCGCCACTGTAATATCGTATTTGCATTTTACGATTATTTTAATTTTCGACATGAAAGACGAACATTTATGCGACTAAAATATAGGCCTTTTTCTACATAATAATAATATCAACTACGTAAAAATTGAGCGTATACGATGAACAGTTTTTAGTGAAAGAAAACGTGCGAATTATCTTAACAATTTTAATAATTCAACAAGAGTGTCATCTGTGAAAACAAAAATTCGGTCGTTCCTGCAGTTTTATTCGAGTCGAATGTTAAAATTTGCAAGAAGGGAAATAAATATCGCTTCCAGTTTGAAAAAAACAACAATTTTTTATTTACAAAAACTACAGACAAGGAGTATATTTGCGTCTAGAACCGGAATGAACGGGTCTCAAAAAGGGAAAAACCCCAAATGGATTATAGATACTGAATTAATGTATGCTATTTGGTTCGCCGCGCCTTAAACAGCTGGCAGCTGGAGATAAGAGTGACAGTTTGGCCATGAAAAATGGATTTACAGTTAAAATATATCTAAAGAAAGCTACAAAAATAAGGTGTAGAAGAATTTTTGCAAAGTAATATAATTATTTTGCCAACACTATGTCGGACATTCATTTTATCTGGATGAGTGACCGATGACAAAAGTTTTCTAATAAACCAATTAGGCGCATCCACCCGAAAAGGGAAAACCCCCTTTGAGGGACTTTTCCCTTTACCTGATATAAACACATTGATATCACATGCACAGCTTACAATATGTAGGAGACCCATAAAACGCCGTCGGTTGATCCAAATACAGCAAAACTTCTGATGTGTTCCCTCGTTAACTTCTTAAACCGAAACCGATGTTTTAAAATTTTCACTTTCAGTTTGAGGAAAAAAGAGCGTAAGAACTTCGCAGTTCCAAGAAGGCATCAAATTATTCAAGAATAGCGAGATTTGAATCCGCAAAAGCAAATCATAACTGGCTTTCCACTGACGAGGCACAGAAGAAAACGTCATGCACGATTATAGCAAGCTGTCGGGAAAGAAACGATTGCGCTTTCGAGACTGGCTGATAGAGAAGCTGGACAGGGGAGAAATACAGGGAGTGGAGTGGATTGATCGCCTGCGAGGATTGTTCAAAATTCCTTGGGTCCACGGATCCCGCCAGAACTGGTGTATAACAGACGCTGAAATATTTTCGCAGTGGGCCAAGTACTCTGGAAAGTACAGAGAGGGTCATGACAAACCGGATCCAATCAAATGGAAAACGAACTTCAGATGCACACTGAACGCGCTGCCCGATTTCAAAGAGGTTCGCGGACAAAGTTGTCCACGAGGCCCCAGGGGGTACAAGATATACCGCATGCAAAACAGTGGCAAGGCAAAGAAAGAGCAGAGTACATGCGAGAAGGAAGAAAAACGTAAGTTTGACATATATTTTTTACGTCTGATTGCGATTCCATACCTTTCGGCATTAAAAATTAAACTTGATTTCTTGGAAAAGTGATCATAGGGAAATTAAGTAGTGGGGGGGGGGGGGGGGGGGGGGGCGGCTAGGGAAAATGGGGTGTTAGCAAATTAACGAACCACGATCGAGCATAGGATTTGAAAAAATGTATACTACGCGGTGAGGAGAATGTAGCGAAAGAAATTGACAAATAATTCGCAAAAGATCATCCATTGGCCTCACCACCGTTCATAAGCTTATTTATCCAGCAGTTTGAGATGCCATTCAATGGTGTTCCGCAGAAATTTATATCACCGAGATAAATTAAGCGTTTGCGGTTTTCCGACTCTTCAAATCATTTTACGCTTTTAGTTGTTGTCAATGGCTTTTACGTTTGACCCTCCTATATCGTCACCTTTCTTGGAAGCGTCAAAGGGAAAGTACCTAGCCAGAAAAATCTGCACGCTTGGCAGAGTTTAAAGTTGTTTACGACAAGAATTGCAAGCGAAGCGTCGCGTCATATTTCTCATATAACAAGTGTTGTCAATATCACGAGATATTAAACAACTTCTAACCCCACCCTCCACACCCTGATTGTATTCATGTCATTATTTTCCCCTGTGAGCCTTGTGACTTGCAAACAGGATATATTAAATTCCTAGAAATGAATTTTGGCGTCGTCAAGGAGCCGCTTAAAACAAATTTTAATTTTCGTGAAAATCGCAACGTTTTCTTTCACTTTTACTGACCAAAACATTCGCATCGATTTTCTTTCCCTTTGCTTTTGATTTGTGCCCAAAAAGTTGCCAACCGGATATGCTGGAAGGAGGTTTTGTCTCGTGGCAGATGTTTTTCCCACCAAACAGGAAGGCCTGGGTCGCCCACTACCTCTCGGAACGAGTTTCTTCATTGGTTCTTAAAATAAATAGATGACAGGTCATGGCAAAGCCCCTAGCCCTAGCCCTGAATAACAATAGAAATAGTGTTTACAGCGGGAGAATATAGTGCCTTACAGGAAGGCTTAATTCCAAAGCTGGTGCCAAAAGAATTTTAAAAGAAAACCTCAACAATAAAGTTTCCGCGGCAGAATGTCCACGACGTCTAGCTAACGATGTTCTGGTGGAATATGCGTGGAACGCCGATATAAATAGATTTACATTTATTTATTTTGAAAACATGCAACAGTACAGGGTTAAGGGTAAAAGATTGTTCTATTTTTATCGTTTGCTTGCCCAACATAAAACCTCCTTAGCTGTCTATCATCTCGCTGTGTAGGAGGAAACTGATACCATATCTTGTTGATTAGGGACTTTTCCCTTGTCACAATCTCGTGGCGTTACAGATTGACCTTTGTTCCTTGGTTCAGTCCTCTCGCTAATGACAAAAACTTGTTCCCAGTACCTCGCTCGCTTCGCATACTAAAAGAATGTCCAAGATTAGGCTGCCATACCACGTGCTATGCTATAGGATTGCCCTACGAGGAATGAACTGTTTTAGTAATTCAGTGCTTGTGTTCCACTGATGTTTCCGACCTCTTTGTTTGCAGCCATTACTTTGTCTGTTTTGACTTTCATTTAGACTTGTTTAATTTTTTTTTCCCATTTTTTGTTTTGCACTTTCCAGAAACCGCAACATTTGATCACGACCTGACAGATAAGGAAATAGTCCAGGTTTGTGAACTTATGAACATGTCACGCCAACTACAGTTAGCCTACAAGCAGGCCCACATTTGGGTCACACGCGAGAGCGATCTGTGAGCGAAGCGATCCGGCGGGGAGGAGTCTGGTGCGGAATCGCCACTCGTTTATCGCGGCTTCGCCGCTCGCGGGTGTGACCCAAAGGCGAGCCTACTCGCAGACTAACTACAGTAAACATTATTGTTGGAATCCAAGTAACAACAAAAGACCTGCTATGTAAAGATGTAACTTCTTTCAGACCAAAGGTGGCATTATGGAACCCAAAGCGTTGTCCCCAGCATTAGCTTCCCATCAAGTTGTTTGGTTTACGCATTTTTTTAACACTATGATTTGATTAAAACGTTTGACTTGAAAATGTGACTTTGTTCGTTTGTTTTGTACTTCTTTATACAATCAGACGACGGATATCAAATCGGACGGGGTATATTATCTGATACCCATCTTCTGATTCTCTACCACTTGATGTGTTTTGTCCAATGAGAGCGCACGGAAATATATAAACAATAGCCTTTATTTGGCGCGAAAATATGCACGGATATTTGTCCGCGGACATTATCTGTTTCAAGAAGTGAACAGTTTTCCCAGAGCGAAGCTCGAGGAAAACTGTGAGCTTCACGGAACAGATAATGTCCGAGGACAAATATCCGTGCATATATTTTCACAAGGCCACTTTTTGGTAGACCATTTCTAAAAAGTTTTAAACGTCAAAGTAATTCTGTCGGCGCTCAAAATATTGTTAGTCTGTTCAAAATGTTTAGTTGTATTCATTTTAACAATTTGCTCGGGATAAAAACTAAACGTGCGAACGTAAATCGCAAAGTTCGAAAACTGAGGAATATCACTTGGGGAATATCATCTGATATTCCCCAGTTTTGACTGCATCACGTGACGTGTTTGGACCAAGCGCGCGCGAAAAATATTTGATGGATTATAAATCGAAATATCTTCCTGGTCAATCTAACCACGGTTCTGTTTATTTTAGATGGTGGATGAAATGATGGCCCCTGTTCATATCAGGCCTGCAGTACAGAAACCTTTGTTGGTTCCTCGTCCAAACTCAGCGTTCCCTGCGTTCGAATCTCTTGTTGTGGGGAAATCATCATGTAAGCGCTCAAACTCTTAATGCCAATTTGCAGGGCCGGTTTGTTCAAAGCACGGTTAAGCTAATCCAGGACTAGCGTGAATTTTGACTTCTGTTTCGTGAATATTTCTGGCCGGGCTCCGGTTTTGACGTTGACTTATCTCAAACTCTAGAAAGCATAACCAGAAAACAATTTTATAATAATAGTTTATTAAAACTCTTTTACAATTAAAAATACAAGAGAAAATGAAACGTCGATCAGCTTTGAATCCTGGGTTAGTGTTAATCGGCTTTCGAACAACGCGGTCCTGGATTCTCTCCTGGAGGGTTGAGTAACAGCCCTCACAAAGTGTCGCATATGGGTGGCTCGTACCTTTCGAGAGAACGAAACAATGCCCTTAGCCTCCCCCAAAAATAGCAGCTGCTACACTAGGGGACCAGTGCAATCACAAGCTTACAAGAACTGCTACACTACTGACGGGTGTTTCAGTAGGTATCCCTACCCCCGCCCTCTCTCACCGGCACAGTCAATTTCGAAGAATTTTCGGATGTTCACCGAAACGGTCGCTTATGTTTGACTCTAGCTGTTTTATGTAATTTTCACGTGTCTTTCCGCCACCAGGGGTAAATAGTATACACTTAATGTCAGGTCCCGAGGGAAACAGTTAGTTTTGTTTTCCCGAGAGTCTCGATGTCATCGAGAATCGAGGGAAAACAAAACTAACTAGTTTCCCTAGGGACAAGACATTAAGTGCTTTGTTATACATCCAAAGGATGAACAAATTAAACAAACGAACGAAAAAAAATTGCGTTAACAACAACACGCCTGAGCACGACTTTATTTCTTCTATAAGATACTGCAAATGTAAAAACACCTCGTAAACTACGGACAAAAGAAAGCAAAGAACCGACTTACTTTCCAGGCATTTTCGAAATCCTTCTGCTCTAAAAGTTTTTTGACTTCGTTTTTCGAATAAAAAGTAGAAAGTGCCGGTTTTAGCCACAAACTGGTCCACTGCGTTTCACGAACTTTCGAAGAAATAACGACAAATTTCCTGGAATCGCCAAGAGTGAGCTTCAAAACATCACGCCACCGGTCTTGGTCACGTTTTGATCACGTGCTTTTTCTGGCCATTGATCACGCTCAGGTCAATGTATCCCGATCGGGATACATTTAAATTTATGCAAGGGCATGTGATTATGAATCAGCCAATGAGAATCGTCTTTAGAGCAAGAGAAACTGCGGATGTATAACAAAAATACTTATATATCTCAGGCCGTGAGTATTCATTTCAATCCCCTAGGGATAAGCTTTAATTAGCCTCCATCCGCCAGCCTGTTTCTCCTTCTCTTCTTCCTTCTTGACGGTTCTATCATCATTGCGGTCTCGTTTAAACTGCTGCGTTTTTTCTTTGTTTACTTTAGTTCCTTCCTTTCCATTCTCGTGCACGCCTTGGGTCTTGGCGGCTTGGAATGCTATGGCAGTAGACCAATACGTCGAGAAAACTGAGGAAAAATCCGCAGACGACGGCGACAGCGCCTCTGAAGGAACAGATGAGAGCAGCAAATAGCAAGGAGCTTATACAAGGCTTACAAAAATAAAACCAGTCAAAACCAGTCTTCAGATCATCACAGTAAATCTCCTTACAGATCGTCGTGTAGTTTAGTGTGAGGAGATTTTAGGTTTTGATCATTTCTGGGCATATAGAGGTTAAGGTGTCTGAAAGACTGATGAAAAGTAATTTTAGTGTAAGTCGTTTTTGGAGTGCATGCGTATATAAAAATTCGACCAGGGGTATATTAAAACTATTCGGAAGGTCTAGTGGGAGTTGTAAATTGCCGGCTCTGCCAAACGTAAGCTCGGTAAGCAGTTCAATACCTTGATCCCACTTAGGTCCTTTAAGCACAAAATCACCTCTGATTTGAAAAGAACCTCAAAATAACATTTACCTGACATATTATTTACCACAGAGGTAATGTGAAACTAAAAAAAGGGATCAAAGATCGTCGAGGATAGGAATGTTTAACATTGATTGCGAATAATGAACTTGATAAAGCTCATATTCTCATAGTCGACCAAAAAACTGTACTAAGTAAGCAGGATATATGTTCAAAGTTTTCGTTTAGTGAAGCTGTCAAAGGGAAGAGAAGTTTACACAGTAGGGGACGAATTCGCTTTGCATGTAGCCACACATAACGTTATGCTCTAAAAGGAATGCACGAGCATTTGATGAACGATAGCAGCCCGTGTGATTAGTATGGCGTAGTAAACATAAGACCGTATATATAATGTGTACAAATTGCCAAAGCTCGCGCTCAAACAAAATAAATAACGAATATATCGAAATAAATCGAAATGTGTTCTTTGTCCAGTAATGCAATATGGGAGGAGGGGGCGGGGGGGGGGGGGGGGGGGGCGCTAGTCCGCTATCATTATGCTAGAGGTCTGGGTTCTAGCCATGGCAGGGAACTCGTGAGAGTTGCGTTGTTGGCAAGACCCTATTATTTTGCATCGCCTGGCTCCGGCAAGAGTTCTAAACGGGCAATCGTGGTCAAAATGTATACAAAATGGTTATATTTATTTTTTTTATTTTTTCGTTAAGATATTTGATTACTTCATAGCACTATTACGAATCGTAGCGATTTGCTCTCTGACTAAGCGAAAGCCCATTTAACCGTCACAAATAAACTTGCGTTCTGTAGGTTTGCTGAACAGAAACTCAAATAAGGGAACGAACTCACATGGGCTGATGGATTTTTCAAGTAGACAATCTCAGTCTATGGTTTCCTTATTTGGGTTAATACCCAGTTGAAATGTAGTTCGGCTAATTAAATCTATTCAACAACAACAACAACGATCTATTCAGCAGTATTTTCATGTGGTACTGTTTATTATGCTGCACTCTAATCGTCAAGTCTACAAAAACACCTCTAGTGTTTAAACATTCAAACGAGACCTATTGCAGCAGTACTTTCGTGTGGCTCTTTGTTGTTTTCATAATACATTTTTCAATGTGAAGATTATATATAAAGTGTAAATTTTTAGTGATTCGCAGCTTCTCCAACAACTATTTGTAATTAATTTGTACTATCATTGCGTGTTATAAAAAGATCATTTCGCTGCTGAAGTCATTACGACACAACTGAACAGCGAGGTCTCAATTGAGTAAATGGATACGAAAATTCCGCTTCAAAATTCAAAGAACATCAGCATCAGTTAAAGAGGAGTGAAGAAGGCCATAACGAGGCCATATTGTCTTAGTGTGTTCATCCAGTTGACGGAAAATAATTATGGAAGTCATAAGGAAAATTCAACAATAAATTGCTAAAAAGAACAAAACAAAGATCTTGCCAATCATTAAAAATTGAACTTCGCTGCTTGCTGCACAGAGAAAATAAAACTTATTTTGAAAATCCATATGCAATCGTTTCTACTAAAACATGGTTAGCGGAAATTGGAAATTAAGATGAATTGCGAGTCTAGCCGTCACTTTTGTTTACAGTGACAAACGGAGTTAATAGCTTTATGTCAATAGCGACCTTGTACCGGAATATTATTTTTTCTTGTTGAGTAATTTATCATTGAAATACTATCTTCAAGCTTTTATCATTTCTTTGACATTTCTTTGAAATGAGGTTTTATTTCAATTATCTCAGGTCTGTTTTTGTTGAATATAGCGAAATTTAACACCAATTTTCAAATTACGAGATCTATTTGCTTTTCGGTGCTGCATTTAATTACGAAACTCGGTCGTTAAATCAACTTGCTTGACTAGAAAAAAAACAGATGGCTCTACGCCATCTATTTTATTTAATTCGAAGGTTTATTTTCGCGACATTCAGATAAATATCAGGGTAGCTGGCCTACCCTACTGGCTTTCATTGCGGTGATAATTAAAAAAAGGAAAACTTATCGCCTGAAGAAATGGTGAGAAAAACTTATGGCAAGCTAAGTCACTTTTAAGATATAGTGATAAAAGTTCAACTTCCATTTATATTACACTTTGTTCAAACTGTGTGCTTCAGCTACTTTTCTCACTCGAATTTTGATGCAGGTATGTTTTGTCCGCAGGCGATACCGGGGTTGTTTCATGCACGCTCAGGCCTGTACGTTCTTTCCCAAATTTTGTGGTTTCCATTCGTCTTCAGCAATGGTTTGCTTGGCGAAAGATGTGTCACATCGGTACAAGGTGTCTCTCTCTTGAAACACAACTACAAATCCGTTCTGGTAAAGGACATGTTTGTCTGTTATTACCTGTGCAAGGGCGACCCCATATGTCAGAGCTTAAACTTTTACAGACATGGAAAACTGTACGAGTTGAACAACCGAACAAGTTCGGCGAGGCCTTTCAATGTCGTGTCAGACTCGAACGCCATTCACTTGGAAAATCCATTTCGAGGTAAGTTGTAACAACATTCAGTTGCAATTCAATAGTACCTTCGAATTTGGACTTCTTGAATTTTAAAATGAACATCGTCGAGGCTATCTACTGCACTTAATTTTTCAAGAAAGGTATTGATCACAGCTTATATTGAAACTGTACGATAATCGTTTTCTTTATTGGCTGAGGAAAACTACAGTAACAAAACTCTAAACTGGACAGAACTGAAACAAAAACGAACAGAAAACGTGCAAAGGATTTGTCGCGTGCAAAATAAAATTTATTAAACTCGATGTGTGATTTTTTCCCTTTAATTATCTTTAGCCAATTTCCTCTTAGTTTTCATGTATCCATTGTGAACACAGTGTGTCACTGAAACTGATGAATGGCAAACATGTAGACTCGACCAATATGGAGCATTTTTTAATTTCGTTTGGAACTGTTGACATTCGGAAGTTTTGTGCAATTTCACAATGTACATCAATAATCCAGTCGTCATTGTTATTATTCATCTGAGTTCAGTTTTAAACAATTATGAGTTACCATCGTTTTTGTCTCGAGGCTTATTCCACTGTCATTGTTAAAGTGCTAATGCTGCGATGGACAATACATTCAAGATGTTTTGGGGTTAGCTAGCACTCCATCAACAGAGAGATGGTTTAATCAAAAAACAAAAGTTCTCGGTTCTCCCCTCTTTCCCTAGCCTGCGTTGCAGACGAAACTAAACCCCGGTATAGTTTCGTCTGCAACGCAGGCTGCTCCTTCCCCCGCACCACCTCCGTTTTGAGGCCTCTAATTAATTATCATACAAAATGTTCAATGCTGGTTTCAGAGAGTGCTTCCGAACAGATAGGGAAAAAAACATGGATTTTAGAGAATAAAGACAAACCGATAAGGCAAACGGACTGAGCTGTGTACACCTGGACACGTGTATTTGCACTCAAGTCTGCCTTAAGGTGGGGGTACACCCGATTTTGAGTGAAATTTTAAGAGTTTTAAGGAAGGGATAGAAGAAAGAAAATTATTTTTGAAACACTGACAGACAGTTGACCCCCACGCAAGAGCACCCCAGGTTGTCAGGGAACTGTTTGGGTGTCCATATACTAATTTTTAACTTCAAATTCTAATTTTAAAATCACATTAAATCTCTAATATTTCTTATTTCTCCAAATTTTACTAATCCTTTGAGAAAAACTATCTCTTTCCAAACATCCCCAAAAATCACCAAAAAATTTACAAAACACCGCTTATCATAGCTTTGTGAAATGAGCATAGAGTTTCTGGATTGCTTGAAACGCAGACGAGATATTCGCATTAAACCAAGTTTAGCGGTGGAAAAACGGGCTTCAGGTGTACCCCCGCCTTAACTTGAATTGATCAGTCTTACGACGGATCATATCCGATTATTTAGTTTTTTAACGCCGTTTTTTAAGGTTTGGATGTCAATCTTATGCACTAGTTGAACTTAGCTTGTAACCAACTGCGCAGTTACTGGTGTCGCGTATTCTTGAGTATAGTTATAACTCCAGACGTTACTGCAGTTAGGCTCGATTACCAGCCGCTGTTCGGGGAATGAGCCCGCGCTCCTCCCAGCGACGGAAATCGAGCCTAAACTGCAGTCAGACTATCAGAGTAAGTGAACGTTCCAATACCAGGAGGCATGCAAAGTAAAATATGAACTCTGCTAAATTTCAGCAACCAAAATAGCATTAATGCTTTTATACAAGATAAAACTGGTTTTAGATTTTTCTTTTCAAGATAATCATGACCTTTTTTATTGTGAACATGTTCCGGATAAAACTTCATACACCTTCACAATTAATCAAAATTAACAGAAACCCCCTAGTGGAGGTGAAAAAATGCAAGAAGGAAACAATAGTGTGTATAGTTTAGTTAATTGCGACATGACAATAAATTTAAAACATGTAATTACAACGTGACAAGTAGTGTGTAGAAAATATAACTAATTATGCTGTGAATGAGTATGGGGTGCTATTTTTTTAATACTACGAACCTCCGCCCCCAGGTCTAGACAGAAAGGTACCACTTTCATATACCTGCGGAAGGATTACTTCATCTCTTTTGTCTTCAAATACATTAATGAAACGACTGTTCGCCGGCCCTATTGGAGATATTTTGGAAGGCCCTTTTAAATATCTAAATGACAGTTTTCCTTGCTCTTTCATATTCTTCAACTAATGAAATCCTTACCCTTTTATATACCTACAACCTGTAAAAGGTACTACATTCGGGCGGAGCCTCACCTTATAGTCCACTGTACCTCACTGTAGAGGCAAACACATCACGTTCAAGACACCCTGTATCTTATGTATATTATGGACAGAAATATATGCACGGTAAATAGCCCGACGATATACATAAAAAAGTCCTTTTAGAATTGAAAAATTTTACAAACTAGTTCGTTCATTCGACAGGTTTCCTTGGTTCATCTCCAGCGCTCCCGGCCGAATCGTGCCAAGAGATTAAGAACGCATCTGAAGGACTGGCACCTAGTGGTCGATATTGGCTCGACTCGACAGGGTCTAGGAAACAGCCTGTTGGTGCTTTTTGCGATATGGAAAAAGCAGGTAAGAATTGATACTTAAAATTTCTTACCGCGCAACCTTGTTCCCAGGCTCTCTCTTTCCCGTTCCCTAGAGTAGGAAAAAGAGAACCTTGGGAGCGCGGCCGTTATGAAGTCACACTTCCTAATTTCTCATTGTCACTTGCAGGATCAACTAGCCTCCCGCGAACTTAACATGCTGAGCTTGCACGATAGGTTTTTGTGCTGTACGGACTCTTTTAGGACTTTGGCAAAAGAGAACCTTGGGAGCGCGGCCGTTATGAAGTTACACTTCCTAATTTCTCATTGTCACTTGCAGGATCAACTAGCCTCCCGCGAACTTAACATGCTGAGCTTGCACGATAGGTTTTTGTGCTGTACGGACTCTTTTAGGACTTTGGCGGGAAACGCACTGAAAACGCTCTGAACACGGGGAAAAATGTCATCGGAAGACCACCACCTAACTCGCGGGGACGGAATTTTGTCCCAAATCCCTGGTACACAGATATCTACTTCGATGGACTTCTTTACGGACGTGACGGTCTGTTCTACTACCGCTAATATTCCCTTTCGAGCAAGGATTGTTGATTTAACGAACTGCATCTTGTCTGCTCTACTAGCGCACTCTTGCTACGATTAATATTCCCTTTCGTGCAAGGATTACGAACCGCGCGCGTTTTATAGAAAGCATTTCTGGTGTTTTCCACGTTTAGGACGAAGAATATACACTTATATCTTGTCTGTTCGACTAGCGCTAATATTCCCTTTCGAGCAAGGATTGTTGATTCCCTGAGATGCACGAATTGCGAATCGAACGATCCGTCAACACACATGGCCTCTTTGATTTAATGAGATGCAATACACGATCCGTAAATTCTACTCTACAGACCGCAAGGGCCCTTAACGATCCGTACCAATGGGACGAACTGAAACGCTTCTCTACGGTCCGCCAAGGGTCTTCAACGATCCGTACGGATCGAACGAACTGAATTTGCTTTAAACGGATCGTTACAGTGCGGGTGTATTGGACGTGAGTGAGAGAACTTGGTCCAACAGTAGTTCATTGCTTCAACTCATAATCGTTGTTGTAATCAGCGATGTAATAATAAAAAATTAGTTTGCAAGATCGCTTACTTATATATCATCCCATACAATTTTCTAGTGTTTTAAAAGTTTTACAGCATGGCCGGAGAACCAAGAGTCTGTATAGCCGAAAAACCCACCGACACAAAAGCGGCAGGTTGTTTGTCAGCTGTTTTCACTTTGATGGTTGACAGACAATTGTATCGGCGCGTGCGAATGACCAGGCCAGGCACCTGACGTACCGAAACTTCTTGTTTAGTTTATGGCTCCTGTCATTTTTCGCAGCGGTTGTAGAGTGCACAGGGAGCCCATGCCAAAATGGTGGAACTTGCGACTATCAGGGGGAGGGTCAATACACTTGTCGGTGTGTACCAGGATACTCGGGAACCCACTGTGAATTTGGTAAGTGATAAGGGTTTCGTGCCGTTCTAGTTCAACCGATGTTACTTGTATGGGTAGTTTGTACAATGTGTACGATTCCCGGTTAGTTACATCAAGTTAGTTACATGTGGTAATTTGTAAGAGCAGTTGTAAGAGTGAACCAGTTTGTGGAATTCTTTCAACAACAAAAAGATCAAGAAATAAAATCCTTAACCCATTTGTCTTTGGGAGGCGCGGTGGCCTAATGGTTAGTGCGCTGGAGTCTATTTTTTTTTTTTTTTTGGGGGGGGGGGGGGGGGGGGGCGGAGAACCCTGCAATAGAGTAGCATCTCGTCTAGGGAGGGATAAAAATATTCCTAGTCGCTTAATGCTATGGAAGCCATGATATTCTCCGGTCTAATGGTCCACAATCCCCGAACGCAGACTTTGTTTGCCCTCTCTCGTTTTGTTGTAGATATAGACGAGTGCTCCAGTAATCCTTGTCTGAACGGAGGCACATGCACTGATATGATCAATGGGTTTAGATGCACCTGCGTAGCATCATTAACAGGCATGCGTTGCGAACTCGGCATCGGTAAGTATTATTCTTTTAACACAGTACGTCTACTGCCACTCTAGAAATTCGGATACAAGAACAAATGAGATCAATTGAGATGGGAAGATTTAGAATATTTTTAGTCATCCTAATTTCAACGCCGTTGTCATTTGTCGCGCATTATTTCTAAACATTGTTTTGAATAGTGTGCATCAACCGTCTTTGTTCCACAGGTTCAGAGTGTAGCTCATACACAGTCGACGCAGAAGAAGACCGCAGTGTGTCGTTTCCAAGAGGAACTAAAAAATGTGATAAGGACACACTTGTTCCCGGCTGGTACCGCTTCAACAGTACTGCAGGGTCAAGAATGCCCACCTCTTGTGTTCCGATAAAGATGTGCAACACGGATGCCACCGGCTGGCTAAATGGAGCCCACCCCACCCTCCAAGAGGGAGTGGTGAGCCGCAATGTGTGTTTTGATTGGAGTGGGAATTGTTGCCACTGGGCGGCAACAATCAAGGTCAGGAACTGTGGATTGTTCTATGTGTACGAGCTTGTAAAACCTCCAAACTGTTGGCTGCGTTACTGTGTTACCAACTGAATGTGTTGGCTTCGTTTTTGTGTGATCAAGTGAAGCTGTCGATGGAATAATTTATGTGTCATTTCATTTCCTATCGACTGTGAGAAACCGTAGAATTTGGAGAAACTCTCGGAGCTCAAACTCAACCCGAGATTGAAACTCGGGCCACACTGGTGGGAGGCAAGTGTCCTGAAAACTTTTCTCGGTCTCATAAAAAAGTAGCTATAGAATCATTAGAGAGGGGATTAAGCATGACGTTTACGGCAAACGGCAAAAGGCAAAAATAATTCTGATTTTGCTCACTTTTTCTTTAGCACTTAAATAAAGCCAGTCGGAAAATAGGAAAAAAATCCCTTAATCACAGTAAATGCAAACAATTTCCATAAATTGTACAAACGGCTAAAATCAGACACCAAAAGTTCGATTTTTGCCGTTTGCCGTTTGCCGTTTGCCGTAAACGTCATGCTTAAGCTCTCTATTATCACACCACCGTATCTCAGAAAGAATATATGATAACCTGTGAATATTAACCTTAACAAAGGCAGTATCATAAAATATTTATTGACTGGGTCAGGTCGGGTCGGACAAGAAAATATTTGACTCTTGATCAGTGAATGGACACAGGCCATGTTTGTGATAAGTTTTTTTATTATTATTATTGAAATAGCGAGTTCATACATTCACCTCGATATGCTTGGTCCGTACGCCATGACAACGAGTCAGATATTTTCCCATCGGCCTTCACACGTGGGCTCATATGATGTAAGTTTTCAACAGTAATGGAAGGGTATAGCATGCTCTTCATAAACAAACTAAAAAGTGGCACCGTGATTTGCTATGATGTAGTAAAGTACAAGAGAAAGTGACGAGACCACGAGAAAAACGTCGCAACGAAAGCTTTCCGCCCCTTTTCGTGACAATTTTTGCTATGTTTTACTTCGTCCTCCCCACTGTCTCAGGTTCTCCAAGTTTTAGAGGGCTTAAAGACATAAATGATAGTAGCAGAGGATTGACAGAGCTTGGAATAGGAATACTTTCTTCCAAATACAAATCCCCCGGATGATAAAGCCTAAGCTAAACGATAACAGCCAGAGAAACTACTAGGAAGACTCAATTTATAGTGTTTGTATAGGAGGTATAAATTGAAATGTTTGTGAATAAAAATGACTTCCTATGTTGTTGTGTTGTGTTCTTTGTTGTTTGCCACCTCCTCAGGTCTACCCGATCACTGTTTGAAAAATCAAGCCATGTTAAACTGTTCGGAGATTCGGAAGAATATTTCCTTAACTAACATGTGATTGTCAATGATAAAGACTGCGCGCATGTCCGTGACATTAGGTAAAACTCTCCTAAAGCATGCACTGTTGAAACCATTACCTTTTTTATTGACACTCGGTTTCATATTCTCGAAAAAGTAATCAACATTTTATCAAAGCCTTGAAACTTGCAGTAATTTGACTTTCACCTGCCATCTGCCTTGTATGATGACAAGCAGAACTTTGATAGTGATTTCGTAATGATTTTAATTTCTTCGTGTTCTATTTTCCGTGGCAGATATCATTTTGTTATATCAAAATTTAAAGTTTAAGAAAACCTTCGAAGGCACGAAAACGCATGAAGATTCTTTTACAGCACACGATGATCAACTGCAGGCTATGGTAGAAATGTATTTGCAAATTTTAAACTTGTTAAATCTTTAACAAAGAGTCCGTTAACTGTGGCTATGTAACCAATTATCATCTTCACAATCGAACAATTCAGATTTGCTCGAAATATCACAGGATAAGGCGACTTAGCCTTGACGTCTGTCAAAACAAAACAAGTATAGAAACAGTCGTCGAAGATTAGTTTGGCCGTAATCATGAATTTTACATGCATAATTTACTTTCTTACTGGACAAATTAAATATCATGCGTGTTCAAATATAATATTAAAGGAATATGGAAATGTGAATAGTTTTAAGTTGGTCAAACATCAGCAGTTTTCAAATAAAATATGCTACAATGAAATGTTTACTACATTTTAATATAGTTAACAATTATCCTGCAAAATCGCGCAGAATATCGCCTAATACTTAGCCGACGAAGCCGTAGGCCGAGTTAGCTAAAATCAGACGATATTCCGCACGGCTTAGCACGATAATTGTTTTATTATTCAACATATTGTCAACGAAAACTATTTTACAGCTAAAAATACTGTTGTTATGCAGCACTTTGCGATACTTCGTACAAATTGTAGCAACCTACGTATATCGCACGAGATCTGTTAGTTACGGACAACGGATCACAAGGAAGTCCAGACCATATATGGACATCGCGCGAACTTGTTGAATAATAATAAACATTGGCGGAAATCGTTGCACCACATCATTGATATGGAACAAAACCCACTGAATGGCTTTCGTACTGTTTCTCTCGATCTAAATAATTACCGGTATCTTAATTTATTGAGTTATTTTTTTCAAAAAAATAACTCTTAGTCGGCGTGAAGACGTATTTGGCTATTAAGTGGGTGGATGGTGGATGGTTGGGTGGATCATTCATGTATGTATTTCACACCAATCAGATTTGGGATTCTATCAAGGACCAATCAAATTGCGGCTTGTATATATGGATCTTCTTTACGAATATTTGTTTTGGGTTCAAGGTACGGCCATCTTTGTTTTGCTACAGATTCGGCCTTATTGGGCCGTGTTGGTCTGAAGTCTCTATTCCAGTTCTTGATTTTTATGTAGCTTTGGGTGAGAACATTGTGTGTGGGTTCTTAAACTGAAAAGTGTTTGGAAATTTCATGGTGGTAAAGGTGATTCTCTTGGTTTACGGAATCAACTAGTTCAGTTGACGACAGGATATGGGTATAGTATTTGTTGACCACTTTATTTAAAATTTATGTTTTTGAGTAGAATAAATATGTATATTGAGAATAAATTAAATGTTGTGACTTCCATTTTTAATGTCATTGTTGTGTGTTTGCTCAACGTTTTGTTTTGGTCCCCAAATGAGAACAAACTGACGTACTGTGGGTTGTTTGTAAGGGCGAGTGTTAAAGAAACTAAACGAGAAATCTTTGAGATTCTAACCGCGCGGTGTTTAAACTGTTTTCTCTCGGTTAAAAGTATAGCATTAGTCGGAGCTTTGGCTAAGTAATAACACGAGCGACCATAAATCTCTCAAGGTTTTTCCCCCAAAGAATAACGTATTTGTAATACTAGGTTGAGGCATGTGGGTTTATTTGGGTTCGAGAGTTGCCAAATAATAGGTATTTTCGTTTGGAAGGTGGTCGGAGAAGGTTCGACGCTTCCTGCTTAGGAATAGTAGGACTTCACATGAGCGGTCATGAGTTATTTATTGTACGATCGTTTGAAAAGCTCATAACGTGATGATCTTACAAGGGCACGTTTTGTCTGCTCGGCAAATATTAAATTTCCCCCCAGCTGTTGTGACAACGTAGTTGGATGGCACGGAAACAGAAAAGCATCATTTGTGCCGCGAGTGAGGGCCGTAGGAAGGCATAGTAGTCTCGCATTTCAAGCTTCGCCTCCGATTGTTGATGGCTATCTTTAGTAGTACGGCAGTGCAATGCGGTTATTTCCGTACCAATGACGTAATGCTTGCAAGTGTTTACGTCGGCCTAATTTATTTTCTTCAGATCTCTGAACTCGCTTCGATGAAACAGCCAAAAGATTCACTTCAACTGGCTAAACCGACAAGAAATAGTTGCAAAATTGCAAACAAATTAACGACCGTCGCTTCTGGCGAAATAAACATGCAGAGTAAACATAATCTTGTTTTTCACGTTGCGAAAGTGAAAGCTTCAACGTCAGCGCATTCCATGGCTGACGCAATACCTTTTTAGTGTATTTTTTATTCCCTTGAAAGAAATAAAAAAGACAGCCAGCTTTTTGGTAGTCTCCTTTGCAGCCGTTTTTTTGGGCTCGTCACGCAAAAAACAACGGCTGAAAAGAAAACTAGCTTTTTGGGTGTGCAGTCAAGCGTGTCACACAACTTCATCGACAGCTATTTTTAGCACGGCCGTGGGAATATCGGTACTGAGGATGTTATGCTCACAAGTTAGGGCACGTCTCTGCTTCCGGTTGCGAAATTAATATTGTACCAGTTTAAGTAAAATTATCACGTGGCTTGGCCGAAATGCACTGGTGACTAGAGTTGTTTGTTTCTCGCGTTTGTCGAAAGAAACTCGTCCTTGCTTGCAGAAAGGTTTCTGTTTTATATTGATGATGAAAATAATATAGCCATTTCAGAAACCCGAGAATACTTTGTTCTTGTTCCATCTGGCCATTCCTTTGCAATTTCTGGGTCAATTTGGCTTTCTTAGTGGGCGTGTTTGCGATTTTGTGATCATGTTTACGGTAAATCAACAACAACAACAACCATTTTATTTTGCCAAATTAAATTGAGAAAAAATTACAGCAGAATATAAATTAACTAAAATAGGCAAAAAAACTACCCAGAATAGAAATAAACTAAACGAGCTGAGTTGTTACAAAAAAGGAATTTAATTGCTTGACGAGGTTGTACATAAAAGAAGACAAAAATAAACAAAGCCAAGTAATGAGTAATTAAGTACTACGCAAAAAAAAAACGGATCATGTGAGAAAAAAAAAAAGAAAAGAAAAGATGGAAAAGACAGTACCAGTTAATGTTTGAATTAAAACATATAAGTTTAATACAAGCGAAAAGGAAGTTAAAATACTAAGCCAGCATTAACCATAAGTACTTACATAACGCTTTTTCATAGTCTGCTTAAATGAATGGAGAGATAGACTTTTTAGTTCTTCATCCAAGTTATTCCAGATGGAGGGACCAGAAAAGTGTAAATTAAATTTGCCATAATTAGTTCTAACACGATTGATATAGTAGGTCGATTTTGATGCCAGCCTAGTATTATAATTGTGTTTAGATGATATACTTAAGAAGAAATTGTCGAAGGCTTTAGGTAGTAAGGTATGATGATACTGAAACATAAAAAGGGCAGGGTAAATGTTGTCAACAATTTTCAATCCATGCATGTTCTGATGTACGGACTTAGCGGTGTTTTTTCGGCTTGGAATGAAAGGGGATGGATAGTTAAACATCAAGGTAACCTTAAAATTGACTACCGGTTTTTTGTTTCTGTTTATTTTTGAAGAAATTACTGACGTATTTTTTGTCTTCAACAGTATGGTCCGATCGATCGGTTGCACACCATAGTCATATTTACAAGGGAAGCGGCCTAATGTTTAGAACATTTGCACAATTTCTTTTTAAATTGTTTTTGAGTTATTTTTCCAAAAGTAGCTCTTAGTCGGCGCGATGGACCGTGCACATGAACCATGCACAAATAGCTCAACCCATGAAATAAACCATACCAACAGGACTAACACCCAGTTCTACCCCAAGCCACCCAATCAATTGAAAAAATAACTCCTGCACGCTTAGCGTGCCTATGTTTATACATTGTAGTTACTATCTGTCTTTTCATTGGCTAAGAGGCTACAGTTAATTCTGGCAACCTACAGATTATTCACTTATCTGCTAGCAATAATCTGTAGGTTCCGTGCGCAATGCATGATTTCCACGGGTATTGTCAAGTTCACGGGCGATGAGTGGCTTCTTAAGCTTGCACACAGCGAAGTAAAAACATGCCTCGTTGATTCGCTTCTTCAACAGGGGGTTTTGTCGTTGTATTTTTTTTAAACAATGTATGATAAAACAATTATTAGATTCGGTTTTTGTGATAACTGGAATAATCAAGGTCGAGGTAAGTGTTATCAGCCGAAGCCGATATCACAAAAACCTCATCTAATAATTGTTTAATAATGGAACGAAGAGAGAGAGATTAACTTCAGTCACTAACTTAGTGATCTGTTGATGGTTCGATCATTATATAAGTTATTCAAAAGGACGGGGAGACCATTTTGGAGAATCAAGAGATGATTATTAGAAACCTTTTAACAACGTCCATCAAATTTGCGGCAACGACTTATCGTGCACATTTTCGCGATAAATACCTGACAACCGCCCATCAACTACCGGTAATAACAAAACCAGTCTCTCAATACTTTGCCATCAGTCGTTTTTTGCTAGTGATGGAGAATAAAAGCGTTCTGTTACTTACTCTGTTTCAAGGAATGTTATTTGCCGCCGTTTTTGCGGCCGAAGAAGAATCAACATCTCGCTCAGCGCACTTCACAACGCGAAAAAACAAACAGCTTGTTGGTTACGTAGTCAAACAGTTCGAGTCTCGTAGTTTGTTATCGTGCGGCCAACAATGTTTGAGAAACGCGTGGTGTACTTCCACAAACTACAAGGTGTCTTCAAAGAAAAACGACAAAGGGACTTGTGAATTGAACAAGCACGAGCTCTCTCTCGTCAACGAAAACACCAAGTTTCATGATCAGGAAGGCGTAACCTTCTCAATGCGCCAAGAGGTGACATGAAATCAGCCTATTATTCTTGTTCGTTTTTTACGATTTTACGTGCTTTAGTCTAACAGTAAGATTGAGTTATTGTTATATTACGTTTGCCACTGTTTGGTTTGTGTTCGGTTAGTTAGGAGTCTATTTGCAAGTGCACGTTCAATTTTTTTCTCTTGCTTCTACGTGACTTCTCATATCCTATAGGCGAGTATTTTTTGAATTGTTTGTTCGCCTGTCTTTCAGTTACTATAAAATCACTTTCAGTGTTTCTTGCTTTGCCTACAGAAGACGTGTATTGGCACGTGCACTGCATGTACGTACTTGTGACATTCTGTAAAAGTTGCAGAAAAACTTGAATTTTGTGTTTTGATGTTTGGGACTGATTTCAAAGTTATCGTGCCCTGACTTGACGATTCTGTGGTAACCAAAGGGTTTTTGTCGGAATTTAATGTTTTTAAGCATAAATTTCGCTCCGTTGGTTAAACTTTTCTCCTCTTTATTCAGGGTTGTCTCATCGCCGGATGCCTCAATGCTGGTTCTTGTTTGTTTGACGAGAGAAAACAAACATTTTCATGCTCCTGCCAACCGTCGTGTACTGGGAACAGATGTGAAATTAAAATGGGTAAGAAGAAAAGAATTGTCCTTAACATTAAGGCAGCAATGGCAGTGAGTTTTATTACACTTGTACTTAATTGTACGACATAAATCATAATTAATTCAAATTTCTTTTTATGCAAATTTAGTGGACGCTAGTTCTGAGACCCATAGAATATTTGCATATTGTAGTTGCCAGAGAACAATAATTAGATTTAGTAATAACGAATCCGAGAATCACGGCCTCATAAACTTCAAACCTCACAAAATAATTCTCGTATGGCAGTGTATATACATATTTTATTTTTACCGCATGTGTTTATTGTATCTCTGTCTCCTGTATTTACAATATCTAAAAGATTTAAATATTTGAGATTTCGTACAGTTTATATTTTTTGGAGGAGGGGGGGGGGGGGGGGGGGAGTATTTCAATTTCGAACTCATAATAAAGTTTTATGATTTTCTGATGCGTAATAATCTGCACATGCGTTAAGCCCTAATTAGCGGATTGACACATTGTTCAACAAAAGACGAGGAAATGAAATTGGCCTGATACACATAGCTCGAAAATGCGCTTCTTGACACGTAAAACTCAGAATTGCCCTTGCCATTCTCCAAGTTTAAAATCAAAAGATCCAAGATAGCGACAGCTGAAAAATCGCGACGTAATTTTGCGTCATATGACGTCATCATCCCATGTCGAGGACCTCAAAGGAAACATACTTGGTATATCTTAGCCTTAAGTAAAATACTGTTGGATAGCTATATGGTGGCGTGGTTTGGTATTGTATATTGTCTTATAAATCGTTTGTTTTACGTCACTGGTAATCACATCATCTGCAACACCAAGTCCGACATGCCGGCATTTTAAGGTTCGGAAAGGAGACCAAATCGCTCTCCCAATCGACAAAGACCAAATAAAACTCGGGTAAACAAAGAAACAAATTCTCACAAAAGGTAGAAATAATAGGCAAGAAAAAGAGACTAACTATTTTTTTTTTGTTTTATGATTTAGATACAGAGTGCTCCAGTAATCCATGCCTAAACGGAGGAACATGCATTGCTATGATCAATGGTTTTAGATGCGCCTGCGCAACATCATTAACAGGCATGCGCTGTGAAGTCAACACCGGTAATTTTTTTTCGGCACTGTACCTCGCCATCATTGCTAGCCTCTCAAGCTAATCTCCAGCGCGAGCTTTGGAGACTTGGGTTAAGGCAGGCAGATTAAGAGTATTGTTAGCCAACCGACTTTCATGGCAGGTTCCTGTCATTTGTCACGCCATTTTTTGTAACATTTTCCCTAAATTATACATCAACTTTCTTCACTTCACAGACCCAGAATGCAGCTCGTACTCAGTCGACGCAGAAGCAGACCGCAGTGTATTATTTCCAAAAGGGGCTTCTCAAAGATGTGGCCGAAACAAATTTACTCCTGGCTGGTACCGCTTCAACAGTACTGCAGGCTCAAAAATGCCCACCTCTTGTGTTCCGATAAAGATGTGCAACACGGATGCTACAGGCTGGCTAAATGGAACTCACCCCACCCTCCAAGAGGGAGTGGTAGTCCGGACGGTGTGTTTCCACTGGAATGGGAATTGTTGTAATTGGGCGGCATTGATCAAGGTCAGGAACTGTGGATTGTTCTATGTGTACGAGCTTGTGAAAACACCCGCTTGTCATCTTCGTTACTGTGTGACCAATTAAAAGTGTTGACAATGCCGTCAATGACTGAAAGAGACTTTTCGACACTTCTTAATTTAGTCAGGTCGATATTCGCTTCTGCCTACTTGGCTCTGTAGACTTGTTTAGTCAATTTTGTGTTGGTTAGGTCGTCAAACAGTTCGGAAGATCTAAGAAAGTCAACTAACTGAGATAGCACCTTCGTGGAAGCCAAGTATATATTATTTAAGCAATAGACCGCAGACCACATTTTCTAGGGGTTTACCTGCGCAATAAACCTCCGCGGTATGTTGGGAGAACACTCGAAAAGCTTGTAAATCACGAGCTTGACGGCTCGTGATTTACAAGCTTTTCGAGTGTTTTCTCAACATCCCAAGGGGTTTATTGCGCCGGTAAACCCCTAGAAAGTGTGGTCTATTGCTTATATGAACTAACTATAGAAAACGATATTTAAAGAAATGGAAGTCTTTTTTTATATTTCGTGATCAAGTGTCTTATTCTCAAAATGTTCATCAAAATGAAGCGGTAAACCAATCACAGCGTCTAAAAGAATAAAACACAGGTTCAGCTCCACACCAAAATCCACGAATCGACCCGACGGAAACGTTTAAAAGTTCGTCTAAAGCTGTAAAAGTCATAAGAAAGGAAAGGGAAAAGGCAAACGGTTAACGGTTAACGGAAGAAAATGTATTCGAGGATTTATAATTAAGGTTACTTTTACGAGGAAATCTAGCAAACTGTGGCCGGAGTCATTCATCGCGAAAGCAAAGGACTGCACGGAAAGTTTGCAAGTTTACAAACTTCACAGACTGCCGAAGTTATTTAGAATAAAGGTTAGTTCCAGAAACTCTGCTTCGGAAATTTGACTTCGAATTTATTTATTCTGAAATTTTTCGTTTTCGCCGAATGACACAGCATGAAACTGGAATTAATTCAAGCACGTACAAGTACACAGCTTGAGTTTCTGACATCAAAATAATTCAAGTAAGCTTTCATCGCGACCAATTTGAGGTAGTTTTTTTTCTTTCAAATAAGGTTTCCTAGTAAAAGATTTCCATGTCATTAAAAATTATTTCAGAACGGTGAAAGCATATTAAACTGTTTATTGTGTTCCTTCTCATATGATTGTTTTTGCGTTTTGTTTTTCTTTTCCTCTAGCTAAAAGCTTTATAGTTCTTTCGCTCCAACTGCGGTGGGCGGCAAAATTCATTGTAGTGAACCGCTAACAGTAAATATTCATTATGATCATTTATGAGAATATAAAAATCAGAGAGAGCAAATAAACTAATTTTATTAAATTATGCGTCCTTACGCGTAGTCGAGCGTAGTGCTGCCTTGTCAGGAAGCGGGCTGAAGCGGCAGATTACCACCGCAATAGGACATAGGTTTTTGACCTTTTCTACCAATCAGAGTGCGTGTAGCATCTGAGTTAGTTCATAAACTTATATATGTACGTTATGTACGTTTCTATAATCGACGTATGTGCTATATATAAAAATTTTATTTTATTTCTAGTTACCTAATTTTCATTCTTGTATTTTTGTATTTTTTTCTTATTTTTCCTTTTAAGGTGTCTCGCTACAGTTTTTTTCTTGACCATACCAAACATTTTCATTTGGCCGTTTAGCAAACTTCCCGGGATCGCGATAGATAACGAAAATCAACAAAACTTTCACGGCGACGAACGATAAGTTAGATACACATTTTTGTGTTGTTTCGAAGTAATTTCATCAAAGCCGGCAGTGTCTGCGTCTCGGTCAATTTATCATTATAATACAAAAAGCATGGTTTGAAACAAATTCGCGATTTATTCGAAATCAAACATACAGATTTTTTCTTTAATTTTTGTATATTTGATGTGCAGTACACCATAGTTTCAGAAACTGGTGTTAGTTTTTTTACGTTAAATCGTATTCGCGTAGAATTCAAGTTTAACTGATATCATGTTTTTCTGTTTATCGTTGCCATGGAAATATCGAATTTCCTAAAAAATATATTAAATCAAACTTCAATCTAATTCCAATATCTGGTGTAAATTTCACATCGATCCGCGTCCTGGAAGTTTGCTAATCGGCCGAATGAAAATGTTCGGTATGGTCCAGAAAAAAACTGTAGAGAGACACCTTAATAAGCTAGTGAAATACAATACAGTCATATAATAATATAATAACTCGCCCAGAATGACTTGGCTACCTGCGAGTCACTAAGGTCTTGTAAAGTTACTGTTTACTGATTCGTCCCCTTTCCTTAACCCCAAGAGTCCTAAAATCCACCACAATGAGATTGTTTAGCACGTCCAAAATATTTCCTTTGGGGTCCACAACGAGACATGATGACGTCATATGACGATCATTATTGCTCCCTTCACCACACAGTGTAGTAGGTCGCGCGGTTACCAAGTTCGGAAAGTATTGCTTTTGAGAGCACTTGTTTTCAGTTATTAGTAATGCATGGAGGCCATGTGTAATTTAAGCTGTACATTTGTGTTCATTCTCGAGTATGATTCAGTCCGAATACAACCGGCTTTGGTCTCCTGGTGTAATTCATCAAAAGACAAAAACATCTTTTTTTCTTCAATGCAAATAGCCAAAGAAGCAAACGCACTTGCATCATGAGAACAATAACTTTTATTGCAGTTTCGCAATTAACTTCTACTTTTTCTCAACAGCAAACATCTGTTAAGGTTTATTAATCATGATTTTTTAAGCTTAATGACTTGCAGTAATATAAATTTATTCTTCGCCTGCTGCCTGCCTTGCACCGTACCAAATACTAATAGAACTTTTATTAAAATTTCGTAATTACCTCCTACTTTTTGTTTCTGCGGCAAACATCTGTTTAATTTAATACTTAACGAATTCAGGTCTTTTTCCAAAGAACCGTCAACAGCACAAAACGGAAGCTTCTTCTGATCGCCTATGGTTTATGTTCGGGACAATTCACAGAATATTTTCAACACGTAGTCGTAAAAAACTCAAAGCTTTAATTGCGATGCTCGACGTACAGACATCTCCACAGCTTGTCAACTTGATACGCCTAATGTAAAAAACTGAACCAAAAAAACCTAATTAAACAACACATTCGGAAAAAAAATAGGAAAAATAGGAACTATGAAACCAAAACTTACATGTTCTGTGCGCTTAGGGTGGTAAAAAAACGGCAGCAAAACAACACTGCGAGCAAACCGCCCGACACGAAACTCTCTTCAAGGCAAACCATGTGCGACTGAGTGACGTGATCAAGTCGGCCTCAACAGTTTGTGTTAGAAATAAACTTCTAACTTTTAAAATCCTTACAAATATAACAAAGATTTGGCGTCGATCGTTGCAATTCTGCGCTTCTTAGAGTATCACAAGATAAGGTGGCGTGCGCTTAACGTCTGTCAAAACAGAGCGAGTAAAGCAGTTGTCCTATATTTGCCACGCTTAATAAACACAGTCACTCCGAACAGTTATGAAGTTGTCATGCTTGTGGTGTGCATAATTCATTCTCTTATTACGGGACAAAGGAGACCATGAGTTTGAATACGTATTAAAGGATTATATGCATTTTGTTTATGAAGAATAGCACTATTTTCGTAGTACAGTGGGATACCGATTTTTAAAACCCGCCTTCTCGATAACTCGAACCAAAACTCGTTTCTCTTCGGAGAACCTTCGGATTCACTTTTCGAACTTCATGTTTTCGACCCAATTTTCATTTCACATTTTCATTGATATTTTAATTTTAATAACTTACGGTAATGTAAATGTATTCTTCACCTCCTGCCTGCCCTGCACCGTTCCAAGTACTGTTAGTAAAATTTCATTATTATCCCTAGTTTTTGTTTCTGCGGCAAACATCTGTTTAAAGGGACACTGTCACGGCTGATCATAGAAATTTCTATGTTCTGATTTCCTCAATATATTGCCAAATACCACCAAATACACGAATAAATTTGATAAAAAGATCCCACAAAACAAGATAGAACAGTTATTGTGAGGAAGAAGTACACGATTGCAACGATGGAAGTGGATTGTGTTTGATTTTTGGACAGGATGTCCAGAAATCAATCCTGCCATTCTGGTGAAATTTGGAACCATTCATTAGTCATTTTTTCCACTTAATTGATATTTCTTTGCTTTAACCACTTTTAGCATTTTTCTCTTCCTATTGCAACACAATAAAGCGCAATTATAGCAAGCTACAGGCATTTTTTATATAAAATATGATATTTCAGGCATGACAGTGTCCCTTTAATTTAATATTTAATGAATTCAGGTCTTTTTCCAAAGAACCGTCAACAGTACAAAACGGCGCATGATCCTGATGATCGCCTACATTTTGTGTTAGAAATGAACTTCCAAGTTTTAAAACTCCTTAAAAATTTAACAAAGATAAGGCGTCGAACGTTGCAATTCCGCACTTCTTGGAATATCACAAGATAAGGTGGGGAGTCTGAAAAAAAAAAACAGAACGTCGAGTAAAGTAGTTGTCCTATATTTGTCATGGTTAACAAAAACAGTCACTCAGAACAGTTATAGCGTTGTCATGATCATGGTAATGTCGTGTATAATAATTCATTCTCTTATTATGGGACAAAGAAGCCTTTGAGTTTGAATACGTATTAAAGGAAAATGGCATCTGTTTATGAAGAATAGCACTATTGACATTTTCGTAGTAAAGTGTTAAACCCTCCATTTCTCGCCCTCTCGATAATTCGAACCAAAACTCGTTTCCCTTTGGATTCACTTCACACTTTATACAAAACACAGTGAAAGGCTTTTTTAGAACGGTTTGGCTTTCATTAATCAAAATAGAGAGACAGAATCTTTATATTTATGGTTCCACCAGTATACAACTGTCATGGACGTGGTGGCCATTTTGGTGGAACAACAAGAGAAGTTAAATAAAAATCTTCCATCAACGTCCATCAAAATTGCGGCAATCGCTTACTTGAGAACCGTCCATCAACTAAAAAGCAATTCGATCAAAATGTGCCAATCATTGCTCAATACAATCACCGCGCAGGCTGAGACGACCTCTCCTTAAAGAAAAAAAATTATTTATCTTTGTCGTCAGTCGGGCTTTTACTAATGATGGAGGATAAAGGTGTTCTGTTGTTTATTCTGTTTCAATGCATGATATTTACCGCCGTTTTCGCGGCCGAAGAACATTCAACATCTCGCTCAGCACACTTCACAACTCGAGAAAACAAACAGCTTGCTGGTTACGTCGTCGAACGGTTCGAGTCTCGTAGTCTGTTATCGTGCGGCCAACAATGTTTGAGAAACGCGTGGTGTACTTCCACAAACTACAAGGTGTCTTCAAAGAAAAACGACAAAGGAACTTGTGAATTGAACAAGCACGAGCTCTCTCTCGTCAACGACAACACCAAGTTTCATGATCAGGAAGGCGTAACTTTCTCAATGCGCCTGGAGGTAATATGTTATCACCTGATTTTTTATAGTGCTTGTTTTCTTTTTATGATCAGTCTATTCACAATTCTAAATTTATTTCACTTATTTATGCCTTGTGGCGTCTTAAAACCTCATCAAAACTTGTAGGCGAGTAATTTTGTTGCATGTTTTTTTTTGCCTGTCTTTCGCTGATAACAATCGCGTCTTTACAGTTTTGTCTGTTTTGCATCCAGTGAAAGTGTATTCTTATGTGCTTTGCCTTGTTATATTCTGAAAACCCTCTAACCTAATATTCGAACTGATTTCATCCTTATCTTACGTAAAAAAAAAACATTCAAGCAAGTATGGACAAACATTGTGTCTTTATCTAAAATTATCGTATCGGAGAACATTTAAATGTGCAAATCCTGTGCAAAATTGGCGCCGTCAGGACTCTCTGGCAATGAAATGTTTTTACCGGAATTTGATTTTACTTTTTTACCATAAATCTCTGTACATCTTTCTTATTTCTATACAGGGTTGTATCATCAACGGATGCCTCAATGGTGGTTCTTGTTTGTTGGATGAGAGAAAACAAGCCTTTGGTTCATGTTCGTGCAAACCGCCATGGACTGGGGACGGATGTGAAGTTAAACTGGGTAAGAACGAAGACGTGAAGACCGTAATAGCAGTTACTTTTATTACACATATACCATACATATACTTTTGCTTGTCCTACATCTTTTAAAACGCTTATATCTCGGCTGTTTTGGATGCAATTTAGATGGAAGTTTACAGATGTCGTCTTTGTTTTGGTAGATTGCGCTTTACGGTGATGCTGGAGCGCCATTAGAGCAAAAATAAAAAATCCATGATTTTGTGTCCAAGTTTGTGGATTAAGTAGAAGACAGCATTCTATGATTTTATCAAAAAACGATCAGTCAAAATCTCTAGTGTGTCATGACAGAAGTGGATGTTTTAATTTCAACTTTGCCAGCGAGTAAAAGTTATTTAAATGTGCAAATTTGAATTGAACGGCTTCCATCTGTTTTCAAAAGCGCTCTTTTAGAATTCCGCTTCTGTCATGACACACTGCAATATTCCTAGTTAACCTCACGGCAGTACCAGCTCATGAAGTTGTACGTGCACTGATATGATCAATGGTTTTAGATGCGCCTGCGCAGCATCATTAACAGCCATGCATTGCGAACTCGGCATCGGTAAGTATTCATTTCTTAACACAAGAAGCCTATCGCCATGTTAGAAATTTGGACGCATGAGTATTTTGAGTTGGGCCAATTTAGAATATTTTAGACATCCTAATGTCCACGCTGTTGTCATTTGTCGCGCATTATTTCCAAACATTGTTTTGAATAGTGTGTATCAACTGTCTTTGTTCCACAGGCCCAGAGTGTAGCTCATACACAGTCGACGCAGAAGTAGACCGCAGCGTATTATTTCCAAGAGGAGCTTCGTCTAAAAAATGCGACAAGGTCACACTTGCTCCTGGCTGGTACCGCTTCAACAGCACTGCAGGCTCAAAAATGCCCACCTCTTGTGTTCCGATAAATATGTGTAACACGGTTGCCACCGGCTGGCTAAATGGAGCCCACCCCACCCTCCAAGAAGGAGTGGTGAGCCGCAATGTGTGCTTTAATTGGAATGGGAACTGTTGCAACTGGGCGGCAACAATCAAGGTCAGGAACTGTGGATTGTTCTATGTGTACGAGCTTGTAAAACCTCCAAACTGTTGGCTTCGTTACTGTGTTACCAACTAAAAGTGTTGGCTTCGTTTTGGTGTGATCAAGTGAAGCTGTCGATGCAATAATTAATGTTTCATTTCATTTCCTATCGACTGTGCAGGCATGTGAAACCTGTAAGAGGTGCCAGGTTACAGGTTACTTTATGCTAATTTAAATTCACAAGTCGTCGTTTCTAGAATCGAGTCGAATCGGATAGGATAGGATAGGATAGGATAGGATAGGATAGGATAGGATAGGATAGGATAGGATAGGATAGGATAGGATAGGATAGGATAGGATAGGATAGGATAGGATAGGATAGGATAGGATAGGATAGGATAGGATAGGATAGGATACGATACGATACGATACGATACGATACGATACGATACGATACGATAGGATACGATACGATACGATACGATACGATACGATACGATACGATACGATACGATACGATACGATACGATACGATACGATACGATAAGACACGACACGATACGATACGATACGATACAATACAATACGAAACGACACGATAAGATACGATACGATAAGAAACGACACGATACAATACGATACGATACGATCGGATCGGATTGGATAGGAAAAGATAGGATCGATCTCTCTTAACGGGAGAGAACTAAATAGTCTTATAATACTTTTGACAAACCTGCGCCCCGGATTCTCGGTCAAATTGTAATCTTGGGAAGGTTTGGATTTGGTGGAGGGAGGAAAACCGTAGAATTTGGAGAAACTCTCGGAGCTCAAACTCAACCCGAGATTGAAACTCGGGCCACACTGGTGGGAGGCAAGTGTCCTGAAAACTTTTCTCGGTCTCATAAAAAAGGAGCTATAGTATTCATTATCACACCACCGTATCTCAGGAAGAATATATGATAACCTGTGAACAATATTAACCTTAACAAAGGCAGTATCATAAAATATTTATTGACTGGGTCAGGTCGGGTCGGACAAGAAAATATTTGACTCTTGATCAGTGAATGGACACAGTCCATGTTTGTAGTAATTATTTTTTAAATAACGAGTTCATACATTCACCTCGATATGCTTGGTCCGTACGCCATGACAACGAGTCAGATATTTTCCCATCGGCCTTCACACGCAGGCTCATATGACATACGTTTTCAACAGTAATGGAAGGGTATAGCATGCTCTTCAAAAACAAACTAAAAAGTGGCACCGTGATTTGCTATGATGTAGTAAAGTACACGAGAAAGCGACGAGACCACGACTAAATCGTCGCGACGAAAGCTGTCCGCCCCTTTGCAGTGAAAACTTTCGTCGTGACGATTTTTGCTATGTTTTACTTCGTCCTCCCCAATGTCTCAGGTTCTCCAAGTTTTAGAGACATAAATGATAGTAGCAGAGCATTGACAGAGGTTGGAATAGCAATACTTTCTTCCAAACACAAATCCCCCGGATGATAAAGCCTAAGGTAAACGATAAGAGCCAGAGAAACTACTAGGAAGACTCAATTTATAGTGTTTGTATAGGAGGTATAAATTGAAATGTTTTGTGAATAAAAATGACTTCCTATGTTGCTGTGTTGTGTTCTTTGTTGTTTGCCAACTCCTCAGGTCTACCCGATCACATTCTCGTCCCCAGAGCTACTCGTTTTATTTGTGCCGATACGAGTAGCTCTGGACGCAGGAATTAATTCGAATTTTTTCATTGGTTGATGAAGAATGAATGCGCACCACGAAACAAAATTTTACGCTACTACGCACGGCACTCTGCTTCCGGACCGGAAATTAGCAGGAAAAAGATTTCTTAGAAAACTTATGGCGACCGGCAATCGATGAATCGCACGAAACTGTTGTCGATACGTGGCTGTTGCAAAGAAGCAGAAGATGACCTGTGTGAGTCCCTG
Organism: Meandrina meandrites; assembly: GCA_963693305.1. NCBI lineage: Eukaryota > Metazoa > Cnidaria > Anthozoa > Scleractinia > Meandrinidae > Meandrina > Meandrina meandrites. The sequence continues at coordinate 29,236,720 of OY855907.1, read as the reverse complement.
TATGAGCTAGGTTGCAAACGTTTAGCACTGTCAGCAGATTTAAAATGTGTCTTCGATCTTCCAAACTGCTGTAGGCGGTATGTTTTTAAAAACTCATGTTTTGATTTTGCCATTGATTGATTTCGTGGAATATTGAAGCCTTGAGAGTCTGACAAAGTTTAGAAATTCAACGAAGTCTACTCTATCACGTCTCCAAAAATCAAAATCCCTTTTTCTGCCCCCATACAATGTTAAATGTTGTTCTGTACACTCTGTTGTCATTGCATGGTCTTGATCAGTTGATGTTGCAAAAGGGTTTGTATTGATCTTGAAATTGTTTCTACTATCGTGCAAACTTGCACTGTGGATTATATATATTACCTTAATTGAATGCTTACAGTATTACATTGTGCAATATATATCGGATTGTTAAGGTACAAAAGAACATAGATTATGTTACAAGTATGTTTATCAGCATACTAGATTGAAGATTTATGTGGAACATATATACGAAAACATTTCTTACATGTTCAGCAGACCACCACCATCATTTCAAGACTTTCAACTCAGTAAGCTTTATCAGTGTTAAAATAAAAAATATATATATACAGCTGTGAGTTGAGTGTTCATAGTAAGAACAAGGAATATCAAAGTGCACAGTAGTTGTTAAAAATGTCCGGGGAAAAAATATATATATATATTTTTGGTTCCATCATGGAACCACTTACTTGTTTTCCAACATTGCTTATACTGTGGAGGTGTAACACAGTTTATGTCTTCAAAGACTGTGGGCATCTGCAGGAACTGGCATAATTTGGCCTTTGCACCACTTGGCATAAAGGGGGACAGGTGAAGGAAGGAAATTGGCATTGCTTCATTTTATATTCATGTATATATTTAATAAGATTTAAAACAAACAAGTGCTCTTGAGAGTAACTTTGACAATAGCTCTTTTTCAAAATCACGTGACATTTTTGGTTGCCGCGGACTAAAAGTAACGAGGGCTCGTATTGGAAGGACACGATTCAAAATGGCGGATTCTCGGTGAATGCACAGTTTATTCGTTATGCCTTCTCATTACAATTGCTGTGTTCCATTGTGTACCAACCACTCCAGGAGAAATTCTAAGCTATCATTTTATCGTATTCCTAAGGATAAAAGTCTTCGTAAGGAATACACAAGGTTGATCAGGAACGAAACACTGAAGCTGGAGGGAGAGGACAAAACATGGACCCCTGGTCCATGGACCCCCTCTTTGGACCGGGTCCATGGACCCCCTTCATGGACCGGGTCCATGGACCCCCATTTTTTTATTTATTTTTTTTTTCTGTTTCATTTTTTGTTTCTTATTTTTAATATAAGTAATGATAATAATTAATCAACTTTTAGTTTTCTCAAAATAAAGCAACAACGTACAGTCTCTGGCTAGGCTCGACAAAGACAAGTATGTCATCTGTGATAAGATCAATACATCTTGCTTGCAACAGCATTAATGAAAAAGCCGGGTCCGGCATTTCAAATATAAATACAAGCAATTATAATATTTTCACGGAATATTTCAGACCTTGTCCTTCCAGAGCAAACGCTTTGAGAGCTTAAAGCATATCTTGCAAATAGATCTAGAAATGAGCCAAAAAAAACCCCGCATTTATAGCGAAACGTGTGGCAAATTATGGAGCTTGAGGTGTCAAACTTTACAAACAGGAAACTGTGCAGACCTATATATAAACCTCTAGACATTTGCTAGACCAAAGTCTTACAGCTCTACTCAACTAAAAGTGTCTCCAAATGATACAGGCTTAAAGTCGAAAGACAGGACACAATACGGCCAATGTACAAATTTCACGAACGTAAGAGTCGTGCAGGCCTGTCACCTTTATTATACCAATCATCAACAAAGACATTTTGTCCCACTGTGTCAGCAGCCTCTCATCGCCAACAAGATGGAAAATAGAGTGTCCATGGACCCAGTCACTGTGATTTGGCTTTGTGTGATTTATTTTTTTATATAAAAAATATAGACAAATAGAAAAAAAAAGAAAGCAAGAAATGAAAAATAACAATTAAAAAAAAATTAAAAAAATAGGGGGTCCATGGACCCGGTCCAAAGAGGGGGTCCATGGACCCGGTCCATGAAGGGGGTCCCTGGACCCGGTCCAAAGAGGGGGTCCATGGACCAGGGGTCCATGTTTTGTCCTCTCCCGAAGCTGGAATCATCACACACGCGAATTTGCTCGGCTCATTTTGAAGGTGGTGAGAAGAAATATCGAAGGCAATTACCGTCCATCTTTCCATGGAGCAAACCCTGTAAAGTTAGGAAACCACCTACAAGGAGGAGGCTGGATCTCAACGATGTTTTGTCCACTTCTAATCTTGGTGACCTCGGTGACCTCAGTCCTTGTGTTGAGTCAGAGGTTGAAGTTGGGGCAGTTGAAGAAGTCACAGAGACTTTCGAGTCTGAGGCACTGGAGTCTGACAACGTTTAATTCAATGAAGGCAATCGCACCGAGTGCAAAGAAACTCAAACAGACGAGAGTGGGGCCCCAAAGAAGGATATGGAGGAGCAACTTAAATATCTCCAAGAAAAAGTAAGTGCTCTCAGGATTGAGGTTCAGAAGCGAGAGTTTTCGATCAATAGGTTTGGAAACGACGATGACAGTATTTCTTTCTATACCGGATTTCCTAACTATGACACACTTATGGTCTGCTTTGAGCTGGTTGCCAATAAAGCAGAGAATATGAGCTATGGCAAATATGACAGAAAACTATTTAACACCTCTTCTCTTCAGTCTCCTGGTGTTCCCAGGTCATTGTCATTGCTTGATGAATTTTTTCTTGTGCTTGTACGAATAAGACTTGGGCTATTAGAAAGAGACCTGGCTGATAGATTTGGAGTATCAGAGAGTACTGTGTCACGCATTTGTACAAGTTGGATTAGACTTTTACGTTTGGAATTGGAACCTCTCGTCAATTGGCCTCATAAGGAGCAGATTGTGGATTACATGCCAGCTATATTCAAGGCAAAATACCCTGATGTTGTTGTCATTATTGATTGCACTGAAATAAAGATGGTATCACCGTCTGCACTGGATAATCAGTCTGCATGCTATTCATATTACAAGTCGAATACAACCATGAAAGGTCTTGTAGGAATAACACCACCTGGGGTCTGTTCATTTGTCAGTGATTTGTACACTGGATCAATTTCCGACAAAGAAATTATACTTCAATCTGGTTTCCTTGAAAAACTTTCAGTAGGGGATGGAGTCATGGCAGACAAAGGATTTTTAATTCAGGATGAGTTGGCTGCCAAACAAGCACATCTTGTCATACCTCCATTGTTAAAAAAGAAACCACAGTTCTCTGAGGAGGAACTTAATAGCACTAGATCTATTGCAAACCTCCGTATTCATGTAGAAAGATGCATGGAGAGGATAAAGAACTACCACATTTTTGATAGGGCTTTCCCTATAAGCATGGCTGAAAGTGCAAGTGACATTTTCGTTATAATTTGTGCTTTAGTTAACTTTCTCCCACCCTTAGTAAAGTGAACATTACCCTCTGAAATTGTAACCCTGAGGAACAATTAACATTGCATCAGTTTTATTGGAGGAATTTTAACATTTCATGACATGATGCCATCATGCTTAACATTAATAGTTTTATCTTGGTATGGACAGTCTCCATTTCATGTCTGTGGTACTGCACAGTTTATGTACAATGTACCCTGTAATAGGACAGTTGCACTTGAATGGATTCAAGTGCAAATGATTATGGTATTTTTTTAAAAAACCATTGCTGGCAAGCTTTCCCATAACTATTATATGGGAGTCCCCAGTGTTAATATAGACCTTTTTCATCCATTTGTTATTCTTTTGAACTCATGCTGATCTGCCCGCCAAGCCCCATCAGCATGTACAAAATACAAAAGAATTTAAACTCCAAAATGAGGTCTGGCAGGAAATTAACATAAACATAAAAGAAAAATTCAACAGAGCGAAAAAGGGTCTATTCTGAAAGGTAAACATTGAGTTCAAGTGGTTTTCTATACTACTTTATCATGTTTGTTGGAATATTATTTTCCTTAACTGTTACAATAAATAGGCCAATGCATTAAAATTCTTAAGTACTTCGCTCTGACGATTTACAGCAAGGAGCCCAAAACAGTGTCCGCTTTTCATTAATTCACATTCTTCCGTGGGCACATCTATCCAATCAAAAGTTGAGGATAGCTGATTGGATAGATGTGTTCACAGAAGAATGTAAATTTATTAAAAGCGGTCACACTTTTGGGCTTCATGCTGTAATAGGGTAACAAAACAAACAAAATCACATTATGGTTGAGAGTTGAATGAGTAATTATTTTTTTGTTTTATTTCCCTAAGCCTTGGAGTAGAGTTAGAATTTCGATGTATCAAAATTGGCCCATAGTCAAATAAATAATAATATTAAATCTTTTTTTTAAGTTGGGACTGTTAAACTTCCTTATCTGTTTGTTGCATATATATATGTACATCAAGTATTTCATTTACTGTAAATTTTAGCCACAGGTTTGTTACTAGTCTCGGTTTCCAGTTGTTTTGGAAGTCTGGTTGTTTTCCAGCTCGAGCTGCAAGTTTTCAGACGAGATCACATGACCAATATATTATTGTTGATGCAAAAAGCCTGGCTGTGAATTTAATAAAAATCAACTTTATATATAGGGGGTAGACACAAGACAGTATCATAATTTATCTGAAAACTAGTGGCCCTGCTACAAGTAATGGCATAAAATTTAAAACTCTGAAAATATGTTATCTTATAACTTGATGGCAAATGATAAACTATTGGAACATCAACAAAAGTTACATTACAAAACTCAGAGACTCCAGGGATGTTCCGGAGTTTAATGTCAGATTAGTCAGTGCCTAATGCCCCTCCCCATTCCCCAATACCACTTCACCTTATCCCCACCTTGCTCAGTTTGATATTTCTGAGGCATTTGACAGTACAGTATTCACTACAAGAAAATATGGTAGTTATTAAGAATATGTTGGAACTAAGTATTAAGTTCTATCTTTGTTTTTGAGAACTCAATTTCTGATCCGGAAAAGCCCTCAATATGAACCTATCATAAAGGTGTCAATATCCCCTTTTATTCGTGTAACAAATTAAACAATTATGTCTACAATTCAACAAAAAGGGCTTCTTTTAGAATGCATAACTTATGCTCAACTGATACTCAAGGTAACTAAGTTGGCCATTTGTCCCCTATCAAATTTGTGTTCTCTTTAGGCTTCACTAAGATTAAAGGGGCACAGCCCATACTTAACTCGTGGGTAAGCCAGCTCTGGTAGCACGATGGTATCAAAAAATCTTTCTAAGTTTGGAAGCTGGTCACTCCAGAAGACTTTGTCAAAATACACTCTCTCTTTGTACATTTCAGTACCACCTTTCACTACAAAGTCGGTCCAGGTCTTGCAGCAGCAAAACATCTGCTGATGTACTTGGTAAAAGTACTGGTGATTTCTATTAATGGACATGTGACCGTCAACCAATTTGCAGATTCCCTTCCTTAGTAGGGCAACTTTGAGTGGTTCTCCATTCTGGAGCACAATGTGCTTTACTTCAATTAGCCCATCCGGAGGAGACTCCAAAGGGTCATTGACTAAACCAAACTGGGCTTGATCCCAAAAACCCATGGGTTGCACTAACAACGAAGCCACTTTTAGTCACAGTCACTTGGTGGCCATCGTTCTGCATTTCAGTGATGTATTCGCTGATGATCTCTGGTTCTTTCTCAAGACCTTCCTTCATAAAATAAGTCTGAAATGGCTGCTTGTAATGTAATATCTCTTGTAGTGCACTGATTGGAGAGGTTGATCCTTTCATGCTTGCAACTCGTTTACATTTTGACGCTGTAATCCTAACCTTCCGAGCTTCATTCCATTTAAAGTCACTTTGTTCAGTTATTGATTGGTCCCTAGTTTCTCTTTCAATCGACTTGATTTGATCATTATCTAAAGACAATTTTCTTTTAATTCTAATGCAACGCTCTTTCAGCTCCTCTAAGCTAATGGGGTGGACCTTTGGTGGCGAAATTATGTCTTCAGTGACAGTGGAGAATTTACAGTAGCCATGGTCATGACTTATGTCTTCAAGAACCTCTTGTGTACTTTTTCTAGGTAGAATGTGTAACAATCCAATTTCTTGTCCTTTACTTGCCAGGTTCTCAAGTTTATATCTCAAATTGTAGAGTTCTGTTCTATCTAAGTTTCTTTGATGTGGGGCCCTCACATCTTTGCTTTGACACACGCCCCCTACAGCTGATTTTTTTCCATTTTCATGTTTCACAAACTTTACTTCGTGAATAGGGTGGTTATCTACTTTTCTTTTCCTGCTTGGTTTGTTTCAAGTACATGGTTGGGATGTACAAGCTGTATTTTTTGCATTATGTTCACAGAATTCTTCGAGGAAGAACAGCATAGCAGAAACATGATTACAATGACCTTCAATACCAGCGGGGCATCCACACTTTCCACGAAGTATCTTGCCATCCCTCAAAGTAATAAAGGCAGTATACGCAGTTGATTTTTTCATAGATGGTAAAATCCTTCCCCTGAGATGATACAATCCATCTTTGCTAAGATCATGTTTTTCCACGTTTTGGACCATAAACTTCCATATCATATTATAGTCCACATTTGGAACATCTGTAAGGTCATCGTTGTACCCTTCCGAAGGAAATTCATTACAAGATTCTGGGCTGATGTTTTCGCATAGTCCAAGGCGGACTTTCTTCTTTGCCACGTTTACTCCTCCGTCTGGGTCGACTAGTTTACAGTTTAACTTCATATAATCCTTTACCCTAAAAAAATTGTTTATGAAGGTTAAAATTAGTCTGAAAATAAATATTTGAAAGGGATTCATCGAATTTCAGCTTTATACCTTTGAACAAGCACTGCCTTTTTCCCTGTTGTTCGACCTCCTTTGCATTGTAGCCAACGTCTTAACATCCAGCAATTGCATTCTTCGGGAGTTTCCTTAGGTAGTTTCGCCCCGGGAATATCGTCTTCTGTTAAAGAAACAGAAGTCGAAATTTTCGCGCTCCTGTCCGACGGCTCCGCCATATTGAAAATAGTTGTCCTTCCAATATGGGCCCGCGTTCCAATTGGCCCGTGGTAAACCAAAAATACCACGTGATTTTGAAAGTGAGCTACTCTAGAGTTATTAAAGGCTGCATTTGCCCCAGTGACCCTGTTCACCTTGATTTATTTAGTGCTGCATTGACATATTAATCTATATCTGATGTCAAATCAGGTCACTTACAAACCTCTTTGCGATTCTCCCAATATTTGAGATCAGATGTTTGCAGTTGCATTGAAGCACAAAAACTGAGAATAACCAGACCCTGTCAATTGCAAGCCTAGGGCATAGTGTTGCATAATCTTTTATAGTAGTGCTGCCTTATGACCATTCATAATATTTATGGGGAAAGGGATGGCTCATGGGTAAAATGGGTCAGGTTCCCCCTATCTTTTCTCGCAAAATAGAAAATTCATAGGTTCACCTTTCCGAAGTGAAGGGGCATTTTTTGTCCCTGCATTTCAGTGTATTGAAGCTTATTGATAACCTAAGAAATAAGAAAGTGGGCTCTGGAGTAACATGAAGACTTGCGTTGGCATCTGTGGACAGATGATTATTTTCATTTCATCTAACAAAATGATACCAAATGTTTCAAAATATATCCTGTTAACCCTGTTTCCTCTTAAATAATTTTACAACAGCAGCTCACTACAGATTTAAGAATTTAATTTTATTATAAATTAAGTATTTGCTGTCTCAGTATTTAGGTGGAGTGCACACAATTTTTATAAATTGCCAAGTAATATTGCACTGGCATATAAGTCAAAATTAATGAACATCTGTCAGAAAGGTTTTGCAGTTACCAAGTGATTGTTATCTCAAGTGCCCCCTTCAGGGTCATCCTGAAAAAGTAGAAAAAAGTCAAGTTCTTGAACTGATTTCTCACCCATTCCTATGCACAAGAATTATTCAGTACAAATACTGACTCGTCTTTATTGTGAGTGGTCCTCTTTCCCATAATTTATTGAGCTTATAAGTTATAGCCCAGTCTGAGTCCTAAATCGTTCGTAGCAAAATATTTTTGCATGAAGTATATGGTTCAAAATATCACTGGCAAATCTGAAGGAGGTTCTAATTCTTTTGGGGTAATGAAAAATATTTTAACATTTTTACTCATATTAAAAAACACACAGAAAACAGATCCACTTTCAATCCCTCCTCCTTGAAATTTATTTAATATTTCCCAGTTTGATTTTCCCCTCACTTTAATTATACAATTTAAAACATAAGGAAAGAAAATCAATCTTAATTCAAAGGGAAGGCATTCTTGTGGAACTACGAATCACAATTAGAAGACAAGATTTCCAAATGCAATGCCATAACACTGATATTATATTTTCTTTGCAATATCCTTAATTTACAGTGCTAAATCTTTGCACTCAATTAACGAACACGTCTAAAGTGGCGTTTCAAAAACACTCGAAGGCGACTGAGATTGTCCGTTTTTAACAATCTTGTTATATGGAACAGTACGACTTTCTAGAATTCAACATCAACATACAAAATTCATCTGCCATTTGTACTTCTTTCATACCTGATTATAGAGAATTGGACGTTTCGACATCCGTTGATAAAACACAAAAATAATACCTCTTCTGCACGGCAACGACGACTAAGGCAGCTTTCTGTTCACTTTTCAGATCGCTTTAATTCTCGATCGTTCAGCATAAATGAAAATCAACGACTCTTTTGATCGCTTTGTTGACGTCTTCTCACGATCAGCCATTACAATAAACTCTCTCTCCTCCCCCTCCCTCAGGATTAACATGTGAGCATGAGCAGTTGTGTTGAAAGCTACTACACATGCGCTAACGGATGTCCGGTGCGACCAGAGCCCTCCGTTTCGCCGACCACGTGACCAAAAGAAACGGAGAGCTCTGGGGACGAGAATGACCCGATCACTGTTTGAAAAATCAAGTCATGCGGTTAAACTGTTCGGAGGTTCGGAAGAATATTTCCTTAACTAACATGTGATTGTCAATGATAAAAACTGTGCGCATGTCCGTGACATTAGGTAAAACTCTCCTAAAGCATGCAATGTTGAAACCATTACCTTTTAATTTCTATTGACACTCAATTTCATATTCTCGAAAAAGTAATCAGCATTTTATCAAAGTCTTGAAACTTGCAGTAATTTGACTTTCACCTGCCATCTGCCTTGTGTAATGACAAGCAGAATTTTGACAGTGATTTCGTAATGATTTTCCTCGTGTTCTATTTTCCGTGGCAGATATCATTTTGTTATATTAAAATTTAAAGTTTAAAAAACCTTCGAAAGCAGGAAAACGCATGGAGATTCTTCTACAGCATACAATGATCAACTACAGGCTGTGGTAGAAATGTATTTCCAAATTTTAAACTTGTTAAATCTTTAACAAAGAGACCGTTAACTGTGGCTATGTAACCAACTATCATCTTCACAATCGAACAACTCAGATTAGCTCGAAATATCACAGGATAAGGCGACTTAGCCTTGATGTCTGTCAAAACAAAACAGGTATAGAAACAGTCGTCGAAGATTAGTTTGGCCAGCATAATTCAACCAGTCATTAAAGGTAGCTGAGTGCCGTAATCATGCATGTAATTTATTTTCTTTCTGTGCAAATTAAACATCATGAGTGTTCAAATATAATATTAAAGGAACATGGAAATGTGAATAGTTTTAAGTTGGTCAAGCATCAGCAGTTTTCAAATAAAATATGCTATAATGAAATGTTTACTACATTTTAATATAGTTAACAATTATCCTGCAAAATCGCGCGGAATATCGCCTGATACTTAGCCGACGAAGCCGTACTAGCAGAGTTGGCTAAAATTTGACGATATTCCGCAAGATTGAGCCGGATAATTGTTTAATTATTCAACAAATTGTCAACGAAAACTATTTTACAGCTAAAAATACTGTTGTTATGCAGCGCGTTGCGATACTTCCTACAAATTGTAGCAACCTACGTATATCGTAGGATATCTGTCCATATATGGACGTCCAGACCATATATGGACATCGCGCGAACTTGTTGAACAATAATAAACATTAGCGGAAATCGCTGCATCACATCATTGATATGGAGCAAAACACACTGAATGGCTTTCGTACTGTTTCTCTCGATCTAAATAATTACCATTATCTTAATTTATTATACATTGTAATCACTATCTGTCTTTTCATTGGCTAAGAGGCTACAATTAATTCTGGCAACCTACAGATTATTCACTTATCTGCTAGCAATAATCTGTAGGTTCTGTGCGCAATGCATGATTTCCACGAACAGTGTCAAGTTCATGGGCTGTGAGTGGCATCTTAAGCTTGCACACAGCGAAGTAAAAACATGCCTCGTTGATTCGCTTTTTCAACAGGGGGTTTTGTCGTTGTTGTTATTTTTAAACAATGTATAATAACGCAATTATTAGGTTCGGTTTTTGTGATAACTGGAATAATCAAGGTCGAGGTAAGTGTTATCAGCCGAAGCCGATATCACAAAAACCTCATCTAATAATTGTTTAATAATGGAAACGAAGAGAGAGAGATTAACTTCAGTCACTTACTTAGTGATCTGTTGATGGTTCGATCATTATATAAGTTATTCAAAAGGACGGGGAGACCATTTTGGAGATGATTATTAGAAACCTTTTAACAACGTCCATCAAATTTGCGGCAATAACTTATCGTGCACATTTTCGCGATAAATACCTGACAACCGCCCATCAACTACCGGTAATAACAAAACCAGTCTCTCAATACTTTGCCATCAGTCGTTTTTTGCTAGTGATGGAGAATAAAACCGTTCTGTTACTTACTCTGTTTCAAGGAATGTTATTTGCCGCCGTTTCTGCGGCCGAAGAAGAATCAACATCTCGCTCAGCACACTTCGCAACGCGAAAAAACAAACAGCTTGTTGGTTACGTCGTCAAACAGTTCGAGTCTCGTAGTTTGTTATTGTGTGGCCAACAATGTTTGAGAAACGCGTGGTGTACTTCCACAAACTACAAGGTGTCTTCAAAGAAAAACGGCAAAGGGACTTGTGAAATGAACAAGCAACAGCTCTCTCTCGTCAACGAAAACACCAAGTTTCATGATCAGGAAGGCGTAACCTTCTCAATGCGCCAAGAGGTAATATAAATCAGCCTATTATTCTTGTTCTTTTTTTTTACGATTTTACGTGCTTTAGTCTAAATTAAGGTTGAGTCATTGTTATATTACGTTTGCCACTGTTTGGTTTGTGTTCGGTTAGTTGGGAGTTTATTTGCAAATGCACATTCAATTTTTTTCTCTTGCTTCTACGTGACTTCTCATATCCTTTAGGCGAGTATTTTTTAAATTTTTCGTTCGCCTGTCTTTCAGTTACTATAAAATCACTTTCAGTGTTTCTTGCTTTGCCTACAGAAGACGTGTATTCGCACGTGCATTGCATGTACGTACTTGTGACATTCTGTAAAACTTGCAGAAAAACTTGAATTTTGTGTTTTGATGCTTGGCACTGATTTCAAAGTTATCGTGCCCTGACTTGACGATTCTGTGGTAACCAAAGGGTTTTGTCGGAATTTAATGTTTTTAAGCATAAATTTCGCTCCATTGGTTAAACTTTTCTCCTCTTTATTCAGGGTTGTGTCATCACCGGATGTCTCAATGATGGTTCTTGTTTGTTTGACGACAAAAAACAAACATTTTCATGCTCCTGCAAACCGTCGTGGACTGGGGACAGATTTGAAATGAAAATGGGTAAGAAGAAAAGAATTGTACTTAACATTAAGGCAGTAATGACGGTGAGTTTTATTATACTTGTACTTAATTGTACGACATAAATCGCAATTAATTCGAATTTCTTTTTATGCAAATTTAGTGGACGCTAGTTCTGAGACTCATAGAACATTTGCATATTGTAGTTGCCAGAGAACAATAATTAGATTTAGTAATAACGAATCCGAGAATCACGGCCTCATAAACTTCAAACTTCACAAAATAACTCTCGTATGGCAGTGTATATACATATTTGATTTTTAACGCATGCGTTTATTGTATCTCTGTCTCCTGTATTTACAATATCTAAGAGATTTAAATATTTGAGATTTCGTACAGTTAATATTTTTTGGAGGAGGGGGGGGGGGGGGGAGTATTCGAATTTCGAACTCATAATAAAGATTTACGATTTTCTGATGCGTAATAATCTGCACATGCGTTAAGCCCTAATCAGCGGAATAACACATTGTTCAACAAAAGACGAGGAAATGAAATTGGCCTGATACACATAACTCAAAAATGCCCTTCTTGACACGTAAAACTCAGAATTGCCCTTGCCATTCTCCAAGTTTAAAATCAAGAAGTCCAAGATAGCGACAGCTGGAAAATCGGGACGTAATTTTTCGTCATATGACGTCATCATCCCATGTTGAGGACCTCAAAGGAAACATATTGGGTATATCTTAGCCTTAAGTAAACTACCTGTTGGATAGCTATATGGTGGCGTGGTTTGGTATTGTATATTGTCTTATAAATCGTTTGTTTTACGTCACTGGTAATCGCATCATCTGCAACACCAAGTCCGACATGCCGACATTTTAAGGTTCGGAAAGGATACCAAATCACTCCCCCAATCGACAAAGACCAAATAAAACTCGGGTAAATAAAGAAATAAATTCTCGAAAAGGTAGAAATAATAGGCAAGAAAAAGAGACTAACTATTTTTTTTTTCTGTTTTATGATTTAGATACAGAGTGCTCCAGTAATCCATGCCTAAACGGAGGAACATGCATTGTTATGATCAATGGTTTTAGATGCGCCTGCGCAACATCATTAACAGGCATGCGCTGTGAAGTCTACACCGGTAATTTTTTTTCGGCACTGTACCTCGCCATCATTGCTAGCCTCTCAAGCTAATCTCCAGCGCGAGCTTTGGAGACTTGGGTTAAGGCAGGCAGATTAAGAGTATTGTTAGCCAACGGCGGGTTCCTGTCATTTGTCACGCCATTTTTTGCAACATTTTCCCTAAATTATACGTCAACTTTCTTCACTTCACAGACCCAGAATGCAGCTCGTACTCAGTCGACGCAGAAGCAGACCGCAGTGTATTATTTCCAAAAGGGGCTTCTCAAAGATGTGGCCGAAACAAATTTACTCCTGGTGGTACCACTTCAACAGTACTGCAAGCTCAAAAATGCCCACCTCTTGTGTTCCGATAAAGATGTGCAACACGGATGCTACAGGCTGGCTAAATGGAACTCACCCCACCCTCCAAGAGGGAGTGGTAGTCCGGACGGTGTGTTTCCACTGGAATGGGAATTGTTGTAATTGGGCGGCATTGATCAAGGTCAGGAACTGTGGATTGTTCTATGTGTACGAGCTTGTGAAAACACCCGCTTGTCATCTTCGTTACTGTGTGACCAATTAAAAGTGTTGACAATGCCGTCAATGACTTCCTGTCGTATCATGTTACATAAAGAGACTTTTCGACACTTCTTAATTTAGTCAGGTCGATATTCGCTTCTGCCTACTTGGCTCTGTAGACTTATTTAGTCAATTTTGTGTTGGTTAGGTCGTCAAACAGTTCGGAAGATCTAATAAAGTCAACTAACTGAGATAGCACCTTCGTGGAAGCCAACTATATATTATTTAAGCAATAGACCGCAGACCACACTTTCTAGGGGTTTACCTGCGCACTAAACCTCCGCGGTATGTTGGGAGAACACTGGAAAAGCTTGTAAGTCACGAGCTTGACGGCTCGTGATTTACAAGCTTTTCGAGTGTTTTCTCAACATCCCAAGGGGTTTATTGCGCCGGTAAACCCCTAGAAAGTGTGGTCTATTGCTTATATGAACTAACTATAGAAAACGATATTTAAAGAAATGGAAGTCTTTTTTTATATTTCGTGATCAAGTGTCTTATTCTCAAAATGTTCATCAAAATGAAGCGGTAAACCAATCACAGCGTCTAAAAGAATAAAACACAGGCTCAGATCCACGAATCGACCCGACGGAAACGTTTAAAAGTTCGTTTAAAGCTGTAAAAGTCATAAGAAAGGAAAGGGAAAAGGCAAACGGTTAACGGTTAACGGAAGAAAATGTATTCGAGGATTTATAATTCAGGTTACTTTTACGAGGAAATCTAGCAAACTGTGGCCGGAGTCATCCATCGCGAAAGCAGAGGACTGCACGGAAAGTTTGCAAGTTTACAAACTTCACAGACTGCCGAAGTTATTTAGAATGAAGGCTAGTTCCAGAAACTCTGCTTCGGAAATTTGACTTCGAATTTATTTATTCTGAAATTTTTCGTTTTCGCCGAATGACAGAGCATGAAACTGGAATTAATTCAAGCGCGTACAAGTACACAGCTTGAGTTTCTGACATCAAAATAATTCAAGTAAGCTTTCATCGCGACCAATTTGAGGTAGTTTGTTTTTTCTTTCAAATAAGGTTTCCGAGTAAAAGATTTCCATGTCATTAAAAATTATTTCAGAACGGTGAAAGCATATTAAATTGTTTATTGTGTTCCTTCTCATATGATTGTTTTTGCGTTTTGTTTTTCTTTTCCTCTAGCTAAAAGCTTTATAGTTCTTTCGCTCCAAGTGCGGTGGGCGGCAAAATTCATTGTAGTGAACCGCCATCAGTAAATATTCATTATGATCATTTATGAGAATTTAATAATCAGAGAGACCAAATAAACTAATGTTATTAAATTATGCGTCCTTACGCGTAGTCGAGCGCAGTGCTGCCTTGTCAGGAAGCGGGCTGAAGCGGCAGATTACCAGCACAATAGGACATAGGTTTTTGACCTTTTCTACCAATCAGAGTGCGTGTAGCATCTGAGTTAGTTCATAAACTTATATATGTACGTTATGTACGTTTCTATAATCGACGTATGTGCTATATATAAAAATTTTATTTTATTTTTAGTTACCTAATTTTCATTTTTGTATTTTTGTATTTTTTTCTTATTTTTCATTTTAAGGTGTCTCTCTACAGTTTTTTCTGGACCATACCAAAAATTTTCATTTGGCCGTTTAGCAAACTTCCCGGGATTGCGATAGATAGCGAAAATCAACAAAACTTTCACGGCGACGAACGATAAGTTAGATAAACATTTTTGTGTTGTTTCGAAGTAATTTCATCAAAGCAGTGTTTGCGTCTCGGTCCGTTTATCATTATAATACAAAAAGCATGGTTTGAAACAAATTTGCGATTTATTCGAAATCAAACATACAGATTTTTTTAAATTTTGTATATTTGATGTGCAGTACACCATAGTTTCAGATACTGGTGTTAGCTTTTTTACGTCAAATCGTATTCGCGTAGAATTCAAGTTTAACTGATATCATGTTTTTCTGTTTATCGTTGCCATGGAAATATCGAATTTCCTAAAAAATATATCAAATCAAACTTCAATCTAATTCCAATATCTGGTGTAAATTTCACATCGATCCGCGTCCTGGAAGTTTGCTAATCGGCCAAATGAAAATGTTCGGTATGGTCCAGAAAAAAACTGTAGAGAGACACCTTAATAAGCTAGTGAAATACAATACAGTCATATAATAATATAATAACTCGCCCAGAATGGCTTGGCTACCTGCGAGTCACTAAGGTCTTGTAAAGCTACTGTTTACTGATTCGTCCCCTCTCCTTAACCCCAAGGGTCCTAAAATCCACCACAATGAGATTGTTTAGCACGTCCCAAAATATTTCCTTTGAGGTCCACAACGAGACATGATGACGTCATATGACGATCATTATTGCTCCCTTCACCACACAGTGTAGTAAGTCGCGGGGTTACCAAGTTCGGAAAGTATTGCTTTTGAGAGCACTTGTTTTCAGTTATTAGTAATGCATGGAGGCCATGTGGAATTTAAGCTGTACATTTGTGTTCATTCTCGAGTATGATTCAGTCCGAATACAACCGGCTTTGGTCTCCTGGTGTAATTCATCAAAAGACAAAAACATCTTTTTTTCTTCAATGCAAAGAGCCAAAGAAGCAAACGGATTTTTCATCCGTATCTTAAAAACATGTAGCACCTTTTACTGCACTTGCATCATAACAACAATAACTTTTATTGCAGTTTCGCAATTAACTTCCTACTTTTCCTCAACAGCAAACATCTGTTAAGGTTTTATTAATCATGATTTTTTAAGCTTAATGACTTGCAGTAATATAAATTTATTCTTCGCCTGCTGCCTGCCTTGCACCGTACCAAATACTAATAGAACTTTTATTAAAATTTCGTAATTACCTCCTACTTTTTGTTTCTGCGGCAAACATCTGTTTAATTTAATACTTAACGAATTCAGGTCTTTTTCCAAAGAACCGTCAACAGCACAAAACGGAAGCTTCTTCTGATCGCCTATGGTTTATGTTCGGGACAATTCACAGAATATTTTCAACACGTAGTCGTAAAAAAACTCAAAGCTTTAATTGCGATGCTCGACGTACAGACATCTCCACAGCTTGTCAACTTGATACGCCTATAATATAAAAAACTGAACCAAAAAAACCTAATTTAACAACACATTCGGAAAAAAATAGGAAAAATAGGAACTATGAAACCAAAACTTACATGTTCTGTGCGGTTAGGGTGGTAAAAAAACGGCAGCAAAACAACACTGCGAGCAAACCGCCCGACACGAAACTCTCTTCAAGGCAAACCATGTGCGACTGAGTCACGTGATGAAGTCGGCCTCAACAGTTGTGTTAGAAATAAACTTCTAAGATTTGGCGTCGATCGTTGCAATTCTGCGCTTCTTAGAGTATCACAAGATAAGGTGGCGTGCGCTTAACGTCTGTCAAAACAGAGCGGGTAAAGCAGTTGTCCTATATTTGCCACGCTTAATAAACACAGTCACTCCGAACAGTTATGAAGTTGTCATGCTTGTGGCGTGCATAATTCATTCTCTTATTACGGGACAAGGGAGGCCATGAGTTTGAATACGTATTAAAGGATTATATGCATTTTGTTTATGAAGAATAGCACTATTTTCGTAGTACAGTGGGATACCGATTTTTAAAACTCGACTTCTCGATAACTCGAACCAAAACTCGTTTCCCTTCGGAGAACCTTCGGAATCACTTTTCGAACTTCATGTTTTCGACCCAATTTTCATTTCACATTTTCATTGATATTTTAATTTTAATAACTTACGGTAATGTAAATGTATTCTTCACCTCCTGCCTGCCCTGCACCGTTCCAGGTACTGTTAGTAAAATTTCATTATTATCCCTAGTTTTTGTTTCTGCGGCAAACATCTGTTTAATTTAATATTTAATGAATTCAGGTCTTTTTCCAAAGAACCGTCAACAGTACAAAACGGAAACTTCTTCGCCGGCGCATGATCCTAATGATCGCCTACATTTTGTGTTAGAAATAAACTTCCAAGTTTTAAAACTCCTTAAAAATTTAACAAAGATAAGGCGTCGAACGTTGCAATTCCGCACTTCTTAGCGTGTCTGAAAAAAAAAACAGAACGTCGAGTAAAGTAGTTGTCCTATATTTGTCATGTTTAACAAAAACAGTCACTCAGAACAGTTATAGCGCTGTCATGATCATGGTAATGTCGTGTATAATAATTCATTCTCTTATTATGGGGCAAAGAAGCCTTTGAGTTTGAATACGCATAAACGGAATATGGCATATGTTTATGAAGGATAGCACTATTGACATTTTCGTAGTAAAGTGTTAAACCCTCGATTTCTCGCCCTCTCGATAACTCGAACCAAAACTCGTTTCCCTTCGGATTCACTTCACTAAGTCGAACACTTCAATTTTACCTCCAATTTCCCAACTTCTTATTTTCGACCCAATTTCCCTTGGAAGTTCGATAAATCGGGCTTCTACTGTACCTGGGAATATTTACTCAAGATCCCCGCAATAATTTCAACCTGGGTTCCTTCTTAGCTAGACTAAATATTATCAGTCTTCAAAGTAACTATGGCCCGTGGGGAGAAGAAGGGGGGGGGGGGAACACTCTCATATATGAGCTCTATGGTCTACAGAAGGGTATCATTGGCCGGGAAACTGATCCGTGGTACGAAGAATTAATTCCAGAATAGGAATACAAAGTCGGAAGAGAAAGAGGCTTTCCTAAACGTAAATAAGATCATCGCCGAAACGTTGCTGACAGATGGTATTACATTAAAAACCGTGACACTAATAGTGATACAGTTCTAAAAAGAGCAAGTCTGGGGTAGGGAAGGGATTTTCGGTGTCTAGTCTAGTAAAGGGTTGCAAAATCAGCTGAACGTGGTCTGGTATAGGGTAAGGCTAACAGAGCCCCAGCGGCACACCCCCACCTAAAAACATACAGAGTACCCCTACCCCGTCCGGGAATTATGAAATCTTCCATCAACGTCCATCAAAATTGCGGCAATCGCTTACCTGAGAACCGTCCATCAACTAAAAAACAATTCAATCAAAATGTGCCAATCATTGCTCAATACAATCACCGCGCAGGCTAAGACGACCTCTCCTTAAAGAAAAAAATTAATTCATCTTTGCCGTCAGTCGGGCTTTTACTAATGATGGAGGATAAAGGTGTTCTGTTGTTTATTCTGTTTCAAGGCATGATATTTACCGCCGTTTTCGCGGCCGAAGAACATTCAACATCTCGCTCAGCACACTTCACAACTCGAGAAAACAAACAGCTTGTTGGTTACGTCGTCAAACGGTTCGAGTCTCCTAATCTGTTATCGTGCGGCCAACAATGTTTGAGAAACGCGTGGTGTACTTCCACAAACTACAAGGTGTCTTCAAAGAAAAACGACAAAGGGACTTGTGAACTGAACAAGCACGAGCTCTCTCTCGTCAACGAAAACACCAAGTTTCATGATCAGGAAGGCGTAACCTTCTCAATGCGCCAAGAGGTAACATGAAAACAGCCTATTATTCTTGTTCGCTTTTTACGATTTTACGTGCTTTAGTCTAACAGTAAGATTGAGTTATTGTTATATTACGTTTGCCACTGTTTGGTTTGTGTTCGGTTAGTTAGGAGTCTATTTGCAAGTGCACGTTCAATTTTTTTCTCTTGCTTCTACGTGACTTCTCATATCCTATAGGCGAGTATTTTTTAAATTTTTTGTTCGCCTGTCTTTCAGTTACTATAAAATCACTTTCAGTGTTTCTTGCTTTGCCTACAGAAGACGTGTATTGGCACGTGCATTGCATGTACGTACTTGTGACATTCTGTAAAACTTGCAGAAAAACTTGAATTTTGTGTTTTGATGATTGGAACTGATTTCAAAGTTATCGTGCCCTGACTTGACGATTCTGTGGTAACCAAAGGGTTTTTGTCGGAATTTAATGCTTTTAAGCATAAATTTCGCTCCGTTGGTTAAACTTTTCTCCTCTTTATTCAGGGTTGTGTCATCACCGGATGTCTCAATGATGGTTCTTGTTTGTTTGACGAGAGAAAACAAACATTTTCATGCTCCTGCAAACCGTCGTGGACTGGGGACAGATGTGAAATGAAAATGGGTAAGAAGAAAAGAATTGTCCTTAATATTAAGGCAGTAATGACGGTGAGTTTTATTATACTTGTACTTAATTGTACGACATAAATCGCAATTAAATTCGAATTTCTTTTTATGCAAATTTAGTGGACGCTAGTTCTGAGACCCATAGCATATTTGCATATTGTAGTTGCCACAGAACAATAATTAGATTAAGTAATAACGAATCCGAGAATCACGGCCTCATAAACTTCAAACTTCACAAAATAACTCTCGTATGGCAGTGTATATACATATTTTATTTTTACCGCATGTGTTTATTGTATCTCTGTCTCCTGTATTTACAATATCTAAAAGATTTAAATATTTGAGATTTCGTACAGTTAATATTTTTTGGAGGAGGGGGGGGGGGGGGGAGTATTTGAATTTCGAACTCATAATAAAGTTTTATGATTTTCTGATGCGTAATAATCTGCACATGCGTTAAGCCCTAATCAGCGGATTAACACATTGTTCAACAAAAGACGAGGAAATGAAATTGGCCTGATACACATAACTCGAAAATGCCCTTCTTGACACGTAAAACTCAGATTTGGCCTTGCCATTCCCCAAGTTTAAAATCAAGAAATCCAAGATAGCGACAGCTGGAAAATCGGGACGTAATTTTGCGTCATATGACGTCATCATCCCATGTCGAGGACCTCAAAGGAAACATACTTGGTATATCTTAGCCTTAAGTAAACTACCTGTTGGATAGCTATATGGTGGCGTGGTTTGGTATTGTATATTGTCTTATAAATCGTTTGTTTTACGTCACTGGTAATCGCATCATCTGCAACACCAAGTCCGACATGCCGACCTTTTAAGGTTCGGAAAGGAGACCAAATCACTCCCCCAATCGACAAAGACCAAATAAAACTCGGGTAAACAAAGAAACAAATTCTAGAAAAGGTAGAAATAATAGGCAAGAAAAAGAGACTAACTATTTTTTGTTTGTTTTATGATTTAGATACAGAGTGCTCCAGTAATCCATGCCTAAACGGAGGAACATGCGTTGCTATGGTGAATGGTTTTAGATGCGCCTGCGCAACATCATTAACAGGCATGCGTTGTGAAGTCAACACCGGTAATTTTTTTTTTTTCAGCACTGCATCTCGCCATTATAGCTAGCCTCTCACGCTAATCTCCAGCGCGAGATTTGGAGATTAGTTTGAGGCAGGCAGATTAAGAATAATTGTTGTTAGCCAACGTAATTTCATGACGGGTCCCTGTCATTTGTCACGCCTTTGTTATACATTGTTCCTAAACCATACGTCAACTTTCTTCACTTCACAGACCCAGAATGCAGCTCGTACTCAGTCGACGCAGAAGAAGACCGCAGCGTATCATTTCCAAAGGGAGCTTCGCATAGATGTGACCGAAACAAATTTACTCCTGGCTGGTACCGCTTCAACAGTACTGCAGGCTCAAAAATGCCCACCTCTTGTGTTCCGATAAAGATGTGCAATACGGATGCCACTGGCTGGCTAAATGGAGCCCATCCCACCCTCCAGGAGGGAGTGGTAGTCCGGACTGTGTGTTTCCACTGGAATGGGAACTGTTGCAACTGGGCGGCATTGATCAAGGTCAGGAACTGCGGATTGTTCTTTGTGTACCAGCTTGTGAAAACACCCTCTTGTTACCTTCGTTACTGTGTGACCAACTAAAAGTGTTGACAATGGCGTCAATGACTCTCCTAACGTATCATGTTACATTGCGAAACTTTTCGACACTTCTTCAAGGGGCTTTGTCACAGATTTTAACAGATTAGTTTTGAACAGCCTAAATTTATATTTGTCAATTTATAGCAGGCGCTGTTCATCCTTATTTTTAATAAATTTCTTAGAGTGATTTATTTTACTAGGCTTCACTTTTAATATGTTCTTTTGATTTCTTTTAGACGTTCTCAATTAAGAAGTGATCAAAAGTGTTTTACTCGCTTAGTCCTATAAAGGCATATTCTGGATATTGAATCTTTAAAATTAGTTTAGTAACTTTCAAATAGTGTCATCCCTAAAGGATTTCCGTTCCTCTCTCTCTGTATTCAGATTTAGTTGTTATATACTTTTCGAGATCTAAAACAATAGACGCTTGCACTGTACAAATCATGTATATGCAAATAACCTTGTAACGCTTCTTAATCACAAAAACGACCATAACACCCCAGTTCTGTCTTCTCCTTGTGTCTGTAGGAGAGTAGTGTTAGAAACAGATACCCCCGGGTACCATGAAGCAGTGAAATGTTTTTGTTCCCGGAAGTCAAGTGGCGCTCTCAAAAGCTTATCCTTTTCCTCGGATAAGTCGAAAGACAAAAGAAACCCATAATGCTTTATGCACAATGTTAACAAGAAAATTTCTCTTCGCACACTTTTTATCCGTTTGAGACGTTTCTATTTAATAAACCCTGACATTTGTTTCTTGTTGTTGTTGTTGTTTTCAGCGCAATGCACTAAGATTGATAAACACTGACAGATAAACAATCATAGTAGGAACAACAGGAAATCAATGTTCATATTGCAAAGTAAACGGTTTGTCCCTACAACTGCTACAAGTGCCTTTTAAGGAAAAGTTTGCCTGCAGAATCTTCCAGCATGCACTGATCGCTCAGGTGAAACCAAAAGCATTGCCCGTAATAGTAAGGTGTTTATGAAGTGGTGCTTGACTGTATGTAATATGGTTAACAACTTGCTCCTTTGTTTTATTGCCAACACCTTTAAAAACTGTTTAAAAAATAAAATCGTTTTTAATACTTAGTCATTCTCGTCCCCAGAGGCCGCGATCCTTCTGCTCTGCACCGGGAATCGAAACCTCTGGCCGCTCCCAATTTCTGAGCATGCACAGAGTACTCATTCTGTGTTTTTAAAATGAGTCCGTGAATCGCGGACTTCCGATTTTGGAGGCGGTCGGAGGTCTCGATCCCTGGCGCAGACCAGAAGGATCGCGGCCTCTGGGGTCGAGAATAATACTTAGGCTATTCATAAGAACCTTTACTTGACAAACAACGATAAAAATATATGTTATCTGTCAGTGACATTGGTTTAAATTCTCTTATAAAGCAATGTTTAAACCACTATTTTTTGTGCCCAATTAGTTTTTACAGCTAAACACGTTGACACTTCAACAAATCTTTAATTTCATTTCATGACAATTGTTGGTTGTCGAAAAAAGTAATTGACATTTTTAGAAGAGGCTTGAAACTTTCACCTGCTGCAATGACAAGCTGTGCAATGACAAGCAGAACGTTGATGGTGATTCTGCGGTTATTACCTTCTAGCCTTTTTTATGTTTTGCTTACAATATCATTGCTTTTAATTTATATTTTTAAAGTTATCTTTCTGAGATCTTTATATTACCAAAAAACCTTCACTGGCACGAAAAAGTATAAAGATCCTTCGACAGCGCACGATGATCGACTACAGGCTGTGGTAGAAATGTATTTTTAAACTTGTTAAATCTTTATAACAAAGAGTCCGTTAACTGTGCCTATAAAACCAATTATCATCTTCACAATCGAACAATTCAGTTTTGTCCGAAATATCACAAGACAAGGCGACTTAGCCTTGATGTCTGTCAAACCAAAACAGGTATAGAAACAGTCACTGAACAGTAGTTATCGTGCATAATTTATGCATCACAAAAACGTTAACAGTCCCAGTAGTAGGTTGTGTGACCATGGTAGTCGTGCATTCACATGCATAATTTATTCTCTGCCGGGACAAATCTTAATTTAAGTTTACAAACTTCCTACCTGTTCAACTATGATATTAGAGGGAAATGGAAATCTAAATAGTTTTGAGCCTGGGTGACTTCCAAGCTGGCCAAGCATCAGGAGTTTTTTAAAGAAAATATGGTATAATAAAATGTGAACTACAGTGAAATCGCTGCTCCACATCATTATATGGAACAAAACACACTGAATGGCTTTCAGTGAGTTCCGTTTTTATTGATCTTAAAGATTTCCGGTAAAGACATAGTTACAATGGAGACGAATAGAGAGAGATTAACTCAGTCACTGTACATAGTTTGTTAATGATTCAATCATTATACAGATTACAGAAAAGGATGTGGTAGCCATTTTGGTGAAACAAATAAGAGATGTTAATTAGAAATCTTTTAACAGCGTCCGCCAAAATTGCGGCAATGACTTATCATGCACATTTTCGTGATAAATACCTGAGAACCGTTCAGCAACTAATAACAATCTGGTAAACAACCGACAATCAGAATCGACTCAGAAGACCTCACAATAAAAGAAAAAATAATTTATCTTTGCCTTCAGACGGGTTTTGTTAGTGATGGAAGATAAAGATGTTTTGTTGTTTGTTCTGTTTCAAGGCATGTTATTTTCCGCCGTTTTTGCGGCCGAAGAAGATTCCGCATCTCGCTCAGCACACTTCACAACGCGGGAAAACAAACAGCTGGTTGGTTACGTCGTCAAACGGTTCGAGTCTTGTAGTTTGTTATCGTGCGGTCAACAATGTTTGAGGAATGCGTGGTGTACTTCCACAAACTACAAGGTGTCTTCCGAGAGGAACGACAAAGGAACTTGTGAACTGAATAAGCACGAGCTCTCTCTCGTCAACGAAAACACCAAGTTTCATGATCAGGAAGGCGTAACCTTCTCGATGCGCAAGAGGTAATATAGATCAGCCTTTTATTCTTGTTCGTTTTTACGATTTTACGTGCTTTAGTCTTAATTAAGATTGAGTTATTGTAATATAACGTTTACCACTGTTTGGTTTGTGTTCAGTTAGTTATATTTTCAAGTGCACGTTCAACTTTTTCCCTTAATTTTTTACTTGCTTTTTCGTGACTTCTCGAATCCTTATCAAAACCTTTTGGCGAGTATATATATATTTTTTTGTATTTTATGTTCACCTGTCTTTCGCTGCTACAAAAGCACTTTCAGTGTTTTCTGCTTTGTATTTACACGTGCTTTGACTTGTAATATTCTGTAAAACTTGCAAATTGAATTTGTGTTTTTGCGGTTATTTATGCTTGGGCTAGGGATGGATTTCAAACATTTCTTACGTAAAAAAACACATTTAATGAATTATGGACAAACTTTATGACATAGCCAACAAATTATCGGAGAACTTTTAAATGTGTAAATTGTGTCGCGCCGTGACTTGACGATTCCATGGCAGCCAAAGGCTTTTTACCGTAATCTGGCGTTTTTAGCATAAATCTCGCTCTGTGCATTAAACCTTTCTCCTCTTTATTCAGGGTTGTCTCATCACCGGATGTCTCAATGATGGTTCTTGCTTGTTTGACGAGAGAAAACAAACATTTTCATGCTCCTGCAAACCGCCGTGGACTGGGGACAGATGTGAAGTTAAACTTGGTAAGAACGCCATTTTTGTTACACTTGTAATTCATTCTATATCAATAATAATTATAGGTAATGCACACGGGCACCTACACGAACTGTTGGAGTAACGCACACACACACAAAAATACATCCTTCTATTGTACTGTAATCACAAGGGACCAGGCTTACGTTATGATAGGCTCGATTACCAGCCGCTGTTCGGGGAATGAGCCCGCGCTCCTCCTGTTCTCGGGGAGGGAAGACCGAACACGAGAGGACGGCGGAAATCGAGCCTAACGTAATGACCACTCGGTCAAATTGGCGGCGAAAAATTACAAGGATTTGAATAAAACGTTATAGGTAAAATCGATATCGAAACAAAATGTAATAAACAGCCACTAAAGTTTACATTTTCACATCATATGTTGCCTAAGTGATGTTTTCTTAACTGTTCTATAGCATTTAAACCGCATTTAACCTATTTTTTAACTTATGTTTATACTCTTACCTAAAATATTGCAAATCACAGGGTATCCGGACAAACTGTTTTTGTGCACATTAGCATTTTCATAGCGAATGTATGGGATTTAAAGAACGGTTCGTAGAATTGCGTATAATGACTCAAAATATGAAGAAATAGATGCTGAATAAACGTAAATTTATCATGATCTTAGGCCTGTTGTGTAGTTTATAATTATACGTGCCTAAATTGCCCTAACTCGTAGAACTCGGAATTGCCATTGCCATTCTCCGAGTTTAAAATCAAGAAATCCAAGATAGTGACAGCTCGAAGATTATGTCGTAATTTTGCGTTATATTCACGTCATCATCCCATGTCGATGACCTCAAAAGGACAAATTCCTGACTAGTTACGCCTGGATTTACTTGATTAGCCTGTGTGAGAACTATCACGAGAGCTGATGGTTAAATTGCAGTGGGTTGCTTACTAAAGCAGGTTTGACTAAAGCTGTGTTTCCTTTAACTATTTTTTTGTTTCATGATTTAGATACAGAGTGCTCCAGTAATCCATGCCTGAACGGGGGAACGTGCATTGCTATCGTCAATGGTTTTAGATGCGCCTGCGCAGCATCATTAACAGGCATGCGTTGCGAACTCATCACCGGTAGTTCTTTTTTTTTTTAGCTTGTCACTCCAGCTTATCTCCAACGCGAGCATTAGAGACTGAGTTGAAGCAGGCAGATTTAAGATATTGTTAGCCAACCTAATTTCATGACGGGTTCGTGTCATTTGTCACGCCATTTTTTTTAACATTTTCCCTAAATTATACGTCAACTTTCTTCATTTCACAGACCCAGAATGCAGCTCGTACTCCGTCGACGCAGAAGCAGACCGCAGTGCATTATTTCCAGAAGGAGCTTCTAAAAAATGCGACAGGAACACACTTGCTCCAGGCTGGTACCGCTTCAACAGCACTGCAGGTTCAAAACTGCCCACCTCTTGTGTTCCAACAAATATGTGCAACACGCATGCAACCGGGTGGCTAAGTGGGACCCACCCCACCCTCCAAGAGGGAGCAGTAGCCCGGACGGTGTGTTTTCATTGGAATGGGAAATGTTGCAACTGGGCGACAACAATCCAAGTCAGAAACTGCGGTTTGTTCTATATCTACCAGCTTGTAAAACCTCCAAACTGTTGGCTTCGTTACTGTGTTACCAATTGAAAGTGCTGATCAGTGACTCATTTCGCATCGTATCATGTTACCTACACGTTACGAGACTTTCCGGCGTCACTCCTTAGCTTTGTCACGTCGATATTGTTCACTTTTGTTTAATTTATTTAGTCAGTTTTGTGTTGATAAAAGTTCCTTTAGTTGATCACCAGAAAACAATTAAAAACCACGAGTACTTTCGCATAACAAAGAAGCGTACAGATTGTCTTGTAAAATAAGTTTGTCCTGTAAAATTAAGCTTGTTGTATTTTATATAGGATATGATAGTCGTCACACTGTAAAAGCACAGTTCCTTTCAAAATCAAAAGATCTAGTCAAATTCCTTTAGCAACTTCCTCGAATCTAGCCATGAATAGCAGTTATAATTACTTCCTTATTTCTAATATTTTTTGTACTAGGTGACATTTTTATTATTGAAGAAATAAAAAACACATCCGGACGCATTGTTGAGTCATATAAGCACGCGGGAATTTTTAAGAACACGAGAGAAGTGCATAGAGAAGGACGAGGCGCAGCCGAATGCTTCTCGCAATTCTTGAGTGTTCTAAAAAAATTCCCTCTATTGTTTGGAAGCTTCTAAACAATATCGGGAACCATAACACGTCATCAAAATCCAAAATGGCGGCGCGCTGGAAATTTAAAAGCCATAAACATTTCCATATTGTTATTATTTAAAAATGTTATTTCTCCCTTGACTTGTAAAATTTGGAAATTAGGAATTATTTCAAACAATTTAACGTCAAATTGTCCCAAGAGTGGAGGTTCCCTTTAAAAGTATTCGTTTTAGCTCATAACAATCCGAACAAAAATCGCTCAATACAATCACCGCAGGCTCGGAAGACCCCAGTTTAAAGGAAAAAAATAATTATCTTTGCCGTCAGTCTGGTTTCTAATAGTGATGGGGGATAAAGGTGTTTTGTACATGTTTTTTATTCTGTTTCAAGGCAGGATATTTACCGCCGTTTTTTGCGGCCAAAGGAGATTCAACATCTCGCTCGGCACACTTCGCAACGCGAGAAAACAAACAGCTTGCAGGTTACGTCGTCACAATTGACCTCGCTCCCAATGTGTGGCTTCATAGCTCAGTTGGTAGAGCATCGCACCGGAGGTCACGGGTTCGAATCCCGTTGAAGCCCTGATTTTTTTTCAGGCTTCTTTATTCCAAGATCACATATCACCTTCATGAAATTATCATTGTGAATTACTAAACTCACAGGTTTTCTAAACTCTTCGCCCGCATCGGCCCTAGCTTAAACCTATCCTAACCCAAAAACACCACTCAGACATTACCCGACTGCTTTTAAGCCTCTTTAGCTTCTTGTTAAAACTGTTCGGCATTCATCGATCTAAAACGTTACCGTTATCGAGATACAATGATAACGAATCGAGAGGGAACAACTAACTCGCTTTATATTAATGTTTTCTTAACTAGGCTTATCCTTCGGTTTCCTCGCCATCTATTGTTTTTCTCCAAGTTATTATTTGAAAGATACGGTTGTATTTCCTAGCAAACTTAAATAAATAAGACAAAGACAGTTTTGCGATAAAAACCGCCCACCACGTGACAATAATTAATCTGATGAAAAAAAAACAACAATTATTGTTCAATACGTCACTGCACGCTCAGAAGACCTCACCTTAAAGGCAAAAAGAATTTTTTTTTCTATGCTGTCAATCTGGCTTCTGATGGTGATGGATGGTAGAGGGATGTTGTTACTGATTTTGTTTCTAGCTATGATATATGCCTCTGCTTTCGCGGGCGAAGAAGATTTAACGTCTTTTCGCTCATCGCTCTTCATGAGGCAGGAAAACAAACAGCTTGTTGGCGAAGTCGTCAAACGGTTTGCTTCTCCAAGTTTGTTATCGTGTAGCCAACAGTGTATGAGAAATGCGTGGTGTACTTCCACAAACTTTAAGCTGTCTCACAAGCAGGACATCAAAGGAACTTGTGAACTGAACAAAGGCGAGATCTCCCTCATCAACGAAAACACCAAGTTTCAGGAAGGCGTAACCTTCTCAATGCGCCTGGAGGTAATATGCTATCCTCTAGCATTTCACCGTTTCACCTCAAACAACTCGCTTTAAAGGGGCTTTGTCACGGATTTTAACAGATTTTTGAACAGCCAAAATTTATATTTGTGTTGAAGTAAGCCGAAAAATAATAGTTAATGTTTATTATCAATTGCTATATTAGAGCAACGAAACTGTTAACTGGTTTTAGCAGACATTTTGCTTCTGTGCGAATAGCACCCGACAAAATGGTAGTTCACTATCGATGATACCTCGAGTACAAGTGATAGAATACATATGGCACCTCTTGTATCGTCATGACTTGTGTGATCGTATTCGTTTTTCGTAAACATGCACACTTTTATTATTACATGAGTGTTTCCGTAGCACCGCGCTACTAAATTACAAACTTCATAAATGCTCAGGCAAAGAAAAACGGTATTTTTCTCTGTTCTGGTTAGCAAGTGTGTTGATTTTTTTAATATATGGCCTTTGCTTTTTGCCACCTGTTCTCTGAATTTATTTGTCAGTGTGTCTAATTAACTCAGGGTAACTAAACTCACAGGCAATTAAGGATATTAGAGGCTTTCATTCATGGAGTTCAATTTCTCGCTTAATTCAAAGCTTTTCATTTTTTTTTTCCTGGGGCCTTTGCTAACCTTTGTCTCAGCTTTTTTGCCTAGATTTTGCTTTCACTTATATCCAGGATTGAACGCAAGTATTGTTCAATAAGTTCTTCACACTTGACAGGGTTATTTCCTATTTTCGTATTACTTCATACTTGACAGGTCTTGACAGGCTTACGTGTGTTTTGCATGGCAAACTTTTATCAGTGAGGACACTTTGCGATGCTTATCATAGAAACAGAGCAACTAGTTTTGGAGTTTTTAGCCATTTTAGGTTAACAATATTTGGGCTTTTGAGTTTTAAGGTTAATTTTGCATCTTTCCTTGCCTCCAGAATAGTGTTAAGGGTTAAATTCATTTGTTTCTCCTTTGCATGGAAATTTTTTAATTAAATTGCAAAGCTCTTAGGATGTTGAACATCGAAATAGTAGATTTGATTGCAAACGTGCAAAGCGTTATGTAGTTTCGCAAATTTGAGCAAACAAATTTTAGAAGTTCCTTTCTTTTACTTTTAAGTAAACAGAATTTAAGATTCAAAACTCGCCATATTATGTTTACCCGCTTGCTAAATTAAAAAGACTCGCGTTCATAAATAAGCAAATGTTAAATAATACATTTTACCTGCTTCCCCTTAATTGTTAAACGGCCGATGCGATTTTCCCGGCCCATTTTCCATATTTCCCTTGCATTCGTTCATATTTCTCCTGGGCTTTGACCTTCTGTTCCGTATAAATTTTTAATTTGGAACATTGAAAAATGGCATAAATAGAAACAAGCCTATCCCGACGCAATAACAGGATGCTCAAATAAGCTAACACCGAAAGGTTACCAAAAAGAATTTGGAAAACGTATTATTAGAATGAAGAATTATATCTAACAACTCTAATTTAGGGTAAACCTAAATTTTGAATTTTCCTGGTCCAATAAGGTGGCAATTCTTTTAGTTAGTTGAAATATGTTGCTCCTATGGTATGAAATGGATATTTAATTTACCCTCGGATTGAAGAGTAGCTTTATCATAGCTAATACATCTCCGAGCATTTCTGACACAACACCGGGAACTTCAACCTCGTTCCCAGGGCTTTTCCCTTTTTCGTGCCCCCACGAAGAAGAGAAAAGCCCTGGGAACGAGGTTGCGATAGGTGTGTGGGTTCTTTAACGCCCCCTGCTGACCATAACAGTGAAGTTACAGAAGGCGGGGCCTACAGTTTATCGTTCTTATCCGAAGAGACTAAAATATCTAACCATTTGCACATGTCACTTCAAAGGCAGCTCATTCTCTTTAGTTATTCCTACATAGTAAAATGTGCCCTTTCTCAGTTAATCTAAAACGGTACCAGGTGAAGGAAGCTTTTGTTCACGCAAAACCGAATCCACCTGTGGAATAAATACATTTTGCAGCTCAAATTTTCATTATAATCTCGTAACTTTGCTTCATTTCTATTTAGGGTTGTCTCATCACAGGATGTCTCAATGATGGTTCCTGTTTGTTTGACGAGATAAAACAAACATTTTTATGCTCCTGCAAACCGCCGTGGACTGGGGACAGATGTGAAG
Source organism: Meandrina meandrites (assembly GCA_963693305.1). Lineage (NCBI taxonomy): Eukaryota > Metazoa > Cnidaria > Anthozoa > Scleractinia > Meandrinidae > Meandrina > Meandrina meandrites. The sequence goes on along the minus strand of OY855907.1, from coordinate 29,205,959 downwards.
TTAAACTGGGTAAGGCAGAGATACCTTTACATGAAAAACGGCATCAAGATAATGTTACAGAAGAGTATGGCATAATATTCCAACGTATCACTCAAACATGTTAAGTCATAAAGATTTCTTTCTTCAAACCTCCCAGAGTTCTTTCCTCCCAGAGTTATCTTTCCTGATAACTATTCTGCTTAACACTTAGTTGTCGTTAAGTTCATAGTGAGCCATAAGGCTCCCAATGAGCCACAAGGCTCCCAAATTTCATTAGGGTAGTTGTGTGCACGTGACATAATTATGACGTCACAAATCCTTTGACATTGCTTTCGCAAAAGGGTCAGGAAAGTCAGCGGAAACTAAAACCACTACAAACATTCATAAAAACATAACAAAAATCAAATTTTCATTTTCTTAACATAACCAGTTAGTGATTTTGTTAAAATCAGTTGTCGATAACCGATAAAGCAAAACAGTTTGCCACCACACTCTAAAAATTCGGTCGAACAAGGACTCGGAATCGTTTAAGTAGCAAATTAGCCATCCTAATTTTATGACGTGTTCTTGCTATTTTTTCGTGTATGTTTTCTTTAATTTCCTTCAATTCTTCACACACAGGACCAGAGTGCAGTTCGTACTCAGTAGACGCACAGGAAGACCGCAGTGCATTATTTCCTAAAGCAATCAGAAAATGTGACGACACACTAGTTACAGGCTGGTACCGCTTCAACAGCACTGCAGGCTCAACAATACCCACTTACTGTGTTCCATCAAACATGTGCAACGCAGATGCAACGGGCTGGCTTAATGGGAATCACCCTACCCTTCAGCGTGGTGTCGTAAACCGGACTGTGTGTTTTAACTGGGGTGATAATTGTTGTAACTGGCGTGTATCTATCAGCGTCAGGAACTGTGGATTATTCTTTGTGTACAGGCTTGTGAGACCTCCCCTTTGTCATCTTCGTTACTGTGTGGCCAATTGAAAGTGCTGAATTCCATAGATGTGTAGAATATTACATAACAGTACCTTTAAAGGGGCTAAGTCACGAACCTTAGATTTCAACACTGAATAACAACTGGTCAATGAATTGACTGAAATATCAGTTTGTATTATAATCGTCGTAAAGCCGTGATTTTGCCATTAAGACTGTTGCTCTGTCAATTTGAAGTTAAGAGCTCATTATCAAGAAAAATAAATGGAATTACCTAACATAATATGGTCTTACCTCTTTAATTAAGTCTCATGCAATGGATTTTGCTTTATAGAAACAAAAATGAGATGTTAAATAAATAAATAGAATTTCCGAGTGCACTTTATTGGGTTCCTCACGAGCGCACTTAGGCGCTCACAACAAATCTTAGTAAACCTTTTACAACGTTTACTTCGAGTTTACTGTACACTAATTAATACATCTCTATGAGTTATTCAATGTTAAAAGGACCTCGACCTTGTTTTGATTTACTACAAAACAGTCAGGGCAAAAAATCGACTCAAGGCAAAAAAAAATAGAGAAAAACAAAGTATTTCGCTGCTAAACACAATAAACAAATGAACTCACACCACGACAAACTGAGAAAATCACGGCGGCAAAAACAAATTCTGAAAATTGATGGTGCCGGTTATATAAGTCATTTTAAACATGTTTAAAGCAATTTTTGTGTAAGAATTGTGGCAGTTTGTGATTTGGGAAGTGGTGCACGCTAACTTAAAATAAGCTTACAATGTTGTTTTGAACCGTCTTGTTTTCGTTGCGGTTTGGTTGCATAACTAATAATACACATGCAAAAATTTCAGCAAGCTCATTGGCTGAGAGCACGTCAATTAATCCCAAACAGTGCAGAAAGTTGAAATTGAGTGCAAAAAGATGAAATTGAGTGCAGAAAGTTGAAATTAAATTGATTGACAGGAAAAATAAAGTCTAAAGCGCGCCAAACAAAATGGCGGTTGCTGTCGGAGGGTTTGGAGAGAGCAAAAACAGCAATTAATGCAAAGTTTGACCGATTTAACGAAAATTATCAGTGTATAAACCAATGTACTAGCAACTGGACGTTTGTGCAGCACAAAAGAGGCTCCACGAAACTACTGAAAGCTATCAATCGAGGATTTTCTTTCGCGACAGCTCGTAAAGAAGGAAGATTACAAGCCTGAATTGAAGTCGCATATTTCAGCTCATTCTCATGTAACTGAATGAGGATAAAAGCACCTGATAATGCATGAAAGGGAGCTTTAAAATTCTGTGACAGTATCTGGATTTACAAAGCCTGGCAACTCCGTAATGTTTTAACAACGATTCGGAAAGGTAAGCGATCGAACACGTCTTGTTTGTCATCTACTTGCAGAGAAATTTTTGTATGTGTATTATCAACAAGTAATCACATGATTTTTCTCGTGCAATTTGGGATAACTCAGCACTCGTAAATTTTTCAAAGACTACAAATTGCACTCGCTCTACGGGCTCGTGCAGTTTGGTTAGCCTTTGAAAAATTTACTCGTGCTGATTTATCCCAAATTGCACTCGAATTCATGTGATTACCTATACTAATTCAGTTTTATCGTACGCAGGGAAGCGAATGAATTTCCTTCATTTCTGGCAAGCAAATATACGGTAGGTAAAGTCTGAACTCGCTCAGCCAAGCACAGGTAACTCGCAACGAAACCGACTTAAATCTTCATTTACGCACCTAAATTTCTTTTTTTCCATCGGTGTAGCCTTTAACAGTCTTTTATCCTTCACTTCAGTGAACTTTGATCGGCTCTGAGTTCACTTTTATTTGAGCTCAATTGATTTTTCAGCCTTGCTCAGCCACAGGTCGAACCGCAGACATCAACTGTCGCTTTATTTGACTTGTAGTCCGATATATCATGTTCAGGTCGGCAATTATTTAGGATCTTCCCGTTACTAGTAAGAGGCTGTCCTTAATCATTTGGCATAAGTTTCCATGATGCACATGAGTAAATTAATAGAGCGAGAAATATTCACGAAGATCGATGTCTTTCATTCAGCTTTAAAGGTGAACAGCGTGCCAAAGATTTGCCGCCTTTTTTTTTACAATCGCTTCGTTTTAGTTGAAATGAAATGTCCAGATCATTTTCTTGATGTGAGTAAAGCTCAGAAGTATGATATAAAAGCTTAAGATGTGATAGCTACTGGGTGAAAAACAAAATAATAGAATAATAGCACAAAATATGTTCAGCTGCTAACTTTCCTCACATGTTTTCATTCAGCTTACCACGGAGAGCAACTGCAAACGATTGTGCCGCCTTTTCACACAATCGATTCGTTTAGGCGAAATTAAATATCCTAATCGATTTTCAACATGGAAAAAGTGCAATTAATGTCCTGCAAGCTTCTACGATAGGTAACTTTCAACGAAAAATGGATGTTCAATGTCAAACATGTAACATGCCCTGGCCGAGCTATTTCTGGAGTATGGACGCCATATTGGGCGACTTCGTTCGCACGTTCGCACGCTCCCGCGAACCATGCCGCTTGCCACGATGGGCATGAAAACTCAAACGCATGGTTTTCCTATTTCTGTGCATGCATGATAGTTATGGGGCTCCGCTCTGCGGCCCTTCGGGCTGCTGGGGAGCTCCGCGATCAAAGTCAACGAGGAAAAAATAAAGATGAGATCAAAAGGTGTAATATTCGAGCTCTAGAATTTTCTAATCGCAAAAATGATTTGTATCATTTTAAAAAATGAACAACCACTTTTAGTTTTTGACAAGACATGTTTCGATCGTTCCACGGTCATCTTCAGTTGTGACTTCGTTTAATTGCGATTTGAATTTTTACTAGCAATTGCGTTACAGTTCAAACGTGATACAATTCGAAGTTAACGTACAACAGTTAAATGCGCGAAACATAGAACAACTCTTGTGCGGAAACTAAATATACAAAAAAAGAATAGTATAAATAATACAATGATAATTGTGAATTTCTTAACTCACAGGTTTTCTAAATACTTTGCCTATATCGGCCCTGCCTTTTAACACGAAAACACCACTCAGACATCACCCACCCGCTTTTCAGCTTCTTAAAGCTTCTTGTTAGAGCTGTTTGACGTTCATGGATCTAAAACAGTACTGCTATCGAGATACAATGAAAACGAATCGAAAAGGAACAACTAAGGTGCTGTATATTGATGGTTTACTATTATACCAATGAGAACGACGTGGTGGCCATGTTGGTGGAACAAAGAAGAGATTTTAATTAGAATTCTGTTTACAATGTTCGCCAAAATGGCGTCGAAGGCTTATCCTGTTTTTCTAGTGAGAACATGACCTGAGCATACTTAAGCCTAGTGGTTTTCATAAGGTTTCCTCGCCATTTATTGTTTTTCTCCAAGTTATTAGTTGAAAGATACGGTTGTATTTCCTAGCAAACTTAAATAAATAAGACAAAGACATTTTTGCGATAAAAACCGCCCACCAAGCAATAATAATTAATCTGATGAAAAAAAACAAATATTGTTCAATACGTCACCGCAAGCTCAGAAGACCTCACCTTAAAGGCAAAAAGAATTTAATTTTTCTTTGCTGTCAATCTGGCTTCTGATGGTGATGGATGGTAGAGGGATGTTGTTACTGACTTTGTTTCTAGCTATCATATATGCCTCTGCTTTCGCGGGCGAAGAAGATTTAACATCTTTTCGCTCATCGCTCTTCATGAGGCAGGAAAACAAACAGCTTATAGGCGAAGTCGTCAAACGGTTTGCTTCTCCAAGTTTGTTATCGTGTAGTCAAGAGTGTATGAGAAATGCGTGGTGTACTTCCACAAACTTCAAGCTGTCTTACAAGCAAGACATCAACGGAACTTGTGAACTGAACAAAGGCGAGATCTCCCTCTTCAACGAAAACACCAAGTTTCATGATCAGGAAGGCGCAACTTTCTCAATGCGCCTGGAGGTAATATGCTATCCTCTAGCATTTCACCATTTTCACCTCAAACAACTAGCTTTAACGCCTTTCGTGAATGAAGGGGGTGGTCGAATCTGAAATTTGGGATTAACTTAGTTGCCTTTATCATGATAATTGTGCTATGTGTCTCATCCATCGCTCACCTCAAGATTTTGTTATCGTAAGTTAGCCTCTGTTTGGCAGTTTGTGTTCAGTTAGTCGTGTGTCTATTTACAACTGTACGTTTAACTTTTCCCTTCCAAGTATTTGTCGGCTCGAGATGATGCTTCGTGACTCCTCAAAATTTCCCCCAAATCCTTCAGACAAATATTTTGGCAAATGTTTTGGCTTCTACTAATTATTATTGCCGTTGTTTTCTCGCCTTGCATCTGGTTGTAGTGATTTCTCAGTTGCTTTTAATTACCTCCGAAACGGTTTTACTTAGATATTTCCTAGCGGAATTCTATGCGTGCTGGTTTTAGCAGACATTTTGCTTCTGTGCGAATAGTACTACCCGACAGAATGGTGGTTCACTATCCGGCGATGATACCTCGAGTACAAGTGATAGAATACATATGGCTCCTCTTGTATCGTCATGACTTGTGTGATCGTATTCGTTTTTCGTAAACATGCATGCTTTTATTATTACATGAGTGTTTCCGTAACATTGCGCTACTAAATTACAAACTTCATAAACGCTCAGGCAAAGAAATACGATGTTTTTCTCCGTTCTTTTTAGGAAGTGTGTTGATTTTGGAATATATGGCCTTTGCTTTTTGCCACCTGTTCTCTGAATGTATTTGTCAGTGTGACTAATTAACTCAGGGTAACTAATGAACTCACAGAGCAATCAAGGATATTAGAGGCTTTCATTCACGGAGTTCAATTTCGAATTCTCGCTTTATTCAAAGTTTATCATATTTTTTCCTGGGGCCTCTGCTAACCTTTGCCTCAGGTTTTTTGCCTAGATTTATTTTTCACATATATCCAGGATTGAACGCAAGTATTGTTCAATAAGTTCTTCACAATTGACAGGGTTATTTGCTTTTTTCGTATTATTTCATACTTGACAGGCTTACGTGTGTTTTGGCAAACTTTTATCAGTGAGGACACTTTTTGATGCTTATCACAAAGAAAGTTCCACCAGTTTTGGAGTTTTTAGGCATTTTAGGTTAACAATACTTGGGCTTATGAGTTTTAAGGTTAATTTTGCAACTTTCCTGTAGCCTCCGTGATACTGTAAAGGGATAAATTTATTTATTTCTCCTTTGCATGGAAAATTTTTAATTAAATTGCAAAGCGCTTGGGTAGATAATAATAACTGACATAATACACGAAATATTAAATTTGATTGCAAAGGTGCAAAGCGTTATGTAGTTTCGCAAATTTGAGCAAACAAATTTTAGAAGTTCCTTTCATTTACTTGTAAGTAAACAAAATTCAAGATTTTAACTCGCAATGTTATGTTTACTCGCTTGCTAACTTAAAAAGACTCGCGTTAATTAGTAAACAAATGTTATATTTTACCTGTTTGTTGACGCTGACTTCTCTTTGTTAAGGTCCGATGCCATTTTGGACCCATTTTCCTTGTACTCGTTGATAATTTTTTATTTTTTTCTCGTTGATATTTTCCCTGACCTTCTTTTTAGTATATATCACGAATACGCAACATGTATCTAGGTTTTTTGTAACATTGAAAACTTGCATACATCGAAACAAACCTATTCCAAAACAATAACAGGATGCTCAAATAAGCTAACACCGAAAGGTTACCAAAAAGAATTTGGAAAAAGTATCATTACAATGAAGAACTCTATTTAACAATTCCGTGTAATTTAGGATAAACCTACATTTTGAATGTTCTTGGTCCAGTAAGGCGAGAATTCTTTTTGTTAGTTGAAATAAGTTGCTCCTATGGTATGAAATGGATACTAAATTTACCCTCGGATTGTAGAGTAGCCATATCATACAGTATCATAGCTAATATCACCGAGTATTTCCCACCCGAACTTTGACACACACCAGGAACGTCGTGGCCTACTCTTTGCGAGTAAGTGTGTGGGTTCTTCCCTTGCTGACCATAACAGTGAATATGCAGGCGACGGAAACTATGGTTTATCGCCCTTATCCGAGAACACTAGAACATCTAATTGCTATTTGCAGATGTCACTGCAAAGGCTGTTCATTCTCTTTAGTTATTCCTACATAGTGAAATTTGCCCTTGCTCGATTTCTTGAAATGGTACCAGGTGAAGGAAACTTTTGTTCACGCAAAACTGAATCCACCTGAGGAATAAATGCATTTTGCGACTCACGTTTCCATTATATTCTCGTAACTTTGCTTAATTTCTATTTAGGGTTGTCTCATCACCGGATGTCTCAATGATGGTTCTTGTTTGTTTGACGAGAGAAAGCAAACATTTACATGCTCCTGCAAATCGCCGTGGACTGGGGACAGATGTGAATTTTAACTGGGTAAGACAGAGATTAAAGGAGCTCTGTCACCAGGATTTAGCAGATTTTGGTCTAAGCTGCTCTGAAATTAATAGTAGACAACTTAACACATGAAAAACACTATCTTTGAACATCTAAAGGAAGATATAACCTTAATTTGTGGATAGAAATCAAACTACGGCTATAAATATCTTCTTTTTTTTTTTGAAGACGTGCGGAAACAATTTGAAAGGTTTAGCCTCAACTTTACAAGTTGTAATCCATTTCGTTCGTAGCCATCTGCAGCTAAAGACGCTTAGTAACAGCCTTGGTGCTCTAATATAGCAATTGTTGATAAAAATGGACCATTATTTTTTGGTTTCCTTCGACACAAATATAAATTTGGCTGTTCAAAAATCTGTTAAAATCCGCGACAAAGTAAACGGCACGAAGATAATGTTACAGTAGAGCATGGCATAATATTCAAACGTATCACTCAAACATATTAAGGCATAGAGATTTCTTTCTTCAAACCTCCCAGTGTTCTTTTTCCTCCCAGAGTTATCTTTCCTGATGACTATTCTGTTTAAAGCTTAGTTGCCGTAAGTTCATAGTGGCCGGCACAAGGCTCCCAAATTTCATAAGTTGTGTGCACGTGACATAATTATGACGTCACAAATCCTCTCACATTGCTCTCGCAAACGGGTCAGGAATGTCAATGGGAACTAAAATCACTACAAACGTTCATAAAAACATAAAAAAATCATCAAATTCTCGTTTTATTAACATAACCAGTTACTGATTTTGTTTAAATCAGTTATTGATAACCAATAAAGCAAAAACAGTTTGCCACCACACTCTAAAAATTCGGTCGAGCAAGGACTCAGGATCGTTTAAGTAGCAAATTAGCAATCCTAATTTTATGACGTGGTCTTGCCATTTTTCGTGTATGATTTCTTAAATTTCCTTCAATTATTCACAACGTTCGAAAGAGCTTTTGAAATCGAAACTAGAAGTTCTACGCAAAGTAGCCATAGCAAAATAATCGCTTCATAAATATAATGTTACTTGGGCACCTATACCGTGGGTTTTTATTTTTCGTCTTCTTTTCTTCTTCTGTCTTAGTTAATTTTTTATTATTTCTTGTTAATGCCAATCCTCAATTTATTTAACTGTATCGTAGTTCTGTAGTGTATTATAGTTTTTCATATATAATACAGCTTTACAAAACTGTCCTATAACGCATTGCAGTTTTATGCTGCTTAGAAAACACCTTTTCTTAAGATAAAAAAAGTCAATACTGTAACTCACGTCAACACTGTAGGACTGTTAGTAATGTCAATATGGCAGGACTAGCAGTATTGTAACCGTTTTTCAATATTGTATGTATTGTAAGCGTTGTTAGTGTTGTGTTTTAAGTTTGTACTGTTTGTAACGTGAGTATTGCAAATAAATAAACCAATTAAAAATATATATATATATTCAAAAAGGACCAGAGTGCAGTTCTTACTCGGTAGACGCACAGATAGACCGCAGTGCATTATTTCCTAAAGCAATCAGAAACTGTGACGACACACTAGTTGCAGGCTGGTACCGCTTCAACAGCACTGCAGGCTCAAAAATACCCACTTATTTTGTTTCACAAACGTGTGCAACGCGGATGCAACGGGCTGGCTTAATGGTACTCACCCTACCCTTCAGGGTGGTGTCGTAAAACGGACTGCGTGTTTTAACTGGGGTGATCATTGTTGTAACTGGCGTGTATTTATCAGCGTCAGGAACTGTGGATTATTCTTTGTGTACAGGCTTGTGAGAGCACCGTTTGTCATCTTCGTTACTGTGTGGCCAATTGAAAGTGCTGAATTCCATAGATGTGTAGAACATTAAGCTAATTAAGTCCCGAACTTTGGGTAATTTCAGCACGGTACAACTGGTCAATGAATTAACTCAAATATCACGATAATGGTTCAAAGCTGTAGAAGAACTCAAACGAAGCACAAACAAGTCAGGAAGAGGCATGAACAGGCAAAATTGAAGAAAATCAAAACAAATTGCAATTTGAGGAAACTAGAAACACATGGACCACTTTTTTCAGAATTATATCAGTTTGTATTATAATCGTCGTGAATCCGTGATTTTGTCATTAAGACTGTTACTTTGTCAATTTGAAGTTAAGAGCTCATTATCAAGAAAAATAAATGGAATTAAGTAACATAACATGGTCTTGCCTCGTTAATTAAGTCTCATGCAGTGGATTTTGCTTTATAGAAACAAAAAGGCGACGCTTCTTCTAATTAACAATTAGATTATTCGTTCGAGATTTCTATGAGGTGATACAGTAGTTGGTGAGACCGAAGGGCGATTCAACCATTACCTCATAGAAATCTCAAGCGAATAATCCAATTGTTTTAGTTGAATTCTTACTCATATCCTTCAAATGATAATTTCTAACCTTTTTTCTCCAAAATGAACCGGTATTAAACTTCCCGCTTTAGCAAAATCGCGCTCTTTAAACTCCCCTGTAACGGTGAATTTCCTTCTTTTAGTCTTCTCGGGAGCTGAATTATCCAGTAATATTTTTAAACTTCCTCCGAAACTTCGGAGAAACGAGAACATGTCGCCATTTTGTAGACGACCTCCGGACACTGCATACTATGGACGATAGTGTGAAATAGCTTAGCCAATCAGATTGCAGCATTTGCATGCATAAATGTGCAAGTAGAATTCTATTAATGATAGGTAATTTTGAGTTAATTTTAGATCAGTAAGTAAAGCGAAAACAAAGAAGCTAAAGGTGGTTCCGTGTTACAACATTTGCAGTTTAACGTAATAATACACTTTTAGCTTCCAGCTTCATAAACATGCCACGCGCGGATAACGTGTCCTGTCGATTTTATTTTTAGAAATGCAAGATCACTGACAAAGATAAAATTTATTAACTTTACGAAAGATTTATTGTATTCACTACAAAAAAATCTGATTCTTTTTTACTCACTTATTTGCTGTCAGACAAATAATAGAAAAAGCCGCTTTAATACAAGTCTCTTAAAAACCACGCTCATTACTCTTTTTCCTAAAGTTGATGAGTAAAGATTAATCTCAAAAAAGCTAATTGTTTATAATAGGCCTCGTAAAGCAATAATCGTTAATGAGCCTGGAACTGCCTGGTATATTGTCATATTAATATTTGAGATCATATATAGCATAATATCTCAACCATCAACGTAATGCGCTTGGAAATTTTATGCATTCTGTTAAGGGTCACATTAAACAGATGAAAGGGCAGAGTAGGTGTAGCTCGCACCAAAATACGGAGAGTTTTTAAATTGCCACTCGCTCGACCTCGAAGTTTTAAAGACGAGGGCTTGACGCGGAAATGGTGGCACCTTTTCTTGCAACAGCATCCTTGGCCTGTCAGAATCTTCCAACTGATTTTCACTGTCATATCTTCTGAAGTTCCACTGCAGTATAGCACTTCTCTCTGAAGAATAAGCACCATTCCACTGAGGACATGATTCGTTTTTTTGCCGGGAAACCTGGCGAAAACTGGAAGATCCCGCATTAATACCATACATTGGGAACACGTTTGTACATGCAACAGTGAACTGTTGAATAGAAACACTCGAACAAATGTCATGAGCAGCAGTTCCTTAGTGTTTCATATATAAGGAAAGCAACGCATCCTGTCCTTAAATATCCTGTTCTGTTTTTACAGTGTTTCCGCAGCAAAATTCAACCACAGAAAACATAGACAGGTGGGCGGCGGCTGCAATTTATTTTGGTCGTAATCTTTTCAATTGCAAGATAAGCTTCCTTTGTACGTAAGCTTTGTTTTGACGAGAAATTTGTATCGTTGGTTGAAAATTCTTTAAATTTAGACCAGGATTTAACAGAAGCTCCGCTTCGGGTTCGAATCACCTAGCTCCGTGAAATGCTGCACGCAGAGAATGGATATTTCAGGTCGCGCAGGACCCTTGCTCATTGGGGGAGGGGGGGGGGGGGGGGGGTGGGGGTGTTATCTTGTAAACCTTTAATTCTCTCAAGTTTGCGTCCAAGTTTTCAGCTCGAATGGGGCACCGAATTTATGATTATGTAACCTAGTGATAAATCACAACCTCTTTTCTAGAAGTTATTGGCGTCTAAGATAGTACTAAGATACTTTGAAACGTGCTATCTTCTTTTTGAAAGGGAGTTTTTATGTTAGCTTCTATCATGGCATAAAAGAGGACACCAAGTTTATGTTCCTCGTGTGTCAGGCTCCTGAAATTCTATATCAGCGGAGAAAACTTGGACAAAAAATTGCAGGCATTGCCGCTTTCGAAGACCTTACCCTAAATTTTAACGAAATAAATTACGAACAAAAGTTCATAGTACTGCGTGGCACTTGGATGAATCAAAATAAAAAATGTTAAAAGGTATTTGAGTGCCAAAAAGTTGTTTAAATTTTACCTAGGTTGAAAAAATAACCTAAGTTGAGAAACCTGAATTTAAATTTGACCTGTAACAAATCCATGATATCTATTGGTTCAGGAAGTTGCTCCAGCTGAATATGTAAAGAGAGCGTACAACGCCAAATTGAAGTACAAACATTTATTCGTCGCCGTTCACGTTTTCCACGTTTTCCCGTTGTAGAATTACCGTTATTTTCTGGATTTAACGCCAAGTCTCCACTTTGGAGTCGTATACCCTCAAGTGTTTATTAGAGGTAAAATAATTTGTATATATAATGAAAAGATATATGTATGTCAAAACTATTAAGCATAAACAGCAAAAGCCTAATAAATGCCAGATCCACCAGGCCGAATTTGAAATAAACGCCAGGGGCATTTAATCGAGAAAATACAATAAACACGTTATGAATAAATACTATAGTCGGATAAAGAAGTTCAATTTATTCTGTAAGATGAAGTGTCTGGGTATTAAAGATTTTGGTTAAGGAAAACTTAACATGTCGGACGCTTCAAAATTTTTCGGGCCTTCTAAAAACCTTTTGACGATCTAGGGTAAAAAAGGACGAAACAAGTCAAAAAATTATCCTTTGAGGTTTTCAGTTAACGCCATTGGTATCCCGTTTTGCTGTACTTCAGTATCAATAAAACTGATTTGATTTTCAAGGAAAGCGAAATAAATTCTACATTTTTATTAATCGTAGCCTTCCAGGTGTGTTTGTGCGCTTTTTTTCCATTTCACTTATCAATTTGGCGGCAGAGGTACCTGACAGTCAAATGTTTATTTTTTATAATTGAACCTTGCTGATAAACCGCTCTCTCATGCACGATTGTAATCTCGCAGCGATAACGTTACGACAAAAAATTTTGTTTCTCCTGCAAAGGGATTTCGCTTTCCAAGAAAAATAGGGAAATATATAAAAACAGTTATATTGTCTTCGTACGTTTACATAATTTTTATTTTTTTTCTTATTTTGTCATCCCTCTTTTAAAATACTGAATTATTAATATCGCGGAAAATAAATGAAAAATTACTTTCACGGTAAACACCATTTTACCATGGTTATTTAGGAGAATAATTCAAAAGGCGGCATCTTATATTAAAAGTTCCAAAAGAAAGCAAAAAATTACTATGAAAATATTTCTCTCAATACAAACGATATTTTTTTAAAGTAAGAATTTTTTTAGATTTCCGGTCTTTTCTTTCACTGGCGAACATTTGTCCAAACGCATTATCAGTGAAAAAAATGGCGGAACTCAACTGCTCGAGAATTAAAGCAATCTTTTTCGGGAAGAGAGTCACGAATGATTTCGTCATATTGTTGGCCAGTTTGTAACCCATTAGCAAGGCTAAAATTAACCCTTTGGTTGTATTTACCAATCACATTTGCTGTCAGTCGGTTTAGAGTGAAATTATATGGTTGGCGTTTAATTAAGAGCCAAAAACCCGGATGCAATCAGCAGTGCATAATGAAGAGCAGCTGAACTCTTTGTAGTATTTTCCTTGGCAAAGCTGATTATGGAGTTAAAATAAAGCGCTTCACTTCATTGCAGATTGTACACTGCACAGTGGTATTACCTAAACGTCTTGTAATATTCAATTGAGTCAGCACAAAGAGGAACAAGAAATGAACATGGTATGTGACAATTGATCAATTTACAGTTTGCAATGTATCCTTAAACATGGGTCAATAATCGTGGCGATTGTTTCCAATTGCATGAAATACTGGTGTCGCAAGTGTATATTCTAATATCTTTGCCCTCATTTTTTGCAGAGTTCTCGCACAGATTATAAATCTCATCTGTTACCCACTCTTTATTCTTTTATATTCTCTCTCATAATACTACACAACGTACAAAGAGTTTCAAGCAACCGTTTGCTCAACACCAACTGTGTAGCATCCGTCAAAGGGACCGCTCTTGCAAAACACAGTTACATATCACTTGTAACAGACAACATGCTTGCATGTTATTACCGGTGCAAAGGAGACAATCTGTGTCAGAGTATAAACTTTTACGAAAAGAGTAACCTTTGTGAGTTGAACAACCGAACTCGCGCTGTGGGACATTTGAATTTTCTGCCGAATGCAGGCGCTGTTTACTTGGATAACCCTTTCAGAGGTAAGTTGTTAATTCTTCAAATTTTTATCTTGCCTTTTTACAAATTTCATATATAGCTTATTGTTGCTTATTTTCGCGGGAACTTGACAAAGACAGAGACAAATCTCACGAGACTCGGGTTTTCGATATGCCAGAAAAAATCGTGTTGAACGGAACTAACTACCGGGTTGTCTGAGAAAGGAAGTTGAAAGAAATTGACAAAAGGGCAGTCTTATAATCGGCGCTACAAATTTTAAAGCTTTATTTTAAAGACCCCTTTAAAGATTAAAGCAATGATTTTGAATAGACCTTGACTGAAACAAAACTTAAAACTGGAGAGCGTTATAGTACACAGGCCAACATATGCCTTCTCTCTGATAAATAATTCAGAGAAAGGAAGGGTGAACACGCGCAATCATGTAAATTGATGTTATGGTTAATAAAAGAGTTTTACAGCAGGGCATTAAATTTTGTGGCATTAATTTTCACGGGACCTTTTATTCGCGGTTCTTTCACTTTGCGATCGCGAAAATCACGAAAATTATGTCCAGCGTAATTCTATTGCAAATAAAAATGTATTTCCCGACGAAGATTTTACAAATTTTTTGCATGCTTATTTTAAACTCTCGCAGCGTTTTTGAAGTTACTTTCAATTTGCGGAAGTCGGTAAAATGATAGTAAGCTCATTAATTCTTAAAAGTTTGACCTCAATAGACAAAGGATATAATAGTTTCAAGTACTGGTTCATTTTTTCCCTAAAACTCTTACCTTAAAAAGTTTCCGTTTAAGCTGTCGAACTATTGACAAGTGCTCATGCAAATGTCATTCTGCTTGAATGGATTTGACGAGAAGACATCACGCTGCCAGCCTACGCTGCCAAGGCCTCGGGTTTCCCACAATGCCTCGCATTCAACTATGTTTTCCACTCAAGGTTGTCGCGTGATATTTCATTCGCTGTGGAGCTTCTTGAAGAGAACGCGGACCTGCTCTCTTTCCGTCGCCGTTAGTGTGTATAATCGAGTATAAACTGTTTAGATGTAGACAGTCTTACTTATATCCCCTGACAAGGAAAGGTGGATTCCTTTATAAAAGTTAAATCCATTTGTTTCTATGTTTTTCACTTTTTTCCCTGAACGATGGTATTGGTGGAAGCGATTTGTGGATTTGTATAATTGAGAATGACGGCGACCGCCACACAAACTTAATCACTTGGCGGGTCAATACCCGAGCTCAAAGGCAAAAA
This sequence comes from Meandrina meandrites, assembly GCA_963693305.1. Classification (NCBI taxonomy): domain Eukaryota; kingdom Metazoa; phylum Cnidaria; class Anthozoa; order Scleractinia; family Meandrinidae; genus Meandrina; species Meandrina meandrites. The sequence continues at coordinate 29,190,854 of OY855907.1, read as the reverse complement.
TATTGCTAAACGTCAATGTCATTTTGCATGACAATTAGTTAAAGTTAGGACCAAACAAAGATGAAAGTTCAAACTCTCGCTCAGTAGTATAGTCGGAGTCAAACGAATACCACCTCGGGCGCACCCACCAAATTTTGCCTCTTTCCGTGACTAGTACTCCGGGGGATAAACCCCCTTCGTACTAGGGAAAGAGGCAAAGGTGGGTGCTGCTCGGTAGTATTCGTTTGACTCCGACTATACTACTTAGGAAAAACCGCAAAAACAGAGAAACAACTTTACAACAAAGGGCGTCAGGACAAGCATTTAGAGGGATGGAGCAGTCATGTTAACAACAATTAATTAATTTAAAAAATATTTTTGCATAATATACAATGGACGAAATAGACCTCAGTTCTTTTGAAGATGTAGACCTCGAATCTCTCGAACAAGAACTTGCAAAAATAGACCCCACAGAACTGCGTTATTTATCGCAACTTCTTTCAGAAAACGTACCCGCAGTGAAAAAGATAATAAAGAATGTGCTAGAAGAACCAATCCCAGAAACCACAAAGAAGCGATTAAAACCACCATTACAACCAAAACCTTACCAGCCAATAGCACCACCTAGAAAAAGGAACAGAAGAGAACAGCTTTTGAGACAATTTGATCCCATTCAACCGAATAACATAAGAAATGTGGCAGACTACCAGAATGAGATTATGAATCTGTTTGAAGACACGGAATTCGAGGGTGAAGAGAAAAGCGGGAGGCGGTACAAGAGATGGCGCATTATAAAAGATCTGAATAAAGACCAAACAGCAAAATTCATGGGAAAAATAAGAAGGGAAGTAAGAACATCATTTTTCACATTTTACGTTTACGCAATAAGTTTGCGCAACATTGAAGACGGCACCTTTTTAACCTACTACCAAGCTGAAAAACGCTCGCCAAGGATGAACAAACTAGAAGACGCGGAAAAATGGATAAGGGAAAAGGAGGCAGCACGACTGGAAATAGATACAATCGAAAGACCAAACACAAAATGGGTTTTCGACCACTTTTTCGCAGTAGATGTAAGAGTAGTGCTTGACCGTCAACCACTTTTGGGAACAGGCCCATTGCCAGACTGGCTTCACAACCTTGCACGTGGAAATCACGCAATGGTGACGCTGGACACTTATAGAGATAACTTGTGTTTATGGCGTTGTATTGCAGTACATAAAGGCGCAAGGCCAGATCGAAGCACAGAAGCAGCTCGAGGTTTGGCCAAGAGTTTCTTCAAACTCCGCAATACACCGACCAATTGTGTAAAAACCTCACTAGATGAATTGGAAAAGGTAGAAATGCACCTGAACAAGGGCAAGGTTGTTAAAGATTGGCTCGGAATAAGAGTTTACATACCAGAGCGTTTAGATGATAAAGAAGTAGTATGGCATCTGATAAGAAATCCGTCACCAAAGTTAAAAAACATAATGACAATAGGAATTCACGGGGAGCACGCATTTTTGATAAAAGACATAACAAAGTTAGCGAAAAATTACGAATGCAACCATTGCCACGCAAGATTCACAAAGGTTGCCAATCTCCAACGTCATGCAGAAAGATGCGCCCAAGGGAAAACAGTAATAGATTGCCCAGGAGAAAAAGTGGAAGCGCCGCAGTCAGCTTACCAGAAAGCATTTTATCCGTGGCAAAAAGCCTCAAAAGAATCAATAAAGTGGTTGGAGTACGTGGCAAAGCACTGGAAAATTCCAATAGCCCACGCAATGTCAGGACACGGGGGAGAACGTTGGATAGAAAAAAGGCCAGTTGACGGGTATAACCATGAGAGAAAACTGGTTCTACAATATCACGGATGCCACTGGCACGGGTGTCCAAAATGTTACCGTGATCGAAACACAGTAATAGAACATTGTGGAAGAACAAGAGAAGAACTTTACCAAGCAACAAAGAGACGTACAGCTTATCTCAGAAAAGCGGGATACAAAGTAATAGAGTGTTGGGCGTGCGAAGTCGGAGACAAATATGTAGAAGAACTCCCAGAAGCAAAAACAAAAAGTTACCCGCATGCAATTTTGTATGATTTTGAGGCATACGGAGACAAAAATCAGCGGAAGGAGCTGACAGACAGACTCACAATCGAAAATGTACACGTTCCAGTCTCGGTAAGCATCGGAGACACCCTAGAAAGAAAGCCAACCCACATATGTGAAAAAAATCCCACAGAACTGATCCGCAAGTTCGCAGAAGAGTTAGAAAGACGCGGAAAAACATCAGGAAACGAGTAAGAGATGAATTTATGCCAGCAGACATCACCCTGCTGCCAAAAGACCAAAAGAAAAAAATAGAAGAATGGTGCGACCAGGTCCCAGTACTCGGTTTCAACTCGGGGAAATACGATCTCAATCTAATAAAAGCACACTTCGTTAAAAAGCTGGCGGACACAGCCAGCAAAGTCAGAGTGGCGAAGAACAGTAACAAAATAATGTTCTTACTGACATCAGGCTTCCGTTTTCTAGACATAATGAACTACCTCGGCCCAGGAACCTCATACGAGAAATGGGTAAAAGCCTATGACTGCGAGACAAAAAAATCATGGCTCCCATACGAGTGGTTCGACGATATTAAAAAGCTGGATAACCCAGAATTGCCGGATTACCCAGATTGGTACTCAAAATTGAAAGGAGGCTTTACATTAAAACTGACAGAATGGAAAGCCTGCAAACGAACGTTCTGGGAAGAGGGGATGAAAACATTTAAAGACTGGGTGCGGTACTACAACAATCTAGATGTAGCCCCAGGATTAGAGGCGCTGCAAAAAATGAAAAACTTCTACACAGAAAAGGGGATCGACATAATGAAAGATGCAGTCAGCATCCCAGGTGTAAGTTTGCATTACTTGCTAAAAGGTGCAATAGAACGCAAAGCGGAACTATACGCCCCAAGTAAAGAAGCATATGATATGTTAAAAGGAGCGGTAGTGGGAGGTCCAAGTTTGGTATTCACAAGATACCATGAAGTGGGAAAAACCAGAATAAGGTCACATCAGTTTGCTGATTCAAAAATATGTGAAAACATTCTCGGCTACGATGCCAACGCGCTGTATCTCTCCACAATGTTAAAAGATATGCCCTGCGGAAAAGAAAGAGTTGAACACTACGATGACGATATGGTAATGCCCATAGTACTAACGCAAAATCTCAAAGAAGGAAGCTGGTTTGGGTTTGCGGAAGTAGACATAGAGATTCCGAAGCACTTACACCCGAAGTTCGAAGAAATGTGCCCATTCTTCTACAACAAAGTGGTGCCGGCGAAAGCAGTACCCGAGCATATGATCAAATACTTGACAGATACAGGCAGAAACCGCGGAGACGGGAGAAAACTCGTGGGAGCTTTGTCGGCAAAGAGGATACTACTATATGCACCGCTGTTGAAATGGTATATAAACCACGGGGCAGAAATAACAAAAGTATATCGGACAATAGATTACAAACCGAAAAAAATCTTCCCCTGGTTCGTAGAACAAGTCACGGAGGCCCGCCGGACAGGAGATGTAGAAAAAAGCAAAGCACTGCTGGCAGATATATTCAAACTGTTGGGAAACAGCGGCTACGGAAAGCTGATCGAAGCCTTAGAGCGGCAAACCAACGTAATCTACACAAAAGATGAGAAAGTGGTTGACCGAGCATTGAGAAGCGCATATTTTTCAAATCTAGATGAAATTGGAGAGGCGTATGAGTTAGAAAGCCGGAAACCGCGGATAACAATCAGACGCCCATTTCAGATAGGAATCACGGTATATCAGCTGGCCAAGCTGCGGATGTTAGAATTTTATTATGATTTCTTGGACAGGTACTTAGACAGAAAAGATTTTGAGCTGATCCAGATGGACACTGACAGCAACTATATGGCAATATCAGGAAAAAAGCTCGAAGACATCATAAAACCGGAGATGAGAGAAGAATTTGAGAAAGAAAAAAAGAATTGGTTGGCATGGGACAAGTGGAGTGGTAGAACACCCGGTCTGTTTAAGCAGGAGTTTGAGGGGGAGCGGATGATAGCGCTCTGCTCCAAATGTTATTATGCGGACGATCGAGGTGAAAAAAAGAAGCTAAGTACAAAAGGTATGTCTAAGAACCAAAACGAAATAAACTGGCATCGTTTCAAGGCAGCGTTAGAAGGAAACAAGGATATGGCAACAAACAGAGGGTTTCGGATGCGGGATGGAAAAATAGTAACTTACGAACAGGAGAAGCTGAGGTTGAGCGCATATTATGACAAAAGATGGGTGCTGCCGGATGGAATACACACGGAACCAATTGAATACCATATCTAGTTTACATTAGTTGGGGGTAATTGTGTGTTTGGAGGTACAACAAGCAGTTCTTCACGTACAAAACCACGCTTAGGACCGTCGCGCAAATAGTAGAGAACGGGCTGATTCGGTTTGGTAAAAGAACGTTCAAGGTTAAAGACATCCAAGGACCAGATTGGATCAGTGGCTCTTTTCGTCCCGCCTTCAAGCTCACCAGGTTCGTACAAATACCGAAGCATAGCGTTGGATGGGAGCTTTTTTTCATTTTCTCCAACAGGTCTCAAATATTTAGTTGACGGTTCTGCATAAACATTTTTTTTCTTGATTGCGGCAGCAGGTTTCATACCAATTAATCGAGAGACTTGGTTGTTCAGAGCAGAAACAACTTTGGGAAGCCTTTTTACCCACTCAGTAGACCGCAAACCCTCAGGTGAACGCATTTCAACGGCGTACTGATACCCGAACAAACGCTCAGCCAAGGTACGATTGAAACGTTCAACGATAGCTTGGTCTCTATGAATTTCAGGGTGACCACGTCTGATAGAAGTTTTGTGATTTTCCATTTCTTTTGTAACAGCGCCCATAAATTCACGCCCAGGATCAACCTGCAACAGTTCAGGCCATTTCAAAGGTCCACGTGTATAAATTGTCTTAAAAGCTTTAGCAACCTCATCAGAGTTTTTAGAAGTTAAAGGCTGAGCTTCTTTGAATCTGCTGGCAACATCAACAACGGTAAGCGCGTATTTGTAAGTTTTAGCAACTGAGTTGCTATCCACTGTGTCATGTGGCAGAAAAAGAAGATCTGCCTGATGCACTTTGTTGGGCGTAGGCACGTCGAATTTTAGGCGAGGAATGTAGCGCGGTGTGGGGAGGTAAATCTGCCAGAGCGCTTGTTTGAACAACCATTCTTTGGCAATAACTTCAGGAACCTTTGCAGCGACCGCTAATTTTTTAATGGCAGAGATACCTTTCCAGTAACCCTGCGGGCTGTAATAACGCCGCTCCAATTTTTTATCCATTTAAATAATTATGCGCGATCATATATACATGGATACAAAACTTCGCGTACCTAACCCCCACAGGCAACAACTGGAAAAAATGTTGTTGGAAGAGCAGGAAGCGTTAATAAAAGAAATCAAACCGGAAATCGAGCTTGACTTTTACTCATGGGAACCCCCACTGCCGGATGAGCCCCATGAAGAGATGAGACACCACCTCAAATTATGGTATTTACTTGCGGTACTAAAAAAAGTCGGCATTTCTGTAGATCAGGTTGGTGACAATATGGGGCTGACCTTTTTGGGTAATGTCATTCACCAATTCAAGCGGAATCAGCAACTCAGTTGCTACCCCGGGTCGTGTAACTACGTTTGTTTTTTATACAACTATTTTCAAAAGGTCTCATCAATCGATTGGCCGGAGAAAAATGCAATACTGGGAAAGCTCACGAAAAGATTGCCGAAGATGGTACAAACCAGAAATAAAGCCGAAAAAAGTTTTAATGAATGGTGGTTAGAGGCAAACACCCCACCATTAAACAGAAGTTGTCTTTGATGTTCTGTTAACCTTTACCCCACCGTCAGTGTGGTTTGAAAAACGGAGTTTTGTCTTTGCAGTAGTAAAGCTGTTGTACTTTTTGATAATATCTTGGTACTCACTGTCTGAGATTTTACCATCTTCAAGAGCGGTCGATATGAGAGAGTTGATTGAGCTCAGCGTAGCTTCAGCCAAAGTTTGTATTTTTTCGTGTTTTTTCGCTTTACGCAGGAAAAATTTGATGGTGACCATGCCGGAGGTTGACACCAATGAAAACAAGGCGGCAGTTGCGATTAAAGGTCCACCAACAACAACGCCAACCACAGAAAGAGAAGCGGCCAGCCCAGAGCCTGTAAGAATGGTAGCAACTCCGCCTGTTAACGCGCATACTGTTTGGCAACGCGTGTGCCACCGTTTGAATTTGGCTGAGGTTTGGTAGTAATGCGCCAACTGGTTTTCAAGATTTTTCTTCATCATTTCTATTTCAGCCCGCCGGAATTTTGTTGCAGAATCCATTTCTTATATATGTGTTAAAAATATTTTAATCGCAATATTGGTTATGCCATTTCCCATTTTTATATACAATCTGATTACATGGCCCAGTTGTATTTTTAGGGTGTGTCCAAAACTTTTTGCTGAACAGACCGGTTTTCTTGTTAAAGGCACCCTTTGCGATGGCACCACTCCAATACTTTTTAAACAAATCCTTATCACCACCTGTGACAGCCATGATTGCAGCAGCCACATCTTGAGCCGGTTGAAAGCCCGGAATTTTTTCGCCGATATTTTTATTGATCGTTTCACCGACACCCAATCCCACTTTTTGCTTCGAGCTGATTGCGTGTCGCGCCGCGGCGTGACCCCATTGCCGTTTGTTTTTGGGAATAGCGTCAAGAGCCTTCACCATTTTTTTGTCTGCAGCGTGTTTGCAGCCTTTCTCATTTTTCTTGCCTGCGCAGACGGCATAATCAACGTCATGCTGCATTGAAACTGCGTCAGTGGCGCCTGTGGGTTGCTGATAAATCTTTAAGATCTTTCCCGTCTTGGGGTCGTAAGAAAGCTGTTTTTCAAGAGGATTGTACGGTCCTGTGTAGTTATGACCAGGAAGCGTCCACCCCTTTTTTGGCTTAGGCAGCTTGCCGATGGCTTTATGCAAATCAAAAGCCCCACCGCGTTGGTAAAGAGGGTTTGTTGGGTCATCTACTCGATTACCCGCATAAATTCTCATATCATAATTACCACCACTTTGTGTTTTATTAGAAACGAATCGTGTCTTGGTAATGCCACAACTTGCACATTTTACTTTAAGCAGCCTTCTACCATTTTTTGTGGTAGTGTTTTTTTCACTTCCCGGTACGTTGGGTGTGAAACGCTTTTCCTTCACGCAGTATACCTCCATCCTTCCTATATAATTAGCAAAAATCATTTCAACTTTGGGCCGCTGTGTGACACCCGCCTTTCAACTTATTTCCTGGTATCATATCTTTTGGTCTTAATCTGTTTGAGGCTTTAGTCAACAAATCCCCAGACAAAGCATCAATTGTGTAATTAACAGCTTTTCTCGCGATTGGTTTGGCTTTATTGGCTAACTTCTTCTGATACTCTGGTTGTCTTAAAAACTCGCTTGCAAAGTATCTTCCTTGTTTCACACCTTGCTTTGCTAAATAAGGAACTCCGTACTCAAAGAAAGCTTCAGCTGCTGTATTTCCAACTGTATCAAGAACTCCACCTCCAAACATTCTTTTTTCAGCGCGTGCAAGTTCTTCTCTCTTCTTTTTGGGTAAACCCCTTCTGGTCCACTTAAATATTGGATCCAAAATATTACCTCCTTCTTGAACATTTTCAGGTTTAATCCAACTGTCACTTATGAATCTTGTCTTGGTAATGCCGCAGCTGGCGCATTTTACTTTAAGCAGTCTTCTGCCGTTTTTTGCGGTTGTAATTTTTTCACTTCCCACCACATTGGGTGTGAAGCGCTTTTCTTTCACACAGTAAACATCCATACTATATAAATAAGCTAAATTCACTTTGACTAACGGCTCTTTCTAAAATACTTTACGTTGTCCGTAACCCCTTTCAAAGCTTGGCTTCCGAGTATTTTGGCGGCTGCAGCGAAACTGGGGGCAGGGGTCACAAAGTTCGAGGCAACATACGCAATTTTATCAACAGTCGAAGGTCCCCTTCTCGACGACAACGCGCCGCCTTTTTTGTCTCCGTTTACTGGTAAGAACCTTGTCTTGGTAATGCCGCAGCTGGTGCATTTTACTCTGAGCAGTCTTCTATTGTTTTTTGTGGTTGTGATTTTTTCACTCCCCGTCACATTGGGTGTGAAACGCTTTTCTTTTACGCAGTACACCTTCATAATATATAAATAAGCAAATTTCACTGGGTGATACCCACTTATACATTATGTGTAAAATAATCCTTCACCACAGCCTCGTTGGCGCGCGTATTTTCAGAAAACATGCTCAAAATATCTCGAAATGTCCGCCCTTTGTTACGTTCGTTCAGAAAAAGCAGACAGTAGTAGCCGCAGCGTACACTGTATTCCCACTGAAGCTGGTTGTCATTTCGTAGAAAGGTCTGTTTGCCCTCAAGAATCAACTCAATTTCCCATTCCGCGGGTGGAGGTAAACCAAAAGAGTCAAAATATTCAGTTCCATCCCAGCAGCATACCCAATGGGTGCCTGGCCCTCCAAGATCATCCATGTTGATTATACAAGGGGAGTGGTTTTTCACGTGTATCTCATCTCTCGCAAATATTCCTTTGATGGGGATTTTCAAGTATTGGCACCATCGCTGCAAGTCATAATCAGTTAAGGGGACATCAACGAAGGCGGGCTTTTTTTTGGTCACCCCAAGAACCTATAAATGGTGGTGGGCGCATATATGGTGGAGGGTTGATGCGCATTCCCTTTCCTCCTGTTGGGGGGTTAACCCGCATGCCTGCACCATTCGCCAGCTTGGGCACATGTCTGATTCGTCTCTTGCTCATGTCTATGTCCATGCCCGTTTTGTTTTTGATAGCGCGCTCTATTTCTTTGATCTGTCTGGGGGTCAAGGGCAAAGTGCCGCTACGCGTGCGCACATGTCTGATTTGTGTCTTGCTCATGTCTATGTCCACGCCCGTTTTGTTTTTGATAGCGCGCTCTATTTTTTTGATCTGCCTGGCGGTCAAGTGCAAAGTGTCGCTACCACCGGTTATAGCTTCATTTTTAAATCTCAGTGTAACTGCTTCTCCTCGCCCAAAGGCCCGCGCGAGGCTTACCTTCTGCCCGTCTGAAAGTGAAATCTTGTGCGGATAGTAAGTCGTCATTTCTTATATTTCATACAAAATTATTTCACTTTGGGGTATCAGCAACTCCACCTCCAAACATTCTTTTTTCAGCGCGTGCGGCATCTCTTATATTTCATACAAAAATTAATTTCACTATACCATCACCAGCTCATTACCCACCTGCCTGAGAACAAATTCGGACTCGTACAAAATTCCTGCATAAATGGTGTAGTCTTGCGCGTTGGCCGCCTCGTTGAGCCTGTAGTGGAAAACCATCTGCTTCGGGTCGTTGGTCATGTTATCCTTGTTTTCGCGTAAGTCGAAATAGAGTATTGGGTATAAATCTTTGAAGTTGTTGGGCTGAAGCTGCACACCGGTGTTGTAGTCGTTTTTGCGGTACCGGTAGTTCATTAAGTCATTAAGAATGCGCAGTTTGAAGTTTTCGTCGTAGTCCAGCTCCGGATAGTACTGTGAAGAGCCGTACTGTAGCCGGCAAGTTGCAAGTTTTGCTGAATTGTCTCCGTCAATGTCAAAGGTGTCAAAGAAGTAGGGGTTTTGAGTCAAGGCGTCCTTCTTTCTTGACTGTTGAATGAAAATGAAAACATGTTTGGCATCCTTTATACCAGGATTTATCTGCCACGACCCAAAAGCGTCACGCCGGCTACTGCTGGGTTGGATCATTTCATTCAGGTACGTCCATTTCTGAGGTTTCATAAAGTTTTCGTTTGCGAGCTTTTGCCCTTCGCTGGTAAAACGCAGCATTGGAACCCACAGCTCGAAGTTTCTCACCACTATCCTACGATTGTCGCCACCGTTTTGCCAAATCAGCTCTGCATCCGATTGTAGCTCAATTTCAAACTCCATCTACATTGGGGGGAGAAGCTTGTCACCCAACTCTTCGAAAAATGAGTACCTGTTAAGCGGTATAAGGGTTTCAACCGTGCGGCCTCCGTGGGCAAGCAAGCCCCTTTGTCTGATTCCAAGGTTAGTGGCAGCGGCGGCTGTCACATCGCTATCCGCTGTATCCAAATACCAAAACTGATCTTTCGCTGCGCTCCTCGCAAAGTCATCAGAAAAATCCAACAAGTTTTTGATAAATATGAGCTTGTGAATGTTGTCTACGTTGTAAATGTTTTTGCCTGATGATTTCACCACAAGTTTGTTTATCAGTGAAAATGAGCCGTTAATGGGTGCTGACCTAGCGTCTGCTGCAACTGCCGCGCCATCCGCGGTTGCCTCGAAAGTGAAATCAGCCCGGAAGTAGGCGTTATACCAGTCAAACCAGTTGTCTCGGTCGGTGAGTGTGAATTTATAGTTTGTCTTTACCTGGTGCTGATTGTTTCCCGGGATAGTGATCGGTTTGTCTAACATGATACGAACATACTCTGTTTTTTCCAAATGCCTGTGGCTTCTGAACATCTTGCGGCCTATATATCTTTTTAAAAAATTATTTTAATTTTCTGCTATCAATTGGTTTACTTTCATCCTTGCAGCCCGACCCGCGTTTAAAATCTGTTGCAACTTTTTCCGTGAATCCCCGCTTAGTTTAGTTTTAGGTACCCCACTCATCATCTTCTTCAGTTTTTGTTTCGACTCTGTACTAAGTTTCACACTTGGAGTCTTTTTACTCTTTGGTTTTACACTTGGAGTCTTTTTACCCTTTGGTTTTACTGTAGGGGTCTTTTTACTCTTTGGAGTGGGTTGCAACTTAGTTGCTGATACCCCACTTCGCAAAACCGCTTGTATCTTGTCAGCCGCTTTTTCTTCTGCTTTTTCTGCGGCTTTTTTCAGCATTTGCTTCGAGGCTTCATTTACAGCCTTCTCCAACGTCTGACGGGTGACCTTCTTTTTGAACCGCTTTCCTATATTCATTAGGGTGTCTCTAACAACCCCCGTTCCTTTGTGTCTGTATCTATATGTTCCGTTTGGTGCGTCATAATATCTCGCCCACTCACTCGGATGATTCATTATTATACTTATGTGTAAATTATTTTTCTTTTTCTTCTTCAATGATGATACTTAAAGCCACGTCTTGTTCATTCAGATCTATAATGTTGTTGCGTCCGTCCGTGATTTTGATATTTATCGCATTGATTCTATTTTTGTTCACCGGGTGCCACAGGAGGCGGCGGGGCTCTTTTGAAAAGGGGTAGCTGACGGAGAGTTCAGCGGTTGAAAAAGAGAACATAACGTCGCCCCCGATGTTGTCCACAGCCCTTGTAATGAGGTCACAATGGATGTAGATCCAGTCGACGCCTCTTGTTATATTTGGCACGTGGTCGCTCCTATTGTTCGCTCCGTCTATTGTTTTCTTGTCAAAACCCAGCAACACAGCAAATTCACCTCCACTTAGGTCAAGCTCGTAGCCGTCCTGCAACAAAATAACCGCCCGATACGTTGTGGTGTGAAAATACAGCTGAAAAATAAACTTGGATTTTTCATCCTTGGGATCCACTCTTCCGATAAGTGCCTGAATGGTGGTGTTGAGACCGTTGTAATCATACATTCCATCCGGAATTGTCACGGTTTTCCAGTTCTCTGTTTTTTTCCGCCATTTGAATTCGTTGTTGTTGTACCGTTTCGCGATGTTGTACCATGAATAAGACATAGATACCAGCTCATTTAACGCCGCCTTGTACTTTTTGAAGGGTTCTAAAGCGATTGGCGGGTCAAAGTTAATTGTAAAGTCATGTGACTTGCTGTTGGCGTTGTTTTGTTTGGCCAGCCGCGAGTCGAGCAACAGGTTGGAATGAAAATGGGTTGACATGTTGCTTATATAATTTTACTCAAATTTATGGGTTGACATGTTGCTTATATAATATCACTCAAATTTATGTGTTGTCATGTTGCTTATATAATACTTCCCAAAATTTTGTGGGCTTCTTTTTGTGTTATTTCCTTTAGCTTTACCAGCAACCCTAACATCTGCTTGACCTGTTTTTTCAGCTTCAGTGAAGTGTTGCCCGCCTGTATAGACGCCAAGCTTAAGTATAGCCTTTCAACCAAAGCGTTTGGATCAACACTTCCGCTTCCTTCCATTTCTCTGTCGGGTTCATCATCATCAACATCGGGCATCAGCTGCTGTATGGGGATTTTAATCCCTCTTTTTCTCCTTTCAAGAATTTCATCTCTTGCCTTTTTTATTTTTGTCATTGTGTATCCTTCAAATTTTGATGTTTTGCTTTTTACAACATAGTTCGGATTGTTTTTATTTTCTGATAACATCCTGTTCAGTGTCCGCAGGTCATTTGACTCTGATCCCTTGATAACCAGTTCTTGTGGTGACCCCCATTTACTTTCTTTGGGTTTTACCTCACCGCTTGGTTGCTCTTCTTCCATTAATTCCATTAATTCCATTTCTTCCTCTTCAGCTAAAGGTGGTAACGGTGTTGATGTTGGTGATGATGTAGGTGATGGTGATGGTGATGGTGATGGTGATGGTGTTGGTGTTGGAGGTGGTGTTTCCGCATCCGGATTAAAATCTCCGTCAAAGGGGTTGTTTAAATCAAACTCATCCATACCATAGTCTGGAACCTCTTCTTTTGGCTCAGCAACTGAGTTGCTATCCCCTATTTGAAGTTTGTCAAGCCGCGATGTGATAGGTTTGAACAAATCCTCACCTGAAACCAGGCTAAACCCTTTATTGATTTTGTTATTTTTTATTGCCGCGAGAATGCTGTCGTTCTGCTGCTCAACTTCAGCCTTTTCGCTTGCAAGTTTTCGCCACTTCTTCATGGACATATTTTTGCCGTATATATAACAGAAAAAAATGAAAATTCCCAATTACGACCCCAGTTTGACTACAAAAAGTAATTACAAGCGGGGGCACCCTTGTATGCCAGCAGATACCTTTCGGATGCTTATTTGCGGGCCAAGCAACTCTGGTAAGACAAATATTCTCATGCATATGCTTTACAGGCTGTTGGTCTACGACAAAATTTACCTTTGCGCTAAGAACCTGCATCAAGACAAGTACCAATATATGATTGATGATTTCGACACAAGAGTCAATCCTGTGGCTGACTATAATGTTATTGAAGCCGCCAACGATGTTATTCCTTTGGAAACGCTGTCCACTGACAATCAAAAGATTGTAATTTTCGATGACATGGTTTGTGAAAGCAACCAAAACGACATTATCGATTATTTTATCAACGGTCGCCACCGCAATTGCAGCGTCATTTATCTTTCTCAAAGCTATTTTAAGGTCCCCAAAAACATCCGAGATAATTGTAGCCACTTTTGCATTTTCAACTTTCTTCCCAGAGAAAATAACCGTATTGCTGATGAATTGGGAATTGACAGAGAGCTGCTTGAAAGGGCTACCGATGCTAAATATTCTTTTTTATACCACGACAAACCAAAAAAAACCACACTCAAAAATTTTGATGAAAATATATAGAGATGGGATTTATTAACGGTGCGACGGGTGCAACTCAAACACATGAAGAGTCTACTTCAACCCGAGGGGAAACCGGCCCTGCCGGCCCTGCTGGTCCAACTGGCGCAACTGGAGCGCGTGGCCCTAAAGGTGAAAAAGGTGATAAGGGCAATACTGGCCCACAAGGTCCTAAAGGAGATAAAGGTGATGCTGGAGAAAAAGGAATAAAAGGCGAAAGAGGCTCACAAGGACCGACCGGACCTGCTGGCCCTGCGGGAGCAACGGGACCTACGGGACCAACCGGAGCTACAGGACCCGCGGGACCTACTGGAGCAACTGGACCTGCGGGTTCAAAAGGAGCTATGGGGGATAAAGGTGAAAAAGGGGAAAAGGGTGATAGTGGGGTTATGTCATCAGCTAGCGTTACTGGTGACATTGTCATGAACGACCATGCAATCAAACAGCTCGCAAATCCTGTCGGCGATCAAGATGCTGTCAATCTCACTTCAATGAAAAAATATGTGGGCTCCTCTGCAATTACAACTGGGCATGCCCATAAAAAGAAT